>JAVSCE010015475.1:0-116946 GCA_032199065.1 Smutsia gigantea
GGCCTTCAGGTTTCCCTCAGTCTTCCCACCTGAGCCACCCCATCCATTTACCTCCCTCCAAAACTCTCTTTTTGTCTTCAGCGGAGGTTCCAAATATGGTCTTAGCATAACTGAGAGCAAGTGTCCTTCAACCATTACTAGAAAATATTTTTTATTACTACAGAAAAGAGTTCCTAATTTCTTTCTCACCTTTGAAAGCTGAGATCTTTCCTTGCAGGTGACAAAATTTTACAGTTGTATTTTTTTCCAGTTACTGCAGTGAAGGAAGAAAGTTGACATTTCTGAGCACCAAAAATGAGGTGCATTGTGCAAGGTGCTTTTACATAAATTACACAATTTTTAGTACTCCTAATAACCTGAGATATGTAGCAAGTATTAATATTTTTATTTGATAATCCAGGAAGCTGTGACTCAAGAGAACCTAAATAAATCATGCAAAATCACAAACTAGCAAGAGCCCAACTGGGATTCCAGCAGTTTTACAAGGTCCCAAAGTCATGCTATTTCTACCTGATTCCCTGACTCCTCTATATTATATGCTTTTGATTATTTTCATCACATATTCTAGTCATCTTAAAGTGCAGGTCAAATGTTACATGTTCTTTTATGCCAATGTTTCTGACTTTGTTAAAAATGTTTCTCTTTTTCTGAGTGCAGTGGTTTAACCAGTATTCTAGAAGTAGAATGAACTTCACAGTCCTTACGAAGAAACTTTAACAGAATGTAAGAGCATAGAATTTGGAATCAGACAGATGTGATGATCACTATCAGCTGTGAATTCCTGGGAAACATACTTAATCATCTTTCTGAGTCTTAGGTTCTCCATGTGTAAAATGGGGATTTTTAATACCTAACCAAGTGTGGTTTTAAGATGAAGTGGGGTAATGCCTATAAAGTTCTCAGCACCAGACCTCAAAGAACATGAGCCCTTCAAACCTGTGGTTCTAACACACACACACATAGCTAGGTGGAAAGAGTCTCCAAACCCACAGGATCCTCAGGTTTCAAATCCTAGAAATGAGGAAATAGGTATGGTATGGTATGAAGAACGGGGAAAAAATACTCATTCCTAAAGGTTGACTTTTGGTGCCTAAGTTTCTCACTAGCTTCTGGATTGCAGATGCCTTTAAAAACTTGAACTTCGTAGTTGCAACTGCGCAAGAATGAATACAAAGTGGAAACAAATGTCTGTAAACATTCTAGCAACTTACGAAGCCAACTAGTTTTACCCAGTTCTAGTTTTCTTTATTTGCCAGCTTATCTAGTACTGAATATGAGCTATGAACTAGCTTACCTATTTCAATAAAAGATGTGTTGTATGTTCGACCTTTAAAGTAGCAAATGTCAGTAGAAAATTTTTTCTTCCATAATGAACAGCAAAATGCCTCTGCATTTCCAATTAAGAACACTCAGAACTGTTTTTGAACAAAGGCAAATAAAACAGCCTTCTTTATTTAGCATTTGTCTATAGCAAGATAACAGAGGGAGAATGCACATTTTTAACAGTCCATTTGTCACATAAATTTCTTTTTCTCAGACAATTTATAGGTCACAGAGTTGGAAGCAGAGTGAGAGTTTAAGCAAACAACAAACAAATTTTTAACCACAAGAAGAATATACTTTTTCCTATCTGTCTAACTTTGGGAAAAGATGAATGTCTTAGCAGAGGATATCCACAGACCCAGTAGGTGTAGCTTGGGCTTTAAGAAGGGGCTTAAACTTCCTGCACAAATCAAACTGATTCCCTGGAATGTACTTCCTTTCAGCCACACATCCTGGTTTTCAAACTCTTACTCAGCTTTCAAAACATAGCTGAAATGTCACTTTGTCTGGCTTTTCCCTGGAACAAGCCACAGATCAGCTTCCAGAATGGTAGTTGGTTTGTGGATCCGCACCCTCCCACAGAGTGCCTCTAATGTAGCTCCTGTCACCCTCCTGCCAGTGGTTTGTTATGAGTGCCACTCCCATTTGATGGTGTGCTCTTCAAAGGCAGGCATTCTATTCAGTATCCTCTTCCCAGCCAACAATAGCTCAGTGATTGGGCTGCATTAATACACTTCACTGAATGAACAACTGGAGTATTCACTTTTTTAGTTATCTACTATTTTAGTTTTTTTTATTCTTTGTTTTAGTTATTGGCTATTTCAGATATTAGCTCATGATTTTGCTATTTTAGCTGGTCTTGGTGGGGTAGCTCTTTCTGCTTCATATGATTTGTCTGAGTTGGCTATGCTGGGCCTGGAAGATCCCAGGTGATCTCAGCTAGAATAGAAGAAAAGGCAGAGGTCTTGGTAGTCCTCTTTCTCTCACATCTTCTCTGTGTGGTCTCTCTCACTAGCTGGGTAACTCAATTCTTACGTGGTGGCTCAGGATTCAAGAGGGTGGGAGTGAAAGCTGCAAGGTTTTTTAAGGCCAGAATTCTCACTCCTATCCCCATTCTATTCTTCAGTCAAGTCACAAGTCCTGCCCACATTTAAGGAGAGTGGAAATTAATTGAAAAGGAATGGAATGAATGGTTGGTGGCCATCTTTTGCAGACAATCCATCACATTGTTTACTGCCTCAGATCTAAGAGCTCTGCTGAGGGATGGAACCTACTCTCTTGTCCATGTTATATACTGAGTTATTATGGAAGACTTTAGAAATACTATTTTCTAAAATTTCTAAAATTTCTGTGTGTGTGTGTATGTGTTGTGGTTATTTGACTTTCCTCTGAAAATCTCCTAGGACAAGATTTCTGGGTTAAGCTTGTTTCTGAAAAAAGGAAATAATAATTGAGTTGATTTTTATTACTGTTCCCCTGCACATGTATCCTTGGACTTTTGGGAGTAGTCAAATTGTGAGAAGTCATATGAAATAAAGTATCTTTAAACTGGGGTCCAAAGAGGTTTTCCTTAATAGTAGATAAAGAGGAACATCTATAATACTAATTATTGGTATGGTATATTCACCTGTATTTCATCTTTGCATAATATACAACTATCTTTTTCCCTCCTAAAGTAGTTATGATACCCTTTTCTTTTAAAGAAGAGTTGTTTTGTGATTTCTTCTTCTTTTTAACAAAATGTAAGCTACATAAAATTAAAATGAAAGATAAAAGAAAACAATTGTACAATTATTCAAGTGCCTATTTAAGCTAATCCAAAGCCTTTTAAAAAGATGATTTATTTAAAAGTAGAGGAATCTACGGGATGCATAGGATATAAGAGCTGAGGGAGAGAGGCCCCTATCATCAACACCATCATTGCCCAAAACCGTCACTGTGTAGATTAGAGATGACTCTGGAAGTTACATAAAGCAATATATGAAAAGTCAGGAAAAACTATTGCTTAGAGAAATGTGTTAGGATGAAAAGTCACAGACATTAATGTTAGAAATGTTATTTGACTTCATATATTACCCGTATTCTGGAGAAAAGCAGGAAGACATATACATGATAACAATTAAAAACCTTGTAGTAAAATAAATACCTTTAGCAAGAGGTATTTATTTAATGGCAATATTTATTTATTTATTTAAAAGAGGTATTTAAAATTCTGGTTCCCTTTACCCCTGCATAAGAGCTAGATATGGATTCATTATTTCAACTTATATTTGAAAGTGTTTCAAGCTATATTTGGAAACAAATTATAATTTGGAAATGTTTACTATTTGTAAAAATTATTTCATGTTTGAAAACTTAGAATGCTATTTATTGACTTCAAATATACTGTTTACATACAGTACAGAATATATGTATATGTAAAAATGGCCAGTCATTGACTACCTATAGAATTTTACTTATTCTTTCATCCATTCACTCAATAAATGCTTACTGATCTCTATTGACATACCAGGTAACATCCCAGCCACTGAGGATATAGCAGTGAACAGAACAGACAATTCCTTTGTTTATAATAAGAATTTATATTCTAATGTGAGGCTTAGTATTTTCTTAATTTTGAGTGAATGCTAAATATTCAGTACTTTTGATGATCTGAGGGTAGGTACTGTAGAATTGGAAAATACCTCTCAACCACTCTGAGAATTTGTCTTACACTTTTCCTTATCAAACACTTCCCATTTAGTAGCACTTTTTTTTCCAATAAACCAAAATACAAAAATTTTGTTGGACTAATTATAAATGTTGCTATTATCGTCAATGTTTATCATTATTCCAGCAGAATTATTCCTAATATTAAAATGGTTTAGAGAACTGTAGCATAACACTGGAAAGAACTTGCAGATTCATGATGGGTATCCCCACCACCTCCCTTTTAAAAATATGTTCATTCTTCAGGGTTCCCTCAGTGCTTTTCTTATATTTTTAGCATAACATTCATCAATACAATTGTTTGTATAGCTGTATCCATCATTAAACAATGGTCTCCTTGAAAAAAGGACCATGTCTTGTTCATTCCTTTATATCCACAGCATCAGCCTAATTCATTCAGCAAGTGCTTATGCAATTAATATCTTATTTAAAAGACTTGATTCTATCAGGAATCACTGAACTTTGTAAATGCTTTGGGAGACAAGTAGTGTATGTGTTAACTTGCATTTTATGGGCAACAACCTGAAGTCACTGGAGGTTATTTATTATATGCTCAAAGCCACAGTGCCTGTGAGGACTGGACTAAGAACTTGAATTTGTATCCTGTTGACTGCAGTGTAGTGCTCTTTCTTTCTCTGATACCACATTACCTGTTTGCATGTATCTATGTATTTTATTGTCAGGGGTGTGTTTTTGTTACCACTCCCCACTTTCCTGGTTTTTTTTTTCTTACATCTCTTCTACTTGCTTAACTTTGAATTGACCCTTTAATATTTACCCTGATTCAGTAGCTATAGGGGAAGGGAGGCCAGAGCAAATAAATTGTTCTATTTTTCTTCTCTAAAACATTAGTCACTGTTTTTCCTTTGGTTTGCATACCTTGATAAGTCTTAAGTAGTAGAGTTACCTAGGAAAGTTACAGGGCTAAGAGTGTCTTATTCTAGCTTGAACTTGTAGATCAAGAAATTTTGAGTCAGGGAAGACACACTTAGAAGATCACAATGCTGGAAACATGGAGGAAGAGTAGTTACAGGAAGATGAATTAGGGGACAACTGGAAGACAGTAACAAACAGATGCACACAAGTGCAGACATGCTAAAGTGACTTACAATTAAAAGTGCAGAGAAAAGGATAATAGAGAAGGAGATTGAGAAAAAGTGTAGGGTGAGTTAAAGAGACTTTAGTTTTCATGTAGCCAGATCAAAGTGTCATCCTCAGACCATCTGAGGTTCTGGTTATCAAATCATGGTAGTATCCACGTATCTGACTTTGATTCAGAACCCTTAGAGTGGAGCCTGAGAATCTGCACTGTCATAATGTCTAGAAGTGATTCTTATGTCCATGTAAGAGTGAGAAACAATATACAAAAGTAGCATTTTTTGAAGTATTATGTGCAGGTAAACCACCTGGGGACCTTGTTAATTTACCAATTCTGATTCAATAAGTCTGGAGAGGGACCCGGAGTGGGAGCGGAGTTTTTAACAAGCACCCAGGTGATGCTAGTCATAATTGTCTGGGGACCACACTTTGAGTAGCAAGTCACAAGGTACTGCGGGTAGCTACTGTTATGTGTATTGTGCAAGGTAGGATGGAAAAAGTGGATTTTTAAGAAGCTTCACTGTGATTTACAACAGAATTCTCATTTGGCAGCTCATCAGGAAAATTTGCTAGAGATTTCAAATTACTTTTCAATGTTTTTGTGGGTGTGACTCATTTAAACTGGCCAAGAGGCAGCTTGGCTTTATGTAATTTCAGTTTAAAATTCTGGGTGGGAGACCAAGGGACTCCATATATTTCTAACAGAGGCTTCTCTCCTGCCTTTTCTAGCTTCAAATAATTTGGAAAATAAAGTAATGGATTCTTTGTGTAGCACATCATCCAGACCAGTTTCTTAATGCTCATTTGTTTTATTCCTGCCAATTAAGAGTAACAGCTGTCTTGCAAGGATGGTGGTCGTTAGGAAGTGACACAGCTGTGGAATTCAGATGAGATAACAGTTGTACAGCCAAGATACGGCATCAGTGGAATGCAAAACGCCATAAGCCTGATTTATAGCACATAACCAAGGGGAAAAACTTACACCAAAATCAACTAAAATAACAACTCACCCAGTAGGGAAAATAAAACAAAATTCAACCCAGAGATGTTTAGCCTCAAACTCAAGTTTTCTCAGACTATTTTAAAAACAAGATTTGAACTAAAAATTGACCTAGAGATTCCAATTACCTCTGCTGTCTATACTATCCAGAGTTATGAATTTGTGTCTAAGATTCAAATATTTATGCAAAATCTATCCTTTTATTGCTCAATACAGCTTGAAAGTTCCAAATCACTAGGTCTTACTGTGTGACAAAGAGGGTGAACTTACTGAACACAAAAACAATGGTCAATGCCTAATATTTGGAAAGTTGTATTATCAGAGTAAAAATATCATTTAACCAAAGTAATAACTCAGCAACCCAATGGACTCTATAGAAATAATTTTGTTATTTTTTAATGTGAGAATAGAGATCATCTCAGAGCATCAGAAGAGGAAGGCTGGGTCATGAGAGACACAGGCAAGAAGAAGTGAAATACTGCTTAAACTGAAACCCAAGAGGATTAAAGATGGGGGCGTGAGAGGTGAGACAGAGGCCTCCTCCTAAAACTGCCTATAATACGAAAATATAATTAATACAACTAATCCTGAAAGAGCAACAGGAAAGAAGGCTGCACCAGACTGCATACACCTGGAGAAAAGAACAGACCTCATAGAACAGGGTAATGTACCAAAGCCATGGCCTGGCAGGACCCAAGCCCTTCCCTACCCCAGCTCACCAGTGGGAGGATGAGAAATGGAGTGGGGAGGGAGTGAAGGCCTGGACCTGCTGAACACCCAGCCCTGGAAATCTGCTTTGGGAGCACAAACCTACATTGCATGGGGATCTGGTGATTAGGGGGTTGGAAAGCTAAGACAGGCAGAATACCTGGAGAGACTGAGATTCTAGATGCTGTGGAAAACACTGATCTATATCCAGGTGTCTGGAACAAAAGAAAGGCGGGCAGTCTGAGAGACATCCTAACAGCGAGAGAGCTGTTAAAGGGGCAAGGATTGCACAGAACTTACTGCTAAGGAGAAAGGACAGGTAGACAAAATTGTCTGGATGCACTCTGCCCAGCAGATTGAGAATTTTCACGATCTTCAGGTGCTCCAGCCCCCTGGCTGGCTATGCAGCTCCAAGGCTTCTTCCCAGCCAGCCCACACCTGGCTCACATACCCACAAACCCTGCCCTGGCATCAGGCCAGCCATAGGGAAGTCCCGCCTACAGCTGCTACAAACACAAAGCACAGAGGCTTATACCTGTGTGCTCGGCCCACTGGTTCTGGCAGTGGAGACAGGCATAGAAGCCAGAAGGCAGGAAACAGCTCATTCCTCCACCCAGGCACCAACACTGCTCCCCTGCGACCCCCGACATTGCTCCAGGGGCTGAGTGGCTCCAGAGAGTAAAGCTTCAGAGCACTAGAGGGTGCCACATACAAATATGAAATGTCAAAGAAACCTGGTTCAAAGCAAAATCCTACAAACATCACATAAAGAGTCAAATGAAACGATCTCATGAATCTTCCTGAAACAGATTTCAAAATAAAAATCATAAACATGCTCATGGAAGTACAGAAAAATATTCAAGAACTCAGGAATGAATTATGGTCAGAGATCCAATCGTTATGGAACACAGTATCAGAAATGAAACACACAATGGAAGGTTTTATTTATTTATTTATTTATTTAAATATAATTTATTTTATTATCATTAATTTACAATTACATGTGCAATATTACGATTATTAAACTACCCCTTCATCAGGTCCCCCCCACCAACCCCATTACAGTCACTGTCCATCAGCGTAGTGAGATGCTATAGAATCACTACTTGTCTTCTCTGAGTTGTACTGCCCTCCCCGTGCCCCCCCAACATTACATTTGCTAATCGTAATGCCCCTTTTTCCCTCTTATCCTCCCTTCCCGCCCATTTTCCCCAGTCCCTTTCCCTTTGGTAACTATTAGTCCGTTCTTGGGTTCTGTGAGTCTGCTGCTGTTTTGTTCCTTCAGTTTTTTTCTTTGTTCTTATACTCCACATATGAGTGAAATCATTTGATACTTGTCTTTTTTCGGCTTGGCTTATTTCACTGAGCATAATACCCTCTAGCTCCATCCATGTTGTTGCAAATGGTAGGATTTGTTTTCTTCTTATAGCTGAATAATATTCCATTGTGTATATGTACCACATCTTCTTTATCCATTCATCTACTGATGGACACTTAGGTTGCTTCCATTTCTTGGCTATTGTAAATAGTGCTGCGATAAACATAGGGGTGCATATGTCTTTTTCAAACTGGGCTGCTGTAGTCTTAGGGTAAATTCCTAGGAGTGGAATTCCTGGGTCAAATGGTATTTCTATTTTGAGTTTTTTGAGGAACCTCCATACTGCTTTCCACAATGGTTGAACTAATTTGCAGTCCCACCAGCAGTGTAGGAGGGTTCCCTTTTCTCCACATCCTCGCCAACATTTGTTGTTGTTTGTGTTTTGGATGTTGGCCATCCTCACTGGTGTGAGGTGATATCTCATTGTGGTTTTAATCTGCATTTCTCTGATGATTAGCGATGTGGAGCATCTTTTCATGTGCCTGTTGGCCATCTGTTCTTCTTTGGATAAGTGTCTATTCATGTCCTCTGCCCATTTCTTAATTGGATTATTTGCTTTCTGTTTGTTAAGGTGCATGAGTTCTTTATATATTTTGGATGTCAACCCTTTATCAGATACGTTTTTTATGAATATATTCTCCCATACTGTAGATGTCTTTTTGTTCTACTGATGGTGTCCTTTGCTGTACAGAAGCTTTTCAGCTTGATATAGTCCCACTTGTTCATTTTTGCTTTTGTTTCCCTTGCCTGGGGAGATACGTTCATGAAGAAGTCGCTCGTATTTATGTCCAAGAAATTTTTGCCTATGTTTTTTTCTAAGAGTTTTATGGTTTCATGACTTACATTCAGGTCTTTGATCCACCTTGAGTTTACCTTTGTGTATGGGGCTAGACAGTAGTCAGTTTCATTCTCTTACATGTAGCTGTCCAGTTTTTCCAACACCAGCTGCTGAAGAGGCTGTCATCTCCCCATTGTATATCCAAGGCTCCTTTATCAAATATTAATTGACTGTATATGTTTGGGGTAATGTTTGGATTTTCTATTCTGTTCCACTGGTCTGTGGGTCTGTTTTTGTGCCAATACCAAATTGTCTTGATTACTGTGGCTTTGTAGTAGAGCTTGAAGTCAGGGAGTGTAATTCCCCCTGTTTTATTCCTCCTTCTCAGGATTGCTTTGTCTATTCAGGGTCTTTTGTGGTTCCATATGAATTTTAGAATTATTTGTTCCAGTTCATTGAAGAAAGCTGTTGGTAGTTTGATAGGGATTGCATTGAATCTGTAGATTGCTTTAGGTAGTATAGCCATTTTGACAATATTATTCTTCCTAGCCAAGAGCATGGGATGCATTTCCATTTGTTAGTGTCCTCTTTAATTTCTCTTAGGAGTGTCTTGTAGTTTTCAGAGTACAGTCTTTCACTTCCTTCGTTAGGTTTATTCCTAGGTATTTTATTCTTTTTGATGCAATTGTGAATGGAATTGTTTTTCTGATTTCTCTTTCTGTTAGTTTATCGTTAGTGTATAGGAAAGCAACAGATTTCTGTGTGTTAATTTTGTATCCTGCAACTTTGCTGAATTCAGATATTAGTTCTGGTAGTTTTGGAATGGAATCTTTAGGGTTTTTTATGTACAGTATCATGTCATCTGCAAATAGTGACAATTTGACTTCTTCTTTACCAATCTGGATGCCTTGTATGTCTTTGTTTTGTCTGATTACCATGGCTAGGACCTCCAGTACTATGTTGAATAACAGTGGAGAGAGTGGGCATCCCTGTCTTGTTCCGATCTTAGATGAAAAGCTTTCAGCGTCTCGCTGTTAAGTATGATGTTAGCTGTGGGTTTGTCATATATAGCCTTTATGATGTTGAGGTACTTGCCCTCTATACCATTTTGTTGAGAGTTTTAATCAGGAATGGATGCTGAATTTTGTCAAATGCTTTTTCAGCATCTATGGAGATGATCATGTGGTTTTTGTTCTTCTTTTATTGATGTGGTGGATGATGTTGATGGATTTTCGAATGTTGTACCATCCTTGCATCCCTGGGATGAATCCCACTTGATCATGGTGTATGATCCTCTTGATGTATTTTTGAATTCAGTTTGCTAATATTTTGTTGAGTATTTTTGCATCCACGTTCATCAGGGAGATTGGTCTATAGTTTTCTTTTTTGGTGAAGTCTTGCCTGGTTTTGGTATTAGGGTGATGCTGGCTTCATAGAATGAGTTTGGAAGTATTCCCTCCTCTTCTATTTTTTGGAAAACTTTAAGGAGAATGGGAGTTATTTCTTCTCTATATGTCTGGTAGAACTCAGAGGTGAATCCATCTGGTCCAGGGGTTTTGTTCTTGGGTAGTTTTTTGATTACCGCTCTATTTCGTTGCTGGTGATTGGTCTGTTTAGTTTTTTTGTTTCTTGTTTGGTCAGTCATGGAAGGTTGTATTTTTCTAAAAAGTTGTCCATTTCTTCTAGGTTTTCCAGCTTGTTAGCATATAGATTCTCATAATATTCTCTTACCCTGGGAAGTTTGAACTAATTTAAATTCTCCCCATCCCTCACACCTCTGCCCACATCAGGCATTTCCACTCCTTGCCTCCAGTGCCACAGTGGAATATGACATCCCATTGTCATTTCAATTTGCATTTCTCTGATTACTAGCAAGGTTGAGCATCTTTTCAGATGTTTACACTTCATTTGCTACACCTGTTATGGATTGCCTAATTCACACCCTTTCGTACTCGGACTGGGATGTCCATCACTTTCTTACTGATTTGTAGAGTTCTTTAGAAATTAATGATACCAACCCTTTGTCATACACAAGGCATACGTTTAAAAAATTTTTTTGACATTCAAGTTTGTTTTCCCCATAGAAATTTTTGAATTTTTATGCTGTGTCTGATACATAATAGGAGCTTAATAAATATTACCTGAACATTGAATTAATAAAGCAAAGTCTAACCATATTTTCTTTATGGTTTCTGGCTCTGACCATGTCTCCTGTGAGGGCTGTGTTTTAATTATATTTCTAATCATTGCAAAGGCTATACTGTCACATCCATCTTTCCACTAGTTCATCATAACAGCCCTGTTAGGTGGAGAGGAAAAGCGTAACTTGAGTTAATTTTCAAATCTAGAACCTGAGGTTCAGGAGGGAAATAGGAGCAAGCTGGGATGAAGCAGCAGGGGTGGCCAGGCCAGCGCCCCAGGCAGCTTCTGCCCCCTCTGCCAGACAGACCGATGCCCAGTTATGGGCTGGACCTCAGGAGCCATCTCCTGGGCATTCCTGATTCCCTGCAGGTGAACTTTAGACCTTCCAGCTGCTCCCCTACGAGGAGGTCTCTGGACATCACTTAGAGTACTTAGCTTCTTACTAATATTTTGACTCATTAGGTAACATTTGGACTCAATTTGGTTTGCTTGTTTGCCAAGTAGTTTTGGCCAGTTAGGTGTTTAGTCAGCTAACCTCAGTCTTTGAAGTGATCTCTGCATCAGCTCTGAGAGTTGATCTTGCACAGAGATCACACAGCCACTCTGAGGGTTAGAGGAGGAGGTAGAAGTGCCCACTGTTTTTCAACAGGTGCAAAGGGCTTTGGGAAACGTGGCCACCTCAAGCATCAAAATTATAACTAATATTAATAACCGTTATTCATCTGAGTGCCATTTTTACTACACCTTTCTTTTCAGAGGATTTCCTCCAATAACCTTCACTTGATTCTCATTACAAACTTGTGAAGTCATTATTACAGAGAGCAAAAGTTGGCACATTTTTTCAGTAAAAGGCCAGATAGTAAACGTTTGAGGTTTTGCAAGCTAAGGGTCAAGCCATTTTCTGGAAGGTTAGAGTCTTTTTTACATACTACATTTAAAAATATTTAAACCATTCTTAGCTTTCAGGCTACACAAAAACAGGCACAGGGCTGGTTTTGGCCTGGGGGCCAAAGTTTGGCAGCTTTCCAACACTAGAACTCAGAGAAGCTATGTGACTCTACCTGAGTCATCTTTTTCTGAGTATGTAGGATAATATGCAGGTTTGTGAGCTCCATAATGATGGTTCAATCTAGTAGTTTTTATTCGTTCATTACCAACACTTTCCTAAGCATCTGCAATGTGCTAGACCTCATGCCAAGAGGTGAGATAATGTAAATAATAGTCATTTAAAGCTCTAGCTTTGTTTTAGACAGGCACACAATTCCTGGTCCTGCCACCTACTTGCTGCTTGACCTTGGGCACATCACTTAATATCTCTGAGCCTCAGTTTTTTCATCTGTAAAATAGGCCCAATTTAATTCATCTATAATATGTAATAGCTCATCATGAAATAGCTCATTGGACTACTATAAATATTTAAGGAAATAATCCATGTAAAGTCTTTAAAACAATACCTGGAATATGGTGTCCATTAAATGGAAGCTAATAACAATAGTAATAACAGTAACTGTAATTTACATCGCCCTTTGAACCTTCAAGGAGCTCACCACTTAGAGAAAGAGACAAGCATAGAAACACATATCTGCAGTACAATATAGCAAGAAAGGCTGTGGACACAGAGGGGCTGGAAAGGAGGTCAGTGGGGAGAGGCTGCTTGTGCTATGTCTGGCAGGGAGAGGAGGGTTTGTGCTACAACCAGATTGTGCAGAAGGAGCAGAAAGCACTAAGCTATTGAGAAGCTCTAGCTGGGAGCCCACCTCCTCATACTGGGGAGGCCGTAGTCATTGGCCAGGCTCCGTGGATGGACAAGACGAAGCCCAGGGAGGGGAGGTAACTTTCCCAGGATTGCACAAGGAGACTCCCTTAGCTGTTCATTCGTTAAATCTTCATTGGACAAGTAAAGGGCAATATACTTGCTCAAAAAGTTCATTGACCAGAAGGGAAGCAGTTGGGGGTTGGGGGGTGGTCAGTGATGAACATACAAGGAACCAGAATAGAAAGGGAAATAAGGAAAATCAAATAAACTGCAGCTGGAGTGAAGAGGCAGGAGGGCCAGACCCCAGCTGGGAAGACTGCAGACCACTGGGGCTCAGGGGCTGCCTGATAGGAGTTGGAAGGTAAGAGGATGACAAGGATTGGAAGAGGCCAGGAAGGCACTTAAGGCCTGCACAAAAGCTAGGATGTGGGAATCTGAGGTCTGAGCATGGAATGAACAGAAATATTTGCAGCCTCTTTTTTTTTTATTTATTAAGGTATTACTGATATACACTCTTATGAAGGTTTCACACCAAAAAACAATGTGGTTACTACATTTACCCATATTATCAAGTCCCCACCCATATCCCAATGCAGTCACTGTCCTTCAGTGTAGTAAGATTGCAGCCTCTTTTTAAGGAGACTCTGCATGGTGCCTTTCCAGGTGGTGGACACAAGGTTGTGCAAGCGCCCAGCACCAGTTTGGCCTCTGACCTTTTCCCCTTTCCTTGGCCTCAGTGCCTCGCTATCACCTCGACTCTCCACTTTTTCCCCTCCACTCAGCCTCATAGTACTGGTTCCTAACAGCCCAGTAATGAGCGCTCCCCCCAGCAGGAAGCCTTCTCAGATTACTCCAGGACACAGTTTTCAATAATTCCAGAACATAGCCCCACAGAATGGGAGCAGACCCTGTCCTGGCAGCCATGTTACAGGATGGAGCTCTGCCTCTGGATAGCCACTTGCTCCCCAGATCCTAACTTAAGTGATTTCACCGGGCACCCCTGATTCCCATATCCCTCTTCCTTAACCAAACCTGTGAGTCCCTAATCAAAAAACTTGTTTGAAAGATTAATATGAAACTACATCATAAAATAAATTCCATTCTGTTTACTAAGCCACTATTTTAGTTATAATACGCATGCACTGTATTCATGTATCTGCATATAAATTCACAGAGAGAATTTGTGTAAGTCTAACTGTCCTTTTGGATTTGTATTACCCACGCTCCTTGCTCATGAGGGATGTGGTGAAACCCTTAGCCAGGTATAGGGAAGTGTGTGTCAGTCCAAATCCAGTCCAAATCCCTTTCTTTGTTTCTCGTACTTTGTCTTTGGGTCAGCCACCAATCCTTGTGCCCCAAGCTGCCCTACATCCCACTTGGCTGCGTCATGAAGGGTGCTGTTTGTATGAGGACAGGAAAGTGGTTTACAGAAACATCTGGGTCTGCCCGTCACTGCTGTGTTTGACCACACTGGTCATTTCCCCCTAATCTGGTTTGCACAGACATGTGCAGTTTCAGAACTTGGTTTGAGTTACACAGATTTGCACACTGGAGCTCTGGGAAAGTTTTCTCTGTCCTCCCGTGTGCCAGGGATGGCTCCATTGGTGGCCGGGAGAACGCCACATGGAGTGATGATTCTGTGTGCAGCCTCACCTTTGGGTGGAATGAAACAACTGCAAAACTGTGAATGACCTGATGATGTTTCTTCCTGTTGCTCAGGAAGCTAGAGTTCTGGGTCCCTCACTGGGAGCTATTGCCTGGAGAGCAGCCTCTCCCCTCCACTCCATCACTCCTCACCAGCGCTGAAGGATTTGCTGTTTAGGTATCTCTGAGGGGAGGGTCCCAGAGTCTATAGTTTATAAATACCTCAAGGTACATTTATGCATAATGTATTGGAATCCAGTGGCAGGGCTGGGCCAAGATTAGGCCCTTGGTGAATAATTGTGATTGAGAGTTTTATAGGCCTTGCTGGACCTTTGATGCAGATTAACACCCTTCAGACCCAAATCCCTACAAGGCCCTGCCTTCTCCCCTGCCTCTCTTCCTTCCTTCAACATTACAAAAGCTTACAGCTTACAGTAAGTTCTTCTCTTTGGCATTAAGAATGCAGGAATGGGTCCCCCAAGCCAGCTCTGCCTCAGAGGGTTGACACTGGGAAGTATAGACAAGGAAATCTGTGGATGAGCTACGAGGTCATCAGTATAATTATAGAGGCCAGCCCAGGGCTCACCTGGGGCCTGGAGCTCTGAAGTGGCTTTCCAGAGGAGGTGCGTGCGAGATGGATCTGCAGGGTTAGGGGGAACCGGGAGGGCCCTTGAATTGCTGAGAAGGGTCCTTCGACACCGTACTCGTGCTCTGTGGCCTTGGGGCCCCTTTACACTCTTAAAAATTATTGAGGACCGTGAAGAACTTATTTATGTAGGTTGTACCTATCAATACTTACCTTTCAGAATGAAAAATTAATACTGTAGCAATATATTGATTTAACAATAATCAACCCATTACATGTTAACATAACTAATGTCTTTTCTGAAAAGGGACTATATTGTTCAAAACCAAGTGAATCCAGTGAGAAGAGTGGCCTTGCTTTACATTAGGGCAAATCTCTTTACCACCTAGCTTAACAGAGACCGTTCTCCAGTTTACTTTTGCATTTGATCTGTTGCAATAGTATACCTCATGTAGATAGAATTTCATGGTACATCCATGAGATAATAGAAAAAAAAAGTCTTCATGAAATTATGTAAGTAGTTTTAAGTTCATGGAGTCTTCCTCCAAAAGGGTCATAGAGAACATCAGGGGTCCCTGGACTGCACTTTGGGAACTTCTCATTTGGAGAACAAGAAGCTCTAGGATTTATAATTGGCTAACCCAGTAGGCTTTGGGCGTCTGCTGTGTAGGCAGGGTGCCAAGTGCTCTTCCTGGAGGCCATGAATCTGTCGGGGAACACCACCCCCTTCCAGCCCCCATCCCGGCAGAGCAAAAGGGAAATGTGCAAGAGCAGCCCCAGCACAGAGGTGGAATCTCCTGACACTCTTGCAGTAGTGGTTTTGGAGAAGAGCCTTCGCTACTAGGGGGCTCAGATCTCTGCAAAAGCTTTAGGCCTGTTTTTCAAGCACGTATGTTTTTAAGAAGGCACATATAAAAATATTCTGGGCATGGATTGGCCTTTGTTTTCCATCTACAACATGGTTCCTGTGCTGTTCTATAGAACGGCATTAACATTTATTTGAGAAAAAAGCCACTAGGCCTGCATCTGAATATTGGGAACAGTGTGATCATTTGAGGCCTGTTTGGGTTTTGCTAGTTTTTGTTACTGTTGTTTCTCAATAATGAATAAATAGATCAAAAGATCCCAGAACCAGAGCCATGACTCTGTTATGCAAGGCCGGATGAACTGTCAAAAGGCCCGGACATTGGAGGCTACTTGTTGACTGTGCTGGCATACAGGGGCCATATTTATGAGCTACATAATTGAATAAAGATGAGTTCATAGATGGAAGAAAAAGAATGCAAGAGAAAATGGTGAATAACTGTGTTCATTTGGCTCTCTTGAGATTGGGCTTGTTTTCTGCTTCCTTGCTATTAATGAAAAGAAATCCAATTTGTTCTACATGGTGAGATTTGTAATTTAGATGCTTATTAATTCTGGGTTCGCATAGGAGCTCTCTGAAAAATATGGTCTTCAAAGCATTTACTCTCAAAGGCTAGCAAACCTTGGCTGAAAACAAGCCAAACACGTGTGGCTAAAATGTTTTCTGTTTTTAGCACAAGCTCATTGAGTACCTGCCATGTGCAAAACCCTGATCTAGATGTTGGGATGTTTGGGGGTGTAGGAAGAGTGCTCTCACCATCCAGCTGAGGGAACCAGGCAGGTGTATAGAGCAGACAAGGAAGTATTCATTCCACTATGATAGGCAAGGGGGCAGACAGGGGTCAGGGGCAGGTAGCGGTATTGGAACGGTGGCTTGTAGGGAGGATGGTGTGGGCCCATTGTAGCACCAGGTGGGCTCAGGATTCCAAATGTGACCCTGGCATTCTGGTGTGGGCCAAAGGTATGCCAGCCTAGAGAGGTGAGGGGCGGATTCCTCAGCCACTCCTGAGCCCCCAGGCTCTGTTCAGCACGTGGCATGGGAGGCAAGAGCAGGGTCAGGGCCTCTGCCCTTGAAGAGTATGCAATCTTATTAGGATGCTGATAAATACAGGGGAAAATGGTGACAGGAAAACCTGAGAAAATCTAGTCAGATGAATTCAAACGTCAGGTAGGCAGTTTAGGTTCTAAACGTTCACAAGAGGAAACAAGAGGGTGAGTCTCTGAGCCATTTAAGTCATTCAGCAGATACGTCTTAAGTGCTTATTGTGTACCCAGCATAACACTAGGCTTGCAGAACCAAGGATCAAGACAGGGGTGCTCTCATCCAAGGGCATGCTTCCTCCCCCGTGTACCTAGCAAGATGCTGAGTGACAGTAGGTACTCAGTCACTATTTCACTGACTTGAATCCAAAAGAAAGGTCAGGGTCTAGTCTCAGCTCTGCTGCTGCCTAATGTGATGATCTTTGACAGGGGATTTGGCTTTCTTGGACACTTTTTTTTTACTTCTAAAAGAGGGATAATCTCTAAATAATCCTTCCAGGATTTTTTCCAAGTCTTACTATAATAACATCCTCCAAGCATAGAGCATTCCACAGGTTACAAAACACTTTTACTTCTAAAAGTTAAAATGAATCCAGCTGCAGATCGATTGGAGCAAAGGAGGTGGGTTTCTAGAGATGTCTATGAGAAAACTTGACCCTGAAGGAACAATTCAGTGTCCCAAGCTGGCCCGTGGCCATTATGACCTGGCTCCAGGACTCCGAGATCCTAAAGGGGGCAGCACCATCCCGGAATACTAGGAGGTGTTAACCTGCTCTGGACGCACCTGTGAGGAGGCCTGCCATGGCCAGGACTGCACTCTGGCCTTACACAGGGTCACCGTTCACGAGACGGGGCTCATGGCCTTGGCTCTTTAAGAATCCAGAATCTTGGAGAAAAATGAAGTCCAAAACACTACTGGGCCACTTTTTCTCTACAATTTTAAGCAAGTTACTTCTTTCTTGGAGTCTCCTTTTCTGTGTCTTTGAAATGGTTTTCTGAAATATTACCCACTAGGGGGATTACATGATTAAATAGATAATATATTAATAATCAGAAGAGAATGTATGTGAGTCAGAAATTGACAGTGGGAAGATTAAGTGGCTCTGTCTGGAACTACATGAAACTTCATTTCTTCAAATTTTCCGATAACTGTGACTGAAAGTCCTTCATGTTTCTTTCCTCACCCCTGATAATCTTCCAAAATGCAGAGCTCAGTTGCAAATGGAGTCCTCTGTTGACAGTGGGGCCCTGACTGGAGCCCCTGTTTGAAGTCTGGGCACTGCTGGTGGCCCTCCAGGGCTCAGCTGGGGTGGTGAGGGGTGGGGCGGCTACCCTCCCCACCCAGGGAGTAGGAGTGTGCAGTGGAAGGAAAGCCAGCTGTGGATCCAGGCAGCTTGACTCCCAGCCCCAGACCCACCATTTAGTACGTATGTCATCTTGGGCAAAATGCTCAACCCTTTGTCTCCTCAGTAAGAAAAGCTGACAATTATTATTTCTTGCCTATTGTAAACTCAAAGAAGCATAATCTCTTTCAAGTGCCTAGTGCCCTGCATGCCCTGTAAGTAATCAGCTATGCATGATAGTTTGCATCTCCCCAGAGACAAAATCACATGAGCTGTCAGACACACACACACACACACACACACACACACACACACACACACACTCACTGTGTGTGACACCCCTCCCTCCCCACCGTCAGTACTAATCACCAGCAAGGGGAGCCTCTGCTCTGTGCCAAAGATCCTATAAATGGATTCAAGCTGTCACCACATAAGACAAGATCAGAAGGGGCTCCATTTGTATATTAATAGCCTGATATGATCATTTCCAGCAAGGAGTTGAATTAGAAATTGCATCTCTTAATACTTCTGGAAACCTGAAACAGGTTCCTTTAAACATCATTGTCTCATTAGACATTGTCTGATGTCTTCAAATTTAGTTTAGCTGTGTTTACAGGTATGGTGGGAGCATAGGCATTTTGGGTCCCTTGCCTCCAAAGGGAAAGTAGACTCTTCTTTTGTTCCTTTTAGATCACCCCTAGCAAGGCCAGACACCATGGGAGAAAAGCAGGGAGTAGCATTGGTAGGCAGCAATGAGAAGGTGACCTGGCCCTTTGGAAGTGCCCCAAGAGGAGCCCAAGGAGGCCTTGGTGAACTAGCCTCTCCATCCCAGAGAGTCACATCCTCCACATGCTGGTAGGACCCGAGAACTTGGGAAGCCCTAAACACAGCCCCACGCAGCCATGGGGACCCAGACTCTTGAAAATATTTTAGCAGAATGAAATGCTTCCTCTGTGTCGTTAAGTAAAAACAGCAAGCCATGGAATTTTATGTGCAGTCTGATCATCAACTCCAGCCTGAGCCTTTTGGAGAAGCGTGCCCAAGGGGTGGCTATTCACCTCGCAGCTGGCTCTAGGCGTCAGTGAAAGGCTACAGACCCCTTACTTCTGGAATACCGACACTAACATGATCAATCCAGAAGACAGACAGACTGGAACTGGAGAATGAGCACGGCCTTCCAAGTCCAGAGGGCCTCAGGTGCCTAGGCCTTCTCCACTCATGGCAGACGCTGGGACCCGGGCAATCCACTTCACCACGGTGTAGATGGCAGGATCACCATTCAGAGTGGTGCTCGACACTGAGGAAGGAGACATGGGGGAAGGACCCGCTCAGCGCCAGCATGTAGTAGCTCTCCTGAATGATCCCCGCTGGCACGCACACTACATTTGGATAGTGAACGTGGTATTCACAGAGGATCCTGCATTTCCTCAGGGAGAGTCTACCTGGTCAATTCTAGCAAGCATATTTTTGAAGTGAATGAATCCAGTCCCAAAGCATTGTGTGAGGTGTGAAAAGCAGATTAGCTGGCCTTCCCTAAGAGAACAGGTGAAGTTTTCAAAACCACCCTGCTCATTTCTCAGCCGGATGGAGAGCTATGTGTTGGATGTTGACAGAAGCCCTTCATTGTACAGTGCCAAATTATTACACAATCTTTTTAATTAAACGTTTAATGTTTCAGAAGCACAATCTTCACTTCAGTTTTATGCCAAGCCATCTAGCAGTCTCAGAAAACGAACATTTGTGGGCATGTGAGGTCCCTACCCTTCCACCCCCACTCCACTGCCTCCCTAAGGACCACCCTGAAGTAGACCCAGGTGCAAATTCTCCGCTAAAATCATATCCGAACTGGACTGGCTGAAGCCTATGTGGAATAGGTGGTTTGTATCCAGATCCAACATTTTACTGGCTAGCTGGCTGTGTGATCTTTGAGCTATGGTTGCACTGGTCATTCATTTATACGTTTATTCATCAAATATTTGTGGAGCCCGGTTATGTGCTTGACTCTATCTCAAGTCCCAGGGTTACAGCAGTGAATAAGGCCGACTTGGTTAGAGACCGCTGAGGGGATCAGACTCTAAGCATGTGATTAAGCAACTAATTATTTGAATTACAATCTTGACGAGCAAGACAAAGCAGAAGGACTGAGGTACTGTGAGTACACAGCTGGGGGTCTAAGGGAAGGCTCTTCTGAGGGAGGCCCATTTAGGCCAAAACTGAAGGGTGAGGAGGTGAGGACAGGAAGGCAGTGAACCCACCTGTGCAGGCCTGAAGAGCAAGATGTCTGGGACATAGGGGAGCAGGAGGATGTCTTGCCTTCCTGCAGCTCCCAAGTGAGGCTGGTGAGAGGCAGGCGGTACCATGCAGGCCCTAGTCGGGGCTCTGATCTGCACTGGTGAGCTGGCCCTGGAGCTGCCTGAGGCAAAAGAAAGACAAAAGGACCCTGGATACCAGGTGTCTGAAGAGTGCTCTGGGGTGAGCAGGGTGAAGGGGAACTATGGAAACTTACCATAGATGTCCCGACATCGTGGAAGACCAGTCCTGTCTAAAGCAGGCTTGGCCGGTGGCAAGCTAGGCAGGCCAGAGGACACAGGGCCTGGGGGCTTCAGCAGGCCTGTTGGGCAGAGCAGAGTCCTCCAGGGATCAGGGCCCTCAGGCAAGGGTTTCAGATCACAGCTGCAAGAGTCAAGCAGCCAAAAGGGTCTCCCATGTGCGCCACCACGAATTATTCCCCAGGAACTAGTTTTCCCTCGGCCCTTCTGCTCCTTCCCCAGACTGTGAGACTTTCCCGCCCTGCCTGTCTGCGTCCTGCCCTGCCCTTGGTCCTGCCTCCCATTGCCTCAGGCCTGAGTTCTGCCCTCATCCCTGACTTTCCATTCTACTCCATTTCATTCCATTCAAGATGGAATGGATGTGAGATGGTGCAAGAAAAGCATTTAGAATTGTTCCTTTTGCTGTTATGATTGGGACTTAGCACTGTCTTTCTGGTTATTTTTAACTTTTGATTCATTTATTTAACATGAGGTCAGTGACTGTTAATCAAGCACCTAGTTCAAACCAGCCTCTGTCATAGGGGCTGTGGATTCAAGAACAAACAGTAGCAGGTGCACACCCTGTCCTCCTGGAGCATCCTAGGCTGCAGAAATAGCCCATGCCAAGGCCCTACAGTCGGGGAGCATGGCTGGGCAGAGGCCTGGAGGAAGGCCAGTACTGCCAGTGTGGAGAGAGAAACAGGCGAGCAACAAGTGGCTGAGACTCAATAGAGTCTTCATTTCAAAAACAGTGGGAAGGGCGGAGGTGGAGACGTCAGTGCTTGACCTACCTCCGGGAAAACAAGCCGGGTGCCTGGACCCTGATGCAGGGACCAGGGCTGCCAGCTGCTGAGTGCACGTGGTTGGAGCTGCAGAGAACGGGTGCAGTGCAGGGACGGATGGAGCTGCCATGTGGGCTGTGATTCCTGAGAATTAGAGCCACGTGCCTAGAATGCCGAAGGGAAAGCAATCGGACTCAGATGCATGATTACCCATCTCTACAGACCAAAGACCTGGAAGGTGAAGGGAGCATTAAAAGCAGACCTATTTCATAGATGGAAATCATGTGAAGCCTGAAAAACAGACTACAAATCTTCTAATGAATTAGCAGAAAAGTTTAAAAGCATGAGAAATGTCATAGAGGCCCATATGGCTGAATTGCTCTGGATAAATGGAAACTAACTTTCCAAATAAAAACATAACGATAAAGTTAAGAGTTTCACAATTATAGGGAAATTGAATAGGAATGGGGACAAGGGGCTGGATCATGAAACTCATTTTTCTCATTGTTATTTTTATTTTCGTGTTTGATTTTATCTTGAAAAGTATTGGAATGGCATAGTGAACATCTATATATCTTTCACCTGAATGCATGGAATGTACCCATAGTTTTTAATCTATATGTACGTACTTTAAAATTTCATATATGTAAAATGAACAAGTGGGACTATATGAAGCTGAAAAGCTTCTGTACAGCAAAGGACACCATCAGTAGAACAAAAAGACATCCTACAGTATGGGAGAATATATTCATAAATGACGTATCTGATAAGGGGTTGACATCCAAAATACATAAAGAACTCACGCACCTCAACAAACAAAAAGCAAATAATCCATTTAAGAAATGGGCAGAGGACATGAATAGACACTTCTCAAAAGAAGAAATTCAGATGGCCAACAGGCACATGAAAAGATGCTCCACATCACTAATCATCAGAGAAATGCAGATTAAAACCACAATGAGATATCACCTCACACCAGTGAGGATGGCCAACATCCAAAACACAAACAACAACAAATGTTGGCGAGGATGTGGAGAAAGGGAACCCTCCTACACTGCTGGTGGGAATGCAAATTAGTTCAACCATTGTGGAAAGCAGTATGGAGGTTCCTCAAAAAACTCAAAATAGAAATACCATTTGACCCAGGAATTCCACTCCTAGGAATTTACCCTAAGAATGCAGCAGCCCAGTTTGAAAAAGACAGATGCACCCCTATGTTTATCGCAGCACTATTTACAATAGCCTAGAAATGGAAGCAACCTAAGTGTCCATCAGTAGATGAATGGATAAAGAAGATGTACATATACACAGTGGAATATTATTCAGCCATAAGAAGAAAACAAATCCTACCATTTGCAACAACATGGATGGAGCTAGAGGGTATTATGCTCAGTGAAATAAGCCAAGCCGAAAAAGACAAGTATCAAATGATTTCACTCATCTGTGGAATATAAGAACTAAGGAAAAAAAAACTGAAGGAACAAAACAGCAGGAGACTCACAGAACCCAAGAACGGACTAATAGTTACCAAAGGGAAAGGGACTGGGGAGGATGGGTGGGAAGGGAGGGGTAAGGGGGAAGAAGGGACATTACGATTAGCAGATGTAATGTTCGGGGGGCACGGGGAGGGCTGTACAACCCAGAGAGGACAAGTAGTGACTCTATGGCATCTCACTAAGCTGATGGACAGTGACTGCAATGGGGTTGGGGGGGGTGGGAAACCTGATGAATGGGGTAGTGTAATCACCATAATATTACTCATTTAATTGTAGATTAATGATATCAAAATAAACTAAAAAATAAATAAATAAATAAAAATAAACCAAAAAAATTTTTCATATGTGTAAATTAGCTTTACATTAATCCATTATTATGAGAGAAAACAATTTATCAATTATAGGTTGAAAAGAGTTTGAAATTGCACAGTTTGAGCCTGAATGCAACATAACAGCTTTTCATGTGGGTAGTCTTAACAATATTAACGTGTAATAATGCACAAAGATTGTGCTAGTTTAACTGTTTAGCATGAAAATGCCAATTTATACAAGTGGATGGTGTAGTCATATTTTGAAGGAATGATCTCACTGATTAAAAATTAAAGAAATAGTGGGAAGCCATTGAATTGGAGCTAATATGATCAGATTTGCCAAGCCCACAATTGGGAACATGGAAAACACCTAATAAATGCTGTTTGAATAAATAGATGGGAGCCCTATTTTAATTGTGTTCATCAGCTGATGAGGAAAGAAAGATACAGTGAGTTAAGTAACTTGCCAAGTCACACAGCTAGTGAGTATGGGCCAGGGTTTCCACCTAGGCACCGGGCACCAGTTCCTGGACTCCGGTGGATGGAAGGATGGAGGAGCAAGTCTGTACTAACAAAACACCCAGGGAATGAAAAGCCCTAACTTCAATCGCATCTCTAATTATGAAGATTATTCCAGTTGCTCCACTACACATGGGTTCTTCAATTCTCATTAGAGTCACCTAATTAGAGGTAATCCAATTAAGTCTGGTTCTGCTTTCTGTGGTTCATCCAGACACAGCACTTTCCCTTTCTCCCTTGCAGTCCGTGGCTGTCTTCCCCAAATGCTTGGAAGCAATGTAGACATTTATTTTTAATGAGAAGGCCAAGAGTTTCATCAGGACACGAATCTGAGATCTCCTCCCAGTAGCTGTTTGCTCTGTGCTAGTTTTTCTAACACGTAATTGGTTTCAGATCACTAGGTGGGCATTACTTTACAAGTCAGGATCCCAGTTACACAAAAATAAATGATCTCCTCCGTTTTGACATGCACGTGTTCTGTGCAGTGTGACCTTCCTAAGTATGGCTGGTAGGGGGAGCTGTCATTTGAAGATTATCTTCTCAGTGCTGGGCCCTTGACCTGCTCCATCGTCATTGCATTGAGGAGTCTGACTTTCTTTCTCTTTCTTATTCTTTCAAGGAGTTTTCCTCCAGGGAAATAAGCAAACTGTTTTGAAAGCCATGTTTATCACCTTCAGTCTAACTCTTTCTGCAGGGTTTGAGCCATGAACTTGTTTGAAGTAATCACTTTGTATCAGGAGCATGCAAGAAAATTCTAAGCCCTCTTTTAAAATAATGAGAAACACGGAAGCCGAACACCTTCTGTATCTCTCCTTCTGTCATGTCGTTAGCAGTGTCAAGAGCCAGGATAAGCCAGTGAGTTGTAATTGGCTGTGAAGTGAACACTGTAAAACCACAAAGAAATTGTAATTAATTGGGTCAAGGGAAAAATTAGGGGTTTTAGGAAGAACACAGTTTGGTTTGCCTTGGTTTTAGAGTCTGACAATGGGTACGTGGAAGAAACAGAAATAAGCACTTGCGTTTGTTTTGATAATTGAGAACAAAACCTTCTAAGGGTTGACATTTTTTAACAATTGGATTATTTGTTAGCTTGTCTCCAAAGGTCTCCACTGGAATCCTGGGCAATTTCTATTTTGTTATTGGTGTACTTGTTAATTTCTTTTTGCACATAAAACATTTTAAAGAAACTACTCAAGGACTCTGGGGGAGAATGTTCAGGCAGTTACATTCAGTGACTCACATAATGTGCCGTCCATGGTGCTCAGTGCTACAAAGGCGGGCGAGTCAGACGCCATCCACACCATCTAGAAGCTCATGCTCAGCAGAAGAGGCTGAGAAACGAGGACAGCACCTTACTGCTCATTGAATCCCTCTACATGTCAGATGCCGAGCCTTGCATGGCGCTTAATCTTCATAATAACCCTGCAGATGAGGGACTGCTCATTCCTTTGACAGATAAGGAAATAGACTCAGAGAGGTTGGCCACGGATACATGGCAAGGTGGTGGTAGACTCAGAGCTTTCTAACTCTGGAGCGCATCACTCCTTCCACTCCCCAGTGTAGCCCTGATACCCTAACAGGAGGCCAAAAGGAGAGGAATCCTTTCGGCCAGGGGAGGGGCCTCACAGAAGCTCCATAGAAGGGATGGCACCTCAGTGGAGCGCAGTGTCATTTTGAATTATATGACCGCTGAGGGAGGCTGAGAGCAGAGGCGAGCTGAGAGTGCCTGGAGGCGGCGGCCGCTGTGGTCCGTGCTGTGGAGGAAGCACAGTGGGTTATGAAGTTGTAGCAGAGAGGCATAATGATTCCGGGGGCCAGACGACTCAGACTGACAGGGAGGCGTTTGTGGCTTTCAAGTGTGTCTGTCCCTGCGACTCAGAAGCTATTTCTATGCTCACAAAGTGAAGTGTGTCATTGGTAAAAAGTCTAGACATCATAATGGCTTTTTGACACAAAGCACAGTGCAGTGATTTCCACATCACAGCGAATGTGCTGACTCCTTTCCTTGCCATTGGTTGTCGGGCCTTGGGAAGTCGACATCTGCAGGTTTGGGAATATTGAGGGCAGCTCAAAGTGCAAGAACAGGAGGTCCTACTTTCTGGGGTTGCCCCCTTTGCCCTTTGACCCATCCCAGTCCCAGCCCTTGGGTGGCCACAGGGTCAAGGGACTAGAGCGGTAATTCAGCAGGTTCAAGGAAAGGGTATGCTTTGGATCACTGGAGTTTTGACAGCAATAAACACTGTCACTTGTAGGGCACACATCAGCAGGCGACAGGCCTGGGACATTTCCCACACGTGGCCTCATGGGGTCTCCACAACCATCCCATCAGGTGTCTTTTGTTTGTTTTATTTTGTTGTTTGTTTCCATCTTCCATTTGAGAAATTGAATAGCCATCCTCAAAGCCAAGCTCCTAGGAAAGAACTGGGTAAAGATGAAATCTCCTGAGTTTATCTGAAAGCCAAACACTCATTCACAATACACGAGGACCCCTAGGCTCCCTGAGAGGGGGCTCCCCTTAGCAGCTGCCTTCGAGCCTGTTGGAGTTGCTCCAGGGACCACCATTCAGGCGCTGAGACCCGGTGGTTGAGGAAGGCACCCAGTGATTTCTTTGAACCCATGACTTGGCCTGTGTTCTTTCTCAGGCCTCCTATGTCCTCACCTTCTTAATCTAGAGAAGAGCTGCTACTGTGCAGACCTAATCCACGTGGCTGCTCCCTGGAGACCCCAGAGGACCACCCACATGGGAAAATTGGCTTCTCTCCTCTTTATCTCCATTTTCTCTCAAAAGGCTATGTTTCCATGTCCCAGTGCTTTGTTTGTTTATTTTTAATAAACTGATCTTTTAAAATGAAACAAACAACAACAAAATGGGGGTTTTTGCATGACTCTGGGTTTCTAACCTTTGAGTAAACTCAGAACATCTAGAACCTGGGGCACATATTCCTGAGTTGCCAGCGGCCACCCCCTCAGGGAGGAGCCTGGTCTACCATTTGCCATAATCGCAGCCCCTCCCGTTTTGCTCACACTAGGCCCACTCCTTGGTTTTGTCTTGGGCTGGCCCCCCGGGGCACTGGAGCGACTACCTCTGTAACTGTCTCTCCCTGAAGAAACACACGCAGCTCCTCAGGGCAGGGCCTCAGCTCTTGCTCACTGCCGTCCCCTGGCACAAAAGCGAGCGCCAAGACATATCTTTGAGGGAACCCCTGGTTGAACTAAGTTCCTCTTTATCTCAGTTAATGGAGAGAGATCACTTTTTAACCTATACAAGGGAAATAGTAGATTGGCCCTGAAGTCGTAGATGCCTTCTGGTGAGGGCCGCTGCACAGGACAGGCATGAAGCCCTGCTGATAGGGGAGGACTGCCTTCACTGACATCCTCAGATCCTGCCTCGGACCCCAGACCGCCGTGTGCACCAACCAGGGTCAGAAGGCCCCCACCCCCACCCCAAACTAAGGAAATGAAAGCATGTATAAAATAGCGGAAACCCTTGAAATAGGCCCTTGCAGAAGTCCAGTTCTGAGCAACAGCTGTAATTTTCCCAGTCGCTCATGATCCCGTAGTTGGGAACGGCGCATGCTAAGAGGATTTGCTTCTTGGAAGAAATCACGTCAGGCCTAATTAATGACTCCAGAGCAATCAACCAGGCTCCTCTGATTTAAAGCCCCACAGGCCAATCCACGTTAATTGAGTTTGATTGTATTTGCTGTTTAATTAGTAGGCAAATTATGAAAATGTTTATTTGTTCACGTGGATGCTGTTATCCTCTCATACTGTGGCTTTTGTGCCTTCTACACGTGCCAGATGTGAGCCTGTCCATTGTCTCCTTGCCAGGTCCTATAGCTAAGAAACTGGTTTTCAATTAGTGAAGAACAATTAAAAGTTTTCAGGGGTCCTGGGGAGGCTCCCTGCAGTGGCTGTTTCCTAAATGTGGGCTTGCCTTCCAGGGCACCCAGCTGCCGCTTCTTTCTGAGCAAAATCTCAAGTCAGTGCTAATGCCATTTAGCAAGGTCACAGCCTACAGGTTCTCCTCGGTTTCTGGACCCTGTGCTGTGGGCTAAGCATGCTTCAGGGGCTGGGGAAGAGGGCGAGGCAAAGAGAAGAAGCTGAGCGTGGCCACTGCCTCCAAGATGATTTCTGCCATGGAAGCAATGGGCGCGGGAGGAGAGGAGCTCAGTGGAGGGAGAACAAGTCAGGACAGGCTTGCAGAGGAGCATGCATGCATCCCTGCTCCAGGGGGACTGGAAGTCTTTAGACTCGTATACCCATTTTGTGGGCATTTGCTGAGCGCCAACTGTGTGCAGGTTCCATGTGAGGTGCCGGGGATATGACAATAAATGAAACTCAGCTGCGATCTTCACCACCCAGTCTGGGGTCAGATTAACAGGTGATTACAATTTTGTGTGAGCAGTGGAGAGGGCTTGATTCATGACCCCAAATCTCGAGTCCCAGAGGAGAACCAGGGCCATGCCAGTTGCACCAATGACAGCTGACTGAGCAAGGGTGAGCCTCAGGCTCGTAAGGTTGTGATCTGGTCTGAATTCACTGGTACGCATCAAGTGCCCAGCATGGTAGTGCATAAGTAGCACTTGCTAAATGGTGCCTGTGCTCTTGCAGTGATATTTCATGTCTTCCATGGGACCCCTTCTTCAGGCCACACTACTTTCTTTTCTCAACATCTCCTGCTGTCTGTGTCACCCGTTTGCCTCTCGATGGCATGCCATTTTAATCACAGGTTAGTTTTGCTAGTGTGTCAGTTCCCGAAGGCCACACATGGTATCTCGGGGCTCTCAGAGCAGTGTGTGGGACAGAAGCAGGTGCTGGGGAGTGATTGACAGAGGGGCTCACGCATTTCCCAGGGGTGGTGGTGATGTGTGATCAGAAGCTGTAATTGCCTCAGAGGCGAATGATATTCTAATCTGTCACTGCATTTGTGAAGTTAATATTTCATTTCGCATAGTGGAGGCATTGCTAAATTGTTATACCACTCAACTTTTGAAGAGATACCTCATATTCATCTCATCAAACCACTCCAAGTTTTGAACTCACAGTGAATGCAAATAAAGCCTGCCATGGAATAATGCAGGGTAGACTGTCAGCATGCTGATGGGAAAATTGTCTCACTTTAGGGACAATTCAAGGAAATCAAGAAAACAAGTTCTTAGTGTTCGGTGGAGTCATAATAAAGTGAATTATTAGAGGCATTTCCCTTTGAGAGTTTCAGTGATTTCCCCGATTAGTGGCTCCTCTGGGAACAACATTTCTGTATAATGAAGCTGAGCCTTTTAAAAAACAAACAAACAAAGAAAACAGTCCCCGTGAATTTTACCAAAGAAGCGTTGAGTGGACCAGATGGCTCAGTTTTAAATAGGGTGGCTGCTCTTTGCATCATCCTCTGAAAGTGCAAGTGGTTAAGCTCAGGGAATCTCCTGGGAGGGCACGTCTAATACGCTGCCTCAGATGGCTGGAAGCCACAGCTTACTGATGCACCAGAAGTAAGGGGTGAGGGTTTAGAGGTCAGAGGCCTCTGCTGACAGCCTCCTGGCCTGATGGACCCTCCTCTCTGCAGAGTCCTCACTCAGCTGCAGTCCATGGGGAAGCCCGCAGGCGACCCACCAGTGAGCAGCTGTGTCAGGGTCGCCATTCCCCAGACCTTCTCTTCCTCACACACAAACCAGAAAATCTGACCGCCTGGATTTTTTCTCTAAAGCGCAAATGAGGCAACGTAGGTGAAACTTAGGAGTAGATAGATGTCAGGAAGGATCCCAGAGAAGAGAGTCAATGAAAGGAATAATACCTAACACCAGCACGCATTGATTGCTCGCTGGGTGTAAGTCAGGACTGCCCTGGGCTGGTGTGCAGGCTGTACTCCAAGTCAACAGCACCCCGAGAGCTGTGCCGCTCAGTATGTCTGGACCCTGGTGCGATGCATATTAGCCAGAGGCACTGTCGCAGCTCCCATCTTAGATGAGGACGGCAAGGCACAGGGAAATGAGATGGCCCATCCGAAGTCATTCACCCTGTGAACAATGGGGCCTTGTGGACCCACTCCAAAGTCTGTGCTCTCCCCACCCGCCCTGTGTCATCTCTCGTGCAGGCTTGCCAGAATGTACTGTCGAGGCAGGTCCCGGCACCTCAGGCAGAGGCAGACACACAGTCCAGTGACCAGACAAAGCCATGGCGACAGGAAGAAGAGGCAAGGAGAGGGCTTGGAAGGCTCAGTGGGTGGATGAATTCCAAGGGTTGTGGGGGAACAGAAGCCAGGGTCAGGGTCAGCAGAGACAGAACAGGTGGATCAGGAGTTTTGATTTTCCAGCAAAGGAGGGTGTCAGGTTGCTGGGTCTCTGCAGAAGCTCATGTTGCCCAGTGGAGCAGAGCAGTTACTGACAAGGCCCTCTGGGACACCAGTTTCTAGATTATCAAGTCTCAGGGTGTGACCTAACATTAGTGATTAATTGTTCAAATTTTGCTACTGCCGAAAGCTGATTATTTTCTTCACACTATTGAAGCAGACTTTGGCATGAATGTCTCCACCTGCTGGAGTTCCAGGGAATTACTATGATGGAAGGAAAGGGTCCAGTACCCAAAAGCCCTCCTCAGAGCCACCATTTTCTGCTGGGGGACCTTAGGTATGTCACATTTACTGCCTGCTCTGTACCTGGCTTAGGAGGAAACTGGAGAAAGAGTAAAGTGGAAGATTTGAACTTTAAAATAATTTTTAAAAGCAATCCATCCTGCAAAGCAATCTGGGCTCTGGGTTCTTGGGAGAAAATATTGATTTAATGTATTTTTCTTCCCTCGAATGAGAGTGAATTGTAAAACTTCCACATATCATGATTATAAGAACCTGTATGTAAACGGTAATGGAGAGTTTGGACTTTGGAGTCAAATTGTCCTTGGATTTTTACACTGTTTCCTGGCTATTAACCTTGGTGGAGTGAATCAGTCCCTTAAACCTCAGTTTCTTTATGAGTAAAATAAGAATAATAATAGTCCTAGATCAATTAGGACTCTTCCAAGGGCAAGAATAATTCCACCTTATCCCGAATGAGTAACTACGGAAATGTCTTGTTTCACACTGCAAGGAAGCCCAGAGGCAGGGTGGGCAGATGCAGCAGCTCAGTGATGGTCTCAGGGACCCAGGTGTCCCTGTCCCTCTGCTCTGCTGTCTTCAGCATGGGCGCCATGCTAAGGGCTGTCCCCCGAGATCATCAGTGATCTCACTTAGGTTTGTGTGCCACTCTGTTCCCACCCAACAGAACAGTGAGAGATGCAGTCCTCCAACCACAGCATGTGTCCTCACCCTCAGTCTCTCTGGACCACGGTCACGAGTGCCCTCCCAGTCCAGGGATGGTAGCCAAAGAAACACTGTGCATGCACTGATTTGTTTCTTAAGTAATCAGGCTGGGGCTGGGCGTGGACCGGCTGCAGAACAAATCAGGATCCAATTAGAAAGGATGGCGAGGACATCACGCTGGGAAGGCAGCCACCGGCAGTGTCCCACACAAGTACCACGAGAGAGGTTTGTCATGAAGAATAAACAGATGACACGTGGGAATTTTTGAGCATGTGCCTTAGCATGATCGTAGATCACTTTAATAGTAAGGAAAGGTGCAAACCCTTCTAAGAATATCTATCTGTCTCAAATAATAATCGCTGTGCTCTTTTGAAATACGCTCCGGGCACAGCACTGGGTGATGCTTTGGAGAAGTGGCAACGCAGTCACTTCCCCACAGAGAAAAGGCCACTCTTGCTGCAAACACTTGGCTGTTTTATGGCTTCTCCACTTTATTGCAAGTGCGTTCCCAACAGTCTCTGAACACTGTGTTCCAGTGTCCTAACAAACGTCCTTGCTCTGCCATGAGGACGTTTCACGTGTGAAGTGTCATCTCAGAGCATGGTGTATGTGCAGACTCTGGCCACAGGCAGCTGCATGCCATGACTTCCCCCGGCCCAGCTGCTCTGACACCTCGTAATTGGGTTCCCGTAGGAGCCCTGCATGGTGCAAGCCAGCCAGGAGATCCCAGCAGCAGGCGGACAGCAGGGCTGCCAGGAGAACCTGGGGCACATCCAGTACTGGGGGCCTTGTCAGAATTTGCCCCCATTTGTAGTTTCCAGGCTGGAAATAGAGAAAGTGGGTAAGAGGAAAAAGGGAAGAGAGTCCAAGCAAGGGGTCCAACACTGAAGTGGCAACCCTGTCACCTTCTCTCAAAGAGGAGAAGAGGGTGTGCTAGGGTTGGTAAAGGACAATGATAGAGGGATGAAAGAGTCGGTGCTAATTTTCTGGTTTTCAGGTTCTGGTGTCAGACGCTCCAGGACACAGTTGGCACAGAGTGGGTGCCTTGGGCCTGGCCACACAGAGTCAGGCTAGCAGTGCCCCTGAGAACCAGGTGGCCCTCTGCAGGCCCCATGTGCAGGCAGACAGCGCCTATGCTTCCTTTGTGTGGGGAGGTGGTGGGAGAAGACTCACTTGGTGTATTTTCTGGATTAAACAGGATTCAGGAGCATCTTCAATATTTATCTAGAGCCCTGAACCATGTCATGGAGGGAAAGGCCATTTTGGGGGATGCAGCTGAAGCCTTAAGCAGCTCCAGAAATGCAAGAACAGATGGCCGAAGCAAGCGAAAATGGGAACAGAAGGGAAATGCAGGCCAGGAGAGCCTGGGGTGCTTGGCTAGCCTGCTTGTTTGATGGGAGGTGAGCCCAGGCAACAGAGAAAAGTGTCTGCAGTCGTTTTTCTGGGTGCCTAGAGCAGCTGCCCCGAATGCCCCATCCCAAGGATATGTGGAAGAATCGCAGAGCTCCCTTATCTTTGGAGACCATGGAACTGAAATCAGTGGCGCTTTGGGGGAAAGGCTAAAGGTCAGGGGTGTCCTAGGCGACTGAGGGTGAAAGACTGTGGTAACTGGTTGTGGAATAAGGTGGTTTTCCTTGGCTGAACAGGAATTTCTTGGGCACAGCGCAGCGTGTTCTTGGACTGGGGTCTTGGGGCCTTGAGGACCGGGTTAGAATGGATCGGCCCTGGACCCAGCCCCTTAGGCCCACAGTAAGTCCAGATTCATGCCCACACCTTATCAGCCTGCCTCTTTCTCTTTTCTGACACTACCTTTGACATTCCCTGCTCAGGGAAGTCAATCTCCTACCTAATCATCTGCCAGGTGGGGTCTGGCCTGGCCCGCCGCTGAGCAGGCCCCTCTCTGCCCCAGGCCCGTCTTCTCCTCCTCCTTCTGGGTCTTCATAGCTCCGAGCAGTGGCCTGTGTTGCCCGATGTTCGCACCACCTCCTTCTCGCTTGCTCCCTATGCCCTTGGGGTGCATTCCCACTCAGACTCACGACCCTCCTTCAGCGAGGCTGGGGACAGATGGCTGGAGACCCTAGAATTTAATAACTGAGCGCCCCTGAAAGTTGACAGTCCTTAAAAGTGTTACGACTCATTTCTTTAGAAGTGAGGCCAAGGGCAGGGAGGGGAAGGAGCTGAGGGGGTGTGCACCCCACTGAGAGCCCTCAGATAGCCAGAGCTGCCCTCCTGACAACACCCTTAGGACACATTGATTCCCAGCCCCATGTAGCCCAGAGGTGATTGGATTGTTCTCCTTGAAGAGAGTCCAGGGAAATACATTTTTTTTTCCATTTTGGGTATTTTAGTGTCCAATACAGACTGGTGCTTAGGGGGCCACCCCTGCTGCCAGCTTCCCAGGGAATGTAAGCCCGAGGGAGGGATGGCCGTGCCGCTACAGGCTTGTCCTGTGCGGGATGGCCACTTGGTGCAGAGCAGCTCAGCCAGTGTTAACTCCAGGGCAGGTGCCTGGGCCCTCACCATCACCATCCACACCCTCTGTCCAGACTGCAAACCCCCAAGAGAAGGGAAGCCCTGCAGTGGGGGCTGTTCTCAGGGACAGAGTCATAGTCATAGCTGAGTTCCCAGAACAAGGCTTGTATCAGTAGAGTGAATGAGGCAGAATTTTAGTGCAGGAGAGAGGGGAGAGCTTCCCCCACACTGCAGTGTACGTGGCTGGTCTCCACCAGGTGAGGGTGGCCTGGCTACACCCTCCCCACATGAACCCTGAGATGTGAACCAAGCCTGAGTCATTTTCCAGTGTGCCTCTTGGGAGTCGTGGAATATAGACAATGTATTGAACACCTGTCCCTATGGCAAGCCCTGTACTGAGGGCTGGAGAAACAATTTCTGCTTACAGGACCTCAGAGTCTACTGAGGGAGGTCGATGAGAAAACAGCCAAATGGGTTACAGAATGATAGCTCATCTCCATGGCTTGCAGGATATAGAGGGGAGCCCCAAACCAACATGAGGGTGGGGTGGTCAGGGACACTTTCTACAGAATATGGCAATAAATGGAGGCTCTTAGACTGAACCACCCTGTTATTTCTTGCTGAACCTTAAAAATAAACTAACAAAAAGGTTAACTCAAAGGCAGGTTGTGAAAGACGCAGAGTGTGTGAGAGCAGGCACAGTGTATCTCGGACTCACACATCCACTATAACCCCTGGAATCTGAATCCCAGTTGGAAAGCCTCTGAGACATCTTTAGGTTATAACGTTTTGAAGGAATCAGTGAATCAAAAAAAACAACAACAACCCCATTTGCACATCAGCATCGTGTCATGCAAAATCCTGTCTCCCTGAGCAGTGTTTCTCACTCCCAGAAAATCGTGTACATTATCTGAATTAAAATCTAAGGGAGAAATAAAAAGCACACCTCCTGCTAGGCTGATTTGCTCTAATGATCTGATCCATGCCCCTTTTTTGGGTGGAAAGTTATTATAGCCATAAATATTTGTAATTCATTCTCTGATGTATTACATTTGTTAACAGCACCACAGGGGAGATGCTGCACTCAAGAAAATCAGGACATCAAAAGGTGGGGATTAAAGGGAGAAAACCAGGAAGGGGGAAGGGACTACCTCTGATCAGGCTTCCCCTGCAACGGGCTCTAGTGGAGGGGCCTCTGGACCGCGGGTCAGGGAACTTAGCTTCCAGGTCAGCCCCTGAGGCCAGCTGGCATTGTGCTTTGACAGAGCAGTTAAACCTCTCCTTTTCCAAAAGGTACCTGGGGAAGGATACAATAAACTAACAGATATAAAAAGATTTTTTAATGCAATAAGTTCCACATATTCACATTTGAACAGAGGTTACAGAAGGTGAGGACACTCTGCTTCCTCTTCACCCTCATGCACAGTGTACTTGACACACTCGTCTACCCATCAACAAGGCTCCAGAGTCACACAGGTATGGATTCAAATCCCGGCTCTGTGACTTGGGGCAAGTCATGTAGCTTCTCTGATATTCAGTCTCTTCATGTGTTCAGTGAAGAGAATTACTGTTCAATTAAAGTCTGTAAAACAACTCCATAAATGGCAACTATTATAATACATGCTCTTTTTACCTTATTAGTTAGGATGCTTTCAGAGGCAATTAATAAAAAGTCCAACTCAACTAGAAGAAACAAGGAGGAAAATAGTTTTTCTCATGTAGTACAAAGTCTGATGACAAGAAACACCAGGATAGGTTGAATAGCAGCTCAGTGACACCACTAAGGATCCAAGTTCCAGTGCTGGTACCTGTCATAAGACTAGTCCCTTGATTTTCTCACGAGGTGGCCCAGCAACACATCCCCATGCAACAGTGTTCACAGGCTATGCCCAGGAGCAGCTGCCTCCTGATATCAATAGAGCAGGAAATCCACCAGGAAAGAAAATGGGTAGGCCTCTGAAATTGGTAGCCAGATGGAAGCGTTTGCCACACCTCTTCAAATAAGGCTCAAGGGTAGGGGCATAATCTTATACTGTCAGATCTCTCCCGTACCACCTTGAAAAGTATGTGCACACGGCAGGCCTTCACTAAAGCGTTACTACTAATTAAAAATAGTTCATGGAACACTCAGTTATTTTTAAATTATCATGTTTAGCAATATTTATTCTTTATGTAGAAAGCTGTCAACTGGTATAATTTTTAAAAGCAAGAAAGGAAAGGAAACAACTTAATTGTTTAGCAGTAGAGGAATGGTTAAATAAGCAGTAATGTACTCCTCTAATTCTGCAGTATTAATAATGAGTTTTAGATGACATATAAAAATTCTACTACATAAATGCTGAGTGAGTAAAATAAAAATGCTTATGTACCACTTTTCTCCACTAAGGAAAGCAAACATATGTACAAAATAAAATTATGTATAGGGAAAAAAATCTGTTAGATGAAATCAGACCAAAATGTTGACTGATTTTTCTAGGGTCATGGAAGCCTGATTGATTGCTTTTCTTTTTATTTTCCTATAGTGTTCTAAAATTTCTATAATTCACATGTTTATAGCAGGGAAAAACTATTTAAAAAAATAATGGTGCTTAGCCTGACCACAGAGAATGCCTTCTTGGCATGGATCTACATGCGTATTTTCATCTTTCTATTCTATCCAAATCAATGTGTAAAGGCAGTCAGACTATGTGGAGAAAGTCTCCGCATCTCATGCAAGTTGAACACATTTATTAAAACAAATGAGAGATGAGGAAAAGGGCCTCTTTGTCCTGAGAACAGGTTACATAAACTAGAAGTGATACTGTGATGGCAGCGACTGCAGAAATGCTGGTTAGGGGACCCTTTTGGGCCTGCAAATGTGTCAAGAAGCTGAAAACTTGGGAAACCACAGTTGATGTCTGTGACAAATTAAAGAAGATTGATGTGCATCATTATTAAAAGAAGGTTTATTTTGATCATGAAGAGATTAAAGAGCTGAAGTTGCTTCTAAGACAGGAAGTTTGATGAGATAGATGAGAAAGCATGAGATGGGGTTGTCTTAGGTAAGTTTGGTGTGTAAGGGGATACTGCAGTTCATTCCCCACTGGTTGGGTTGCTTATGGAGAAGACCCCTCTTTCCCCAAACACTTCACCCTTATTACTGGATAAAAGCTTTTAAGAAGCCAAATGTGTACTTTTCCTCCTCACAATCTTACCCCACAACAGTTAATCACAAATGTTAGCCACAAGGAAGAAATACCATTTTAATGCATTGTAATAAATACTGAGTGTGTTATTCCACCCTCTACGTATCATATCCAAACTCCCCCCTGCTGCTTGGCACTGCGTTTGAAATGCCGCCATTGTGACCTTACCCCACTGCGCCTTGAGTAAGTAGTCCCTAGTCCCCTAAGGCTCCCCAGGTAATACTCTCCCCTGGGGGATAAAGCTTTATGTCAGTGTCAGAGCATCTCCTGGGTCGCTAGCTGATCACCAGTAGGGAAGGCTTCTGAATATGAAGCTGGGGAGAGAAGAAGAGGAAGTAGGTGCCCCAAAAGGCAAAGATCTTCCTAACAGTGCATGTCTTGTGCCCGAAGCTCCCATAGGAACAGGGAATCTAGAATGTGTTGAGCATTTCCCATACACAATTATCATTTCATCATCCCAGCTTTTCCTCATTTTAAGAAGAACATCAGCTCTAATTACTTAGAATTTTGGAGTTCAGTTTAATACACAGCAGATGGGATAGAGCATTGCTTATTCCTGCAGAAGAGATTCCTTTCAAGGACTCAGTAGCCTGAGAGACAGAATTCCCCAAAAGCTACCGCCCTTTCTGCCCAGCTGCCACCCCGTTCACCCAGTCAGGAGCTGCCGTGGTGCTGTCCGTAGTCCTGAACACCACGCCACTATGCCAGTTATGAGGGACGAAAGGAATAAAAGTCCGGGCCTCATTACAGTCTACAGATTTCTTTTTGCCTCTGTACTTTCAGACAAAACTCTCTCATTGACCCATGCAATTTGGTGTGACATTTTCCCAAAGTGCCTTCTACAATCATATTTGCTTTAGACATCAATTTTAAAAGTGAAAGGTCGACTTTCTGGATGTGAATTATTTTATACATGACCTTTTGTCCATCATTGCTAAGATTAATACAAAGTGTTTGCCCTGCAGAATAACTAAAAATGTAATCAAGTAAGATTATCTGTTTCACAGAAAAGAATAACACCTCATTAAAGCGACTGTGTATGTAGCTCTTGGCAAACAGGTCCGTATCATTAAAGCGATGCCAGAAAGCACACAAATGACAGAGATGACAAGATTATCTTGTCTTATCCCTGAATGAGCCAGGGTTCATTCTTATGGGGAAAATGACAGTTATTAGATTGAAGCCAGGCTTAGGGGTGCCCACTCAGCATCTGGCGCTCTACTGTGCACAATGGTAAAAAATGCTCTTACTGCTCTTCACAACATAGCCATTATCTTGCCCGCCAGAGGGATAATAACAGGAAGGATAACCCCAAACACTCACAACCTGTCCCTGCTGCCCCAGCAACAGGTGCAATTTATGAAGCACCTTCATGCAGGAGACAAACCCCAAAGCCTCCTTGTACTCACGTAGGATTGGTGTGCTCCTGGTCTCAGTTTGGGGTGTAAATCTGAATTCTGCAAGCCAGACACCTCTCCTTAAATTTTAGAAAATGTAATTAGAGAAAAATTCTGACCATGCTGCATGAGGTACTCACGAGAATTATGGGCTTTGGGGTCAGACAGCTCTCTGTCCATGTAGTGGCTCTCCTGACAAACATCTGTGTGATCTCAGGCAAGTCACTTCGCTTTAATAAACCTCAGATTCCTAATTTATAAAGTGGGCATAACTGTAAAACCTACCTCCTAGTGCTTTTGTGGGTATTCATTGAAATCAGCACCATGCGCTCAATAAGGGCTAGTTCATTGGCCAATCCATAGAATACGATGGGATCTGAAAGATTTAATGTAGCATGTTAATTTTGTATTGTAGTTTTCAGATATGTTTAGTCAGAGGCCCATTTATTTAATGAAACTGCACACAGAAGCACAGCATGTAAACTTGTCAAGGGCTAAATTGTGGAGGTGGGAGACCTGGAGACCCAGCACCTCAGGCCAATTGTACTTCAATCCCTGTACTCTGAGGGGGGGGGGGTCCCAGAAACACCTGGGAATCACAGGAGGATGGTTTAGCAATTGTTCTGCGGACTCACTGTGCCTTCTTTCCACCTACCCTACCTTGCTACAGTTTTAACTTCTTCAGAAAGAAACTAGGTGTCTTCTCTATCCCTAAACTAGAAAATTCCAGGAGCTGGACCCTGTTTCTAACCAAACCAGGGCTGAAAGGCATTTCCTAGCATCCTGGAAAGTAAATAAATAGCTTTTGTGTTTTAATCTTCCCCACAGTTCCTGGCATGGGACCGCACACCAGATAATCAGCACATAGACCATCCCATTAAGTCAAGTCCTGTTCACTCTTCAAAATTCAGGGGAGGCCCATCCTCCACAGAGACGGTTCCTGGACCTTCCCAGTCCACCCAGAGCTCTTCTTTAGTGACCTTCTCATTGGACTGCAAAATGCCTGGGATTTGGGGAGCTCGTATGTGTTAGCTGTCTTCCCATGATTCTCACTCCTCTCTTTCCTGACTTTGCCTAAGCTAGAAACCCTGCAGAGCTCAGAACATATACAAGAGACAGGAGAGAATGGGAGACACTTCTCCCAGTACAGTTTTTTATATTGTTTGTAGGCAGGGAGGCTCCCTTGAAACATGGTCTGCGGAGAAACCTGATGAGAAACAACATCGTAGAGTGATTAAGTCAAGCGGGCTCTGGAGTCAAACTGTTTAGGTTCAAACCCTGGCTCTGTCACTAGATGACTGTAGGCAAGTTATCTAACCTCTCCCTGCCTCAGTTTCCTCATGTGTAAAAATAATAGTTCTTTCCTCACAGGGTCCTTGTGAGAATTCAGTAAACTAGTATGTGCCAAGGCCTCCGAATAGTGTCTGGCATGCCGTGTTTTATAAACTTCTCATTGACACTTTGTCCCGTGTTCTGTAATAAAGTGAGTTAACATGAGATTGTATCAGAGGAGCACTGGACTGAGAATCTAAATGCTACTCTGGTTTCTCCACCAATTTTTGATGTGTGACTCTAACCAGTCACCTTTGCTATTTGGGCCTCAGTTTCTCCCATTTGCATCATCAGGGGTTGGAATAGGTAATCTCTAAAGCCTTCTATCTGTTATATCTTTGTTTTTAACATTTACCATCTTAACCATTTTTAAGGTCACAGTTGAGTGGCATTAAGTACATCCACATGGTTGTGTAACCATCTCACCATCCATCTCCAGAACTCTTGTCATCTTGCAAAACTAAAACTCTGTTCCTATTCCCTCCTCTTTCCTAGCTCTAGGCAACCACCATTCTACTTTCTGTCTTTATGAATTTGACTACTCTAGGTACCTCACATAAGTGAAATAATACAATATTTGTTCTTTTGTGTCTGGCTCATTTCACATAGCATAATATCCCCAAGGTTTATCCATGTTGTTGCATGTGTCAGAATTTCCTTCTTTTTTAAGGATGTGTAATAGTCCATTGTAAGTATATATCATATTTTGTTTGTCCATTCATCCACTGATGGACACGTGGTTTACTTCCACCCTTTGGCTATGGTCTGATGCTGCAATGAACATAAATATGCAAATATCTCTTTGAGTCCCTGTTTTCAATTCTTTTTGGAGTTGCTAGATCATAGGTAATTCTATTTTTTAACTTTTGGAGTAACTTTTCATTAGCATCTATACTATTTACATTCCCACCAACAGCACACAAAGGTTCCAATTTCTCCACATCCTCACAGCAATTGCTATTTTCTGGGTTTAGAGTTTTGTTTTGTTTGATAGTGGTCATCCTAATGGGTGCAAGGTGTCTTCTATATTTTTTGACTTTGTGACTTTGTGCTTGGTATGACAGACATATGACTGGTCCTGGGGGCTCTGCCTAGTGCCTCATTCCCATGTCTGTTTCCTGTGCTAAGCAGTTGATATTCATAGACAGTCTCCAACCCTTTCCTGAAAAGATTGTGAGTTGGCTTATAAATACATGTGACATGCCTTGAATTAAAAAAAGAAATTCAGCCCAACCTCATAAAAATATCAACACTTTCCCTTTGGTATTATAGGCATAAGCACTTTGGGCCATATTTATGGGGTTAAGAGCCAAGCTCTGATCAATGACCTCTCCTCTGCTTCCTGTATTAATGGCATGGCCCCAGCAATGTAGGCCTGGAGGATCTATGGCAGGGTGCCACTAAAATATAAATGTTCCTTCATTTCTAATGGATGCTGAAGAATGCAGCTTATATCATTACACCTGCCATTAAATATTAAAGGTAAGTAATTCAGTGTTACTCAAGAGCTATAACCAAGCTGGCACCTTTTCCTTCCCTGTTCAGGGAGGAATGAGCATCAAGCCTGGCCCGAGCACAGGTGGATGCAATGACTGCATCTCTGTTGTTCATGGCTGGCGTCTGCCTTTCTTAGGGCCCCATGATGCTGACCACTGCAGGGAACAGATGGCCCGGTTACCACCAATATTTTGGCCTCTCTGGGAGAGAGAAAGCCAGAGGGGCTGCTCCTCTTTCTGCACCCCGTCAAGTAAAGTGAGGATTCCAGCCTCTGATTTGACCTAAGGATAGGCTGTGGCAGACACTCTTGTGCCCTTTTCCCTGCCCGCTCAGCCCACCTATTTCAGTGCAATCACAACGGACAGCTCAGGGCACAGTCCTGGCGTCCCCACCTCCACTGGAGGCCACTCACCTTGGACTCAGGTACTGCCTGGAAGGGTGGGAAAGGCCATGTTCCTAGTGACAACTCCCAACTAAGGGGGGACAGAAGATGGGGGGATCACTGATTATCCCAGCTGCACTGCATGTCCTTTGGAGGGACAACTTTGATGTGTTTTACATGTTTCTTCAAAGTTCCCCAGAGGATGGAGTCCCAGTTTGCCCACACCAATAACTAGCCCAATTCTGTACCTTTCCATGGGGTGTCTAGTTTTCCTTACCCACCCCCCCCCCAAACTCACCTGCTTTCCTGGGACATCTCCCAAATAAGTTACCTGGTCCAAGTTCTTGCCCCAGGCTCTGCCTTCAGGGACACCCATGGGCAAAACATAGGCTCATGGTATGGGGAAGACTTAGAGAGGCAGAAATGAACTTTGAGGCTTGGGGGCCAACTTTAAAGGCCCAATAGCTCTGAAAGTCAGATTCTATGAAAATAATTGGCTTCATTTGTGCTTCTTGTTCTCTAGTCATCTCAATCCAGACTGCCACGCTCAGGCCCCTGCATATGGTTATGCAGGTTGGGCACTGTACAAGGGCACCTAATGTAGGAGTTTGAAATTTGGCACTTGTTCTGCCCACCAGGCCACATCCTCAAGATCTCGGCTGCATCCACTGAAATAAAAAGCTTCTGTTTCTCAACACAAAGGTACTAATCATTCTCCAGGCCAGGTGGCTTCAGGCTGGCATTTGCATAAAGAGAGCACCTTTTTCCACTTCACACAAAGGCTAATTGTGGTCCTCAGTCCTCTGGGGTTTTGCCCTATGTCTGACGACTTTTACCCACAAACCTAACACTCTAGCCAAGGCTGTCTTTCTCCCATGCCCCCCCACATGACATTTTCATTTATGCATCTATCCTTGGCTAATGCTGATTTCCTCCCTCACTTTTCTCCCAAAAGTTTACTCTCATGTTCTCCAGTGTCTGTTCTTCAAGGCTCCACTCATTCTAGCAAGCATCCAAGCTCACTCATGCAACTACAGTACTTACTGGGATTCTTCCCTTTGTTCATTTATTCATGCATTTAGTTTTTGATAATGTATTCAGTGTTGTCTAATAATATGCTTGGCTCTGGGTCTGCAGACATTAATCAATCTGACCCCTGTCCTGGGGAGGGACAAACAAGCAGAGAGGCAGAGACAGAACAGTGATCAGTGCAGTGTTAGAGGAAAGGGCAGGGGCTCTGTGAGCAGGCAGGGGCTCCTCCCCAAGCCTGGGGGCAGAGGCAGTGACAGATAACCTGAGCTGTTTTAACCCTAGAGAAAGGTAGAGGGTATGAGGGACATTCCAAGAGAGAGCAGCAGCTTCCAGGACAAGGAGACAAGGAATGTCAGTGGGACTCTCAGTTGTTCATTGTTGTTGGAATATGAACTTGAAGTCAGGGAAAAGAAAGAGATGAGGCCACAGGGTGAGGAGTAGGCAAGTCTTGCCCAACAGGATAAGCTATTACAGGACAGGGCTATGGGTAGCGGGTTCACCAGACCAGGCTGCCTACACGGCTGTTAGGACAGAGCCACTGGGTCTAGAACTACCTGTAGCTCCACATTCAGCCTGCTGTTGAGACTGTTACGAACAGATCAGATAAAAATTTTATGTCTGGGTGGCCCACTTTGATCAAGGAGAGGCAGACTGGTGTTGTGGAAAGTGCAACCAAAAAGACAGAGGAAGAAGCCTCATTTCAGCTTTATCTTGGCTCGCCATGGGCCCTTGAGTCCAGCTGCCTTACTTCTTGGGCCCTAGTTTTCTCATCCGAAAAATGAAGGTTCTCTTATCCCTGAACACAGGTGTCCCGCCCTGACTGAGACATTGCATATAAAAGTGCAGCAGGAAGAACACCCGCATGCTACCCCAAAGGGAAGAAGAAGCATTATCATGAAGTCATTGCTTATCATCTATTACAGAGGCTTTCCAGAATGAGCCAAACCAGTCATCTGCCCCAGCCACTGAGAAATGACTCATTCTCATGGATGTGACCTGAATAAATGGAAGAACTGTGGCAGCTCTAAATATTAAACTCCAAGAGGAGCCTGGTGGCCTCATTCATCACTGCTCTGTGTTACTTGTGCATTTGCTATTCCATGTGCATTCAGTGAGCACACAGCAACATTTGCTAAAGACCCACTCTGTGTCAGGCCCTGGGCTAGGCTGTGGAGGCACAAATGGAAAGACAGGGTCCTGCCTTAGAGCCCCTCAGAGCCACACGGGGAGACCCACCAAAGAAAGCAATAGCTTTATGATCTATCAGCAGCAGAATGGAGGGACCGTCCATGCAAGGCTAAGACAAGGATCACTAAATTATCCTGAGGAACCTGAAAAGATTCACAGAGGAAGAAGCATTTAAGAGGAGTCTTGCAGACTAGTAAGCCATTTGCAGAAGAAGGGGAGCCTGAAGATGAGCCTTGAGTTTGGGCTGAATGCCAACAGGCAGAAGTTGGAGGGAAGGTGTGGAATCAACTGTCAGGCAAGCTTAAAGCCAGGCCAGCAGTCTGGGAAGCCAACCCTGGAAATCAACCTTTTCTTTGGAATGTGAAGCCTCAGGAATGTGTTGTCATTGTCGCCATTTATTGTTTCCACTTGGGCAGGCAGGCGCAGGGCTTGCGTGTCCAGGGGAGCTGTCATTTCCAGGAGGGTCTAATGCAAATAGAGGAGTGGTCACGGGGGCTTCCTGAAGGAGGCCTGCCCCCTTTCGCTAACCAGATGTTTCTTTGGCTGAAGGTTGCCTTGTGAAGACTCAAAGGCTGGGGAATCTTCACCATCTAGTTGGGAAAACGTTGCTGAATGTCCTGCTCTGTGGATAGTAAGTTGCATCCTGGTCTTGATTAAAATCCAAACCTGAGACAGGCAGCCTACCTCTGGCCTCCCGTGCCTTTGGACCTGGACCTGGTAGTCCGTTTGGTGTCTTTGACAGGAAATGGAGCAAGGCACAAGGAGTACTTGTCTTTTAGGGATCATATATTATTAGGGTGGTAGTAAAAGAAATACACACTTCAGTACAACCTTCTAATTCTTAAGAAAGATGAATTATGGCAGGCAGCAGCTGGAGAAGTCGCTGAGGGACCTCAGAGCTGTATGCCCTTGCTAGAAGGTAAGGAATGCAAAGAAAGCCCCACTGGGACTGGAAGTGGCTTTTCTCTGACCTGAGGCAAAGAGCTCAATGCTCCCTACCCAGTTCTGAGGCCTGCCCTTCCTCCAAAGGTCTGGGTCCACAGGGCTCTAAGACAAAGACCAAGTCTGGTTGCCCCTGATTGAGACAGCCAGAGCCTCAAAGATAGTTAAAGACCGGTTAAATTAGATCAGAAGGTTTAGACTGGATTTCTGAATGATTACCCTTATTTTACATCCCATTATTATAACAAAGACAGAAGGCAAAATACGGTTACTTAAAAAGGTCTTTTCAAATGGCTGCTGAGTCCCACAATGCTGGTATTAATTCAGTCATACACCTACGAATGGGGGCCATGAGCTTTAGAAGTCAATTCTTCTAAGAAGAAGGGAAAAATGAACTTGAAAGAGGCTTGAATAGAACTGTGTGCGTGTGATGAGCAAGGAGTGAGGAGGCCCTGAATGGCCTTCTCTCCTCTGACCATCACTGCTGTCAGAATCCCATCCTCAGAACTGAGGCTCCAGGCCACACCAAAGCCAGCCTAAGTTAAACTGGACTCTAGATACCAGAAGCCTTCTTTTTAGTCTTTTACAGCATAAGCATTGGGCCTTTGGAAGCGACTGGGGAGCTAGGTTGAATGAGTTAATTCCTGCCTTCTTGGTTTTGGTGATTCTGTTGTCAGTCAGCAGAGTTATTTGTAGATTGAATACTATTGGATTCAGTTATTGATGAATGAGTTAATGATGATCAGTGATAGCGACCTCCAGGTGCTGACTGTGTGTCGGGCACTGTGAAGGACTTTTGAACATTTTACCTCCTGTAATCCTTATAATAACCAGAAAGAATACATAGCTGTCTCCCCATTTTACAGAGGTGGAAACTGAGGCTCAGTGTCACATCCAAGCTCACAAAGCAGGTACATGTGGAGACAGGATTTGAACTCAGGAACAACCCATTGTTCAGCCCTTCTGGAGCCTCATGTGAGGGGAGAAAGAAGATGAGACAGGACTGCAGTGGAGATGAACCGTGAAGGGTCTTGAGGGCCACTCCAGGAGGCTTGGCCTTCCTTCTCTCCAGTTTTGCAGGCTCTGCCTGTGGACCAGCCTGTCCTGGGGCATCCCCTCAAGTGTGGACAGCCCTGTGGAATGGCAGAGCTCTCCCACTGCTTGGCACCTGGGTTCTGGGCTTCTGGGCACAACCCCGCACCTAACCAAAGCAGGCGTGGAAACTGACCCTCTGCCAAGCACACAACCACCCCCAGCTTCCATCAGCCTATCAGAGCCAGTGTAGATACACCAGGATTTTGCTGAGAGCCAACTGCTTTCAATGCATTGAAAGCTGAAGTCCTGGGGGTTGGGGAGACTTTTGTGTTTTATTCCATGGAACTGTTTGCTGTGGCTCTGGGTGAATTGTGCTGCAAATAATTGTCTACCAAAGGCTGTGATCATCTGCATCACTAGACAACGAGCCAGTGGGGCTACTGAGTACACCACAGCCATCGTGCACCAAATTACACAGCTTCACAGGCAAGAAAGGGGCTACTGGTCCCTGAGGGACTCACCCTCCTCCACCCCCTAGAAGATGAACAGCTGAGGTAAGAATCAAGTTACTGCCTGTCCCCAATCAGTAGCAATTTTATTGTCACCAGAAGGGCTGTTGTCCTCATTGGTGCTCAACAGGCCAGACTCAGCACACAAATTTCAGGAATTTAGGACTTGCTTGCTTCGTAGGAGCTGTCATTTAGCTCTCTTTCTAGTTCTAGAGGCCCATTCTGTGTTGGCAGATGTATTAATTCCTAGGGCTGCTGTAATAAACACAAAACAAATAGTTTAAAGAACAGAAAGTTACTGTCTCACAGTTCTGGAGGCTAGATGTCTGCAGTCAAGGAGTTGGCATCATTGATTCCTTCTGAGGACTGTGTGGGAAAATCTGTTTTAATCCTCTCCCCAACTTCTGGTGGCCTCAGGAGTTCCTGGGCTCATAGATGGGTGTTTTTCCTACATCTCCACATCGTCTGCCCTCTGTTCGTGTCTGTCTCTCTGTCCAAATTTCCTCTCTTGTAAAGGACATGGACATGTTGGATTTGTGCCCACCCCAATGATTCATTTGAACTTGATCATCTGCAAAGATCCTGTTTCCAAATATGAACACATTCACAAGTACCAGGGGTCTGGACTTACACATCTTTCGGGGAAACACAGTTTAAGCCACAGCAGCTGAGATTCTGCTTTTATGTCTGAAACCACACAGAAGGAACGGATGCACTGGTTTCATGGCTAATGCGGGTACACCCAGGTTGTGGGACTGCCCTCATCTGCACTATCTCCTTCAGAGGCACTTGGACACTCACTTATCTGTTGCCCTTGACCTAGAACAGGGTTTAGGGGGCTGATAACCCTCCGAATTTCCATGTGAGGTTGGTGCTACCATGATACCTGCTTTACAGACAGTAGGTGACTTCCCTGGACCTACAGAAGTGAGAGAGTTGAATGAAAATTCAGGCACTCTGATTCCAGAACCCAAGTTCTTCATCCTAAGTTCTTGATAATGCAAATTTCTAGGCTTTTCACACAGAGCTTCTGATTCTGTGTGATGGAATCAAATCTGGATCCAGATGGAGCCCAGGAATCTGAAATTTTAGAGCACCTGCAGTGATTTTAATGCCGACTCCATGGCCCACATTTGATGAACAGTGTCCCCTTGTTTCCATGAGAGTGACTTTGTCGGATAAGGCTGTTGATCTGCAGGCCTCAGCATAGCAAGAGGGCCCACCCTGGATCCCCCATTTCTCTGACTGTTGTCTCTCTCCTTTCAGGCACTTATGATGGGCCTCCATGTGCACCCACTCCACTCTCTTCTCCACACACCAGCCAGAGGAATCTATTTGCAGTGCAAACCTGGGGCCACAGATCTCTCTGTGACCTCGTAGCTCTTAGGATAAAACCTGAATCCATACCCTGCCACATGCCCTCTAGGAGCCAGCCCTGCTCATGCCTGGGTTTAAGTCCCAGCTCTGCCGATGGAGCAGGTCGTTTAATGCCTCCAAGCCTCATCTATAAAGCAGGAATGATGACACCTCTTCCACAGGGGTGGCCACAAGGATGAAATGTGGCAATGCATGTGACATGTCTAGTTCCACTACCGGCCCCTGGGGGGCGCTCAGCAAGTGGTGCACCTTCAGAATTGTCAGGAACAGAGTGCTCTTATTTGGGGGCCCTAGGAGGATGTATAATAATTGCACAAAGGCAAATGCCCTTTTCTGCCCAGGTCTGGAACTAGTTCCTGTGGGGCTCTTCCTGCATGAGACCAGGAGGAACACACATCCTGTAGAACAGACTGAGGAAGCAGGGACCGTCCTTCCTCCAAGTCTGAAGGTTCTCAGCATACAGGTGCCCTGTCTTCCGCATCCTCAGCCTGGCCAGCTGCTCTCTTAATCTGTGCACTGCACTCGACTGCTTTTTCCAGCAGGCAGTGGGGCGGGCATTATGGGGTCTCAGCTAATGAGGTGGAGGGCAGAGATGAGGGTCCTGGCAGCCTGACACAGACCCACATATGTTGCTCTATTAGGGGGGAATGAGAATGTGTCACGCTCTGCAGTGGCTCCTCTCAGCAAAGCTGCCCTGTGTCTGCAGTTGTGACCAGCACCACACCATCTGCTTCCTGGACAGTTGCTTGAGTTTGAGGTGGGCAGCCCAGTCTTGGATAAGATCCGCAGAGCTTTGCTACTATCTTTACCGTATGGGGTTAGATAGCAGGATCTCAAGGATGTTTTTCCTTTTGGAGTTGCTTGTGATTTTTTTAAATCCCGAGAAGATCTCCGGCCTCGTGACCAGCGTTGTGTGTGGAGGACAGAAGAGTGCTGTCCAACTGTGTTCTCTCTCTTCCCTTTCTCCAGGGAAAGTATCAAGACTAGAAGAGACCCTTTGGAATTACAGTGAGATTTGGGAAGAGTAATTTCAGAGACTTAGTTTGATAATCAATCGCACTTAGAATCTTAGAGCTAGAAGGGACCATCCATCTCAGTGGTTTCCAAATTTGGCTGTGCTTCATGGTCACCTGGGGAGCTTTAAAAGGTACCAATTCCTAGACCATAACCTAGACCTACTAAATGAGGCCTCTGAGGCAGGGGCCCAGGAATCTCCCCACCCAGCCCAGCACTGTGCTTCCTCAGAGCCGTGGGGTGCTGAGATGGAGACGCAGCAGTTTGCATCCCTAGCTGAATGCATGTGCTTTGTGGCTCCCCAAGGAACACAGGAACACACTGAACCACAGTCCCCCTCAGGGTGTTCAAGCTTTGCACATGCATGTACTTGGATGTTACAGTCCATGCTTAATGGGTGTTGCTCAAGCTCTGCAGACGCATGTACTTGGGACACACGGTCCATGCTTAATGGGTGTTGTTCTAGCAGCTGCACTGCTGTTGGGCATATACCCATCTGGCCTTAATTTCCTCGTCTCTGAAAGTTTGACCTGGTCCAGGCCAGCAGCACCGCATTGTTCCAGAGAACGAGCCCATGTTTTGGAGCTGGGCTTGGTTTAGATGCGGGCTCTGTCATTTACTAATTGTGTGGTCCAATGTGCATGTGCCCCACAGACCCCCCCAGTTTCCTTTCCTGAAAATGAGGACAGACAGGCAGACCTTACCAGATTCCTGTGAGAATGAAAAGACATGGTGGTTGGGAAGCAAGTCATGTGTCCAGAGTTTGGCCTCTTCACCCACTCCCTCTCCTACAGCTTGAATATATATCTTTATAATCTTGTTGAAACTAGTGCTTGCCTAGCAGATGTCTTCCTAGAGCCTGCATTTTATCTTGGCCCAGGCTAATTTGTGAAGTTAGACTTGACGGTAAGAAGTCCCAATGTCCCTCCTACATGTATTTCACTTTCCCCTGCATGTGGAACATCATAGTACTGTGTGCTGACTAGATTTGCAAATGAGGGCCGGAGAGTAAATTTCCAGGTTTTAAAAAACCTATAGAATAACTCTGTCTTTCGTTTAAATTAAACTAAAAATAACAAATAGATGTGTGCATATAGAATGATTGCATATGCAGAGAAGGCTATAAAACCATATTAACATTAGTTTTATCTGGAGGGGGCAATTATAGCTGTTTTTCATTGCTTTTTTATTTTTTAAGAAACTTTATTTTTTAGAGTAGTTTTAAGGTTACAGAAGAATTTCAAGGGATAGAACAGAGACTTCCCCTAAATCCCACTTTCAGTTTATCCTGTGATTGCCATCTTACATTACTATGGTATGTTTGTTACAATTAATGAACCAATACTGATATATTCTTATTAACTAAAGTTCATTCTTTATTTATACTTTTTACTTAACATCCCTTTCCTGGTTCTAAGATCCCATCCAGCGCACCCCATCACATTTAGGCATGGGGTCTTCTTAGGCCCCGCTTGGCTGAACCAGGTTCTCAGACTTCCCTTGTTTTTGATGACATTCCCAGTTGTCAGGTATAATCATATATATGATCATACGTATTTTTAAGACTATCCCTTGACTGGGACTCGTCTCATGCTTTTCTCATGATTAGACTAGGGCTGTGAGTTTTGGGGAGGAGGACCACCGAGATCAAGTGCCATTCTGATCCCATCATATCACGGGCACCCACTGCCAACACGACTCCCTGTCGTTGATCTTGACCGTGATCGCCTGGCTGAAGTGGTATTTGTTAACGTAAAAATACTTCCCACTCCCCTTTTCCATACTATACTTGCATTTTCTTTTTATTGTTCCACGTTATCTGAAGTTTTCTTTTTCTTTCAATTAGCATCATTACTTTGATAATCAGGGAGGAAAAAGGTATTTTTATTTGGGTAAAAAAATGGGTAAAGTCTCCCAAGGCTTTCATTCTTTCTTTATATTTTGTTTTGGCTTGATGTTCACACTGCTACGCATGCCACTCGAGACGTCTCTGTTGAGGATTTATCTAACGACCAGCCTCGGTTCCTGCTGAGCGTAACTCTGACCTCAGCCCATGAGGCTCGCCTTGCCGAGGGTGTACTGTGCAGAGTAACTTCCGGTGGTGCCGTGTGAGCAGGCTGTGAAAGTGAAGGGGACTTTCGGCAGCACTTTCTCCTTGCTGCCAGAGGTGAGCAGGGTATAAATCTTACTGAAGGAGAAGGTTCTTATCCAGCCACCTGAAAACACCCAGCCATTTGGAAGACAGCCTGCTCCACGCCTCCTTCCCTCAAAAAGACCCAGCACAGGGCCAGGCACTTTGTGTCAGTTATCAGTGAGATAAAGGAGTGAGTTGTAGCAGGTTCACCCGTGGCTTTTTGTCAAAGAAGCTAGTGTGAGAAATGCATTGAAATTAGACAGCTTTCTTACAGTAAAAGTTCTGCAGCCACCTGCAGCAAGACACACTGTCCTAAAACTTACTATCCTTAGTGAATTGTTTTCTTGGGTTTTTTTTTCCCCCAAAAAAGAAACAGTTTTCCAAAATGACTGTGAGTGCAGGTGGCTAATTGCTCTGCTTTCAAGGAAGCCTGGTGCGGGAGACAAGATTCAGAGAGGATACGGTGGGGGCCGGTGTCCTGGGGTAGACAGCCGGCACACAGCACTTCATTTAGTCAACAGCCTACAGGGAAGCAAGAGTCCTCAGTCGTACCTACCGCAGCCTTGTCTTCCTGGCCCACGTAGCATTTCTCTGTAAAAACTGGAACGGTCTTAGCAAACTGTGCAGCTCTGAGAGGCTGCTGTCTTCTAGAGCAAAGGTTCTCAACTTCAGCACTGTTGACATTATGGACAGAGTAATTCTTCCGTGCGGGGGCTGTCCTGCACATCGCAGACTGTTAGCGCCTCCCTGGCTCCTCCCAGGTGACAGTAGCACCTTCTCCCAAGTCGTGACGATCAAAACGTCTTCAGACATTGCCAAATGTACCCTGAGGGGAAAATCACCCTCAGTTGAGAACCACTGTTCTGAAGGGCTGGCTCTCTCTCTCTAGGCCCTGCAGTGGAGACCATCTGCACCCCTTGCATATGCTTGTGTTTCAGTGTGAGGACCAGAGGTCCAGGCACTTCCTGCCTGTGTAGGGCTGATGACTTACTATTAACTGCAGAGGTTGCAAGGGAAAACCAGGGGGGCAGTCCCTGTCATGGTTCCTGTCCTAGTTATCTATTCCTGGGTAATAAAGCACCCCAAACTTAGTGCAATAAAGCAGCAGCCACGTGTGGTGGATTCGGTGGGCTTTAGAAGGGATACAGCGGGGATAGCTTCTCCCTGCTCCTGATGTCTGAGGCCCTCAGGAGGGAAACTCACAGGCCGAGAGTGACTTAATACCTGGGACCTGGAATCATCTGAAACGGTGTCCCTCACATGCCTGGCAGTTGATGCTGGCTCTAATCTGGAGCTAAACTGGGGCCGTGGCCAGAAGTAGAGGTCATCTACTCATGACCTCTCCCTGTGGTCTGGGCTTCCTCACAGCATGGCAGCCCCAGGGCACTCAGCTGCTCACGTGGTGTCATGGGGCTCCAAAGGTCAAAGGTGACCGCTGCAAGAGACCAGGTGGAAAGTGTATTTCCTTCTTTGAGCAAGCCTTGGAACGCACATGGTGTAGCTTCCTCTGTGGTCAGAAGCCCTCCCAGATGGAAGGAGCGTCAACATTATGCTGTATGAGGGGCACATGGACAGGATATGCTGCTGTGGTATCTGCCCCAGTCCCTCCCTGACTTTATCTTTCTGTAGCGTTTCTCTTACCCCATCCGTGGGCCCTGGCTCCTGACTCTTCTCTCAGACCATCTGCCCTTCTTTCACTCACCATGAAGTCTCCCCCATAATCAAAGAGACTGTTGCAAAATTACCCTCCAGGTCTGCTGGAAGAGGATGATACTGGGGTTTTGTTTGCTTTATTTCCTCTGAATATCCCCAGTGGCTCTGAGAGCCATTTGATTCTCAGTTGTAGAGGTCCTACAAACAGCTACTCCATTTCACCTTGAGAAAGCTCACTTTAAGGCAAAAGCACAGCATTGTCTCCTATGAGGTTAGCTCAAGAAGGAATTGTGGTGCTATATACCTGAAATAAGATTGCACATTAATCTTTGCTTTTAAGAGACTGTCTTAAAGAGGGAACTTGTGTCTTCTGGAGTCTCCCAACATGCAGTACACCTACTGGGTTCTTAATAAGTATGTACTGAATAAATGTTTCTGATCTCAGTGACTGGGCATTTAATGATACTCAGTATTGTCTGTATTAGAGGCTGGTGAGATTTTCCTTGAGCCTAGAAGTTCTAATCAAAATATAATTATAGAGTTTTACTTTTCTTTAATCTTCATTCAAGTTTTAGTTACATTGAGTAAGTTCATGATTATTATGTTAACTTGAAAGAGTTTCAAGTCTGTAGTCACAGCTAAATTTTTGCCTGTGAGAATTTTGAGCCAGTGTTGCAAGTAGCCTGTCATTGCTGATAAATATGTGGTCCATTGTCTGCTCCTGGCTGAGGACTCATCGGTTTGATCATTCAGATGTCTTTACTGAGTAACTGCTGTGTGCTCAGACTTATGCTAAGTGCCAGGCATGAGTAACCATCCAAAGAAAAGGACTCCCTGCCCTCAAGTCTCAAGACCACTTCGTGATCCCTTTGTTTCTCTGCTGTGTTTATTTCCAGTTGGTTATTACTGGCACATTTTTCCTTCTCCAGCCTCCTCTTTTCCCATTCTTTGCCTTACCCAGTACATAGTCTGCTATACTTTTAGTAATATGGCATAACAAACCACTCCAATTCTCATTGGCATACAACAATAAGCATTTATTTCCTGCTCACATATCTGTCACCATCTGGAATTTGGCTGACTTAGGCTAAGCTTAGTAGAAATAATTCAGGTCAGCTCTACACATATCTTATCTTTAGCCCTGAAACTATCTGAGACATGTTCTCAGGGCAAAAGGCCGGAGGGCAAGTGAACAGACCTGCCTGTGCATACACATTGCTCTGCTCACACTTGTCTACTGATACACCAGTGATCGAAACAAATCACATTCTCAGCCCAAAGTCAAGCTGCGTGACCAAGCAGACTCCTCCCAGGAGACAGAGCGGGAAGGCTTGAGTATTTCCTAAGCTATCACACCTCTACAAGTGTCATGCTCTTTCTGGCCTCTGAGCTTTCAGTACGCCATCCCCTCTATCTGAAATAGTTTCTCCTTAAGGGTCAAACTGCCCCACTCCCTGCCTTATTCCTACTCATCTTCTGAGATCCCAGTCAGGGGCTACGTCCTCTGGAACACCTTCTCTGATAACACATTTAGGTTCCTGGACTGTCCTCTGGGTTTCCACATCATTCTGCATGTACAGACCCCATTATACTGCACAAAGTGAGTTTATCTGTTTGTCTTTAGCACCTCACCACACCATGAGGGCTGAACCATTACTTCCCCAGCAGGCAGCATAGGCTCAAAGTGAAGAGCAAGTGAACATTGTGTTTGTAGCACTGGGTAAGGGGGTTGTGACCTCTCTGCACTGACACTGTGGGGAAGCAGAGAAAGAACTGGGGTTTTGATATTTCCAAGTGGGAATGCCATTTGGAATGAACTGTATGAATCGTCTGGGCCCATCTGACTGTGTCCAACAAATGCCATGTGTTTTTGAGGCATGTGAAGACTAGGAAATCAGCGTAGACCATGTGGCTTAGGTTCTGTTCTGGACAGCATCATATCCTCATGTACCCTTTCTGAATTTTGTTCCCCATCTTGACTTAAATTAGGAGTATTGGCTTCTAATTTGCTCCCCAGTAGCAGTCATGGAGGACTCAAGGCATTCTGCTCAGCCCTAGACATTAGGTGGCTAGGAACTCTTTCATGCAGGATTTGTCATTGACTTGTCATTGGTGTTCCTGGTGGATTTTTTGGCAAAGGAGGCAGTGCGGGGAGCATGGAGCAGAAGGCTGTGCATTTGGTTAAAGGCAGTAACATGTGTGGCTGCTACTCATCTCTGCTTGGATTTTTCCAGAGGCAAAAGGGAGGGTGGAGGGGACAAACTTACAGGCTGCTTTGAACCCACTCCAGACTTCAGTTTCTTCAGAATAGGGCTGGAAATGGGAATTTATATGTTTGTTGGGTGGTACTTTAAAGACACAGATGCTCCTCGTTTAAAGGAATCCAAAGCCTTTCACTGTAAATGATCATTTTGAAGGTAACTCAATTATCGGTGTTTGCCGGTTCAATATGATACTCTTAGATATAATAGCCCGTCATCTCAGCTTACTGAAACTATGCATGGCTTCCCAAGCTGGGTCTTCATCCAGAGAAGTGAGTGGAGACATTCAGAAGCCTCTTCCAAATCAATACACAGAATATGAAAGATGGCAGGGGATGGCAGAGCTACAAATCCTGCTATTTCTTTTTGTGCCATTTCTAATTTCCCCAGGCATGTACACATTCAGATGAGTCTCACTACCTCAAAGGTGGATTATGCCATGCCAGCTGCATTGGCTGCAAAATTCATCAGGCAAGACATCACACTGTTCATTCAATTTTTGAATTTTATCTTAGCCAAATCTATGCAGCCACCCTGCATATAATAGCCCGAACAAAGTCTCTGGGGTGTCCTCATTTAGAAAAGAGCTGCAGGGACCCATAGTAGGAACTTGTGGGATAGGTGTGTATGTAGGGAGCACCTCTGTCTTGTTTTCAATGAGCACCCTGCCTGTCACTCCCTTTCAACCCATTCTGTGTGTCCACAGCCCTGTGCTGGGCTTTGCCTGTCCAGGTTTCCAGTTCTTCCCATTCAGATCTTCCAGGCAGTGTCCCCTGCTGGGACAAAGGCTTTGCACAGGGGAATTATTCAATAAGCTTTTAGGATTGAATTAAGAGAATTAAGTAAGTTTAAGAACAAGAGTCAAATATGCAGAAACTCTAAACTGAGCCATTTTCAATCAGTACTTATCTAAAATTGGTGTGAAAACTTAGAGTCTCTTAGTATAGTCAGCTTTCCACTTGCCTTAATGACTCTTAGCAATGACATCCTTTGGCATCTCATGGTGCTCACCTACAAAAGTGAGATAATGATAACCTTAAATGTGATTGTGAGGATTATGGGTAATGGATAGAGAGTGAAATGCATGGGGCCCTTGGTAAATGCCCCAGAATCTGAAAAATGGTTAATACTGAGACCATGTATCTAACAATCCACGTAACTTGCCCAAGCTAGTAGCATAAACTTCCTTGTACTAGTGCCTTAGCCCACCATGTTTTTCTTTTCTTCTATTAAATGGATAGTAAATACTGAAAGAATATCTTATCTAACCTTTATTTTTTTTACAACTTTCCTTTCCTGGGAGGGATTTCACAGCTCTACTAAAATTTTGTTTTAATTTCTTTAAAGGGGCCTAGATTCTGTTTTCTCCTGGGAATCATACACACGTTTTGAACAAAATCATTTTCATGATGATTTTCTCACCAAGCACCATTGATTGAAACATTGACTGAAATGTGTTATTTGGCATCTCCTAGTAGACCAAAAAAAAAAAAAAACAATTGCTGTTGAACTTTTCCTTGTTGAATAGGAAAAATTAAGTCATTCCAGTAACTTGGAAGTTGAGAGAGTTGAAAACATCCTAAGGAGTTTTTGCAGAATGGCTAAAGCTTGACTACACTGTGGTTTTGTTTAACGGCTCTTTCCAAGCTGGTTGCTCTAGAGGCTTCCATATCGGTGAGCTCTAGTCATTTCCCTGGAGCCTTAAACCAGAGAGTGAGCAAAGGTGAGTCACCTGGAATGGATGTATTTATTAACTTACCATGGGTCCTCTTTTTTTTTGGTGAAGCAAACATCTGACTCATCAATAAAACTACAGCTCTAAATTCATCACTAAAAGCCTACAGCACTTCTTTCTTGCTGAGCATGGCTATCTATCTTATCTGGGCAGATAAGTTCTCAGTGAACCATTTCTTTTCCCAAAGCAACAGAGAGTTAGCAGTCATAGCAAATATACTTTTACGATCTCCAGGTAATGCTTCCTTCTACCTGCCTCTCAGGAATTATTGTTAAATGGATCAGCTGTGTATACTTGTTTTCACATAAATTTCATCAAACTCTCATAGATCTATTGTATATCTACTACAGTACCCTACCCTGAATTGCCTCTTCAGGAAAAAAAGCATAGGGATGGAACCTTTGAAGAATTTGTATGTGGAACTTCTTCGTTGCTTTTGACCAAGGAAGAAAGATAGCTTTTGATCCAAGAGCCAAGTCCCATCAAATAATTCTGGCAGCTTGAAGGGTTGGCTTGAGAAGGATTCTGATGCTTAACATAGGTGCAGTAAGGAGGATGCTACAATGAATCAGCATTGACTGCCACTTGGGCAGAAAGGAAGAATGGTGACACGGGTATTGGGCATAGGATCTATGTTCTATTTAGAAAACAACCAACTGTGTTCGAGTTACAGAGCTTTGGCCCTTAGAAAAGTTTCTCTTGAAATGGAAGAGTTACCCAAATGAGGTGTTCTTTGGCTTCAAACTCTCAACTAAATTGTCCAATTTAATCACACAACTTGGATAGGCTCAACTCTTAGTTTCATTTCTGGAGCACTGGAGCCCCAAACCAAGTTTTGAACTCTTAAAACATCTGTTTCACGTTAAAAAGGAATTTTCTTTCTCTAATCACCTCTATATTCATGCCCCAATTTAGGGTCAATCAGCAAAGACTGTCTTCAATTGTTTTGCATTCTCCTTCTCTGTCCTAGTGTCCAGGGCAGCCAGAGTACTCCTGCCCACCAAGCATCAGTACCGGTCTGCTCTCAAGAAAGGATCTGCTATCAGTCATTTACATCTCAGCATGAATTTCCCTGTCTTTCTTTCAGCAAACCACGGTTTGAAATTTCTCTGAGGAGTGAGAAGGTAAAGGAAGGTAGGCCACAGTGGCAGATAGGGGAGATAATTTAATATAGGAAGACCTTTCTTTCTTTCTTTTTTTAATTGAAGTATCATTGATATGCAATAATAAGATGGTTTCAGATAAACAACACTGTGGTTTCACAATTCACCCATATTATCAAGTCCTCACTCCTTCTATTGTTGTCACTGTCTATTAGTGTAGTAATAAGATACTATAGAGTCATTACTTGTCTTCTCCATGCTCTACTGCCTTCCGTGTGACCTACCTATATTTCAAGTGCTAATTATAGTGCCCCTTCATCCCCTTCTCCCTCCCCATCCACCCCCTCCAACCCTTTTCCTATAGTAACCTTTAGTCCCTTCTTGGAGTCTCTGAGTCTGCTGCTATTTTGTTCCTTCAGTTTTCCTTTGTTTTTATACTCCAAAAATGAGTGAAATCATTTGGCATTTGTCTTTCTCCACCTGCCTTATTTCACTGAGCATAATACCCTCTAGATCCATCCATGTTTTTGCAAATGGTAGGATTTCTTTTCTTTTATGGCTAAATACTATTCCATTGTGTATATGTACCACCTCTTCTTTATCCATTCATTTGTTGATCGACACTTTGGTTGCTTCCATATCTTGGCTATTGTAAATAGTGCTGTGATAAACACAGGGATGCAAATGTCTTTTAAAATCAGGGATCTTGTTTTATTTGGGTAAATTCCTAGGAATGAAATCACTGGGTCAAATGGTATTTCTGTTTTTAGTTTTCTGAGGAATCTCCATATTGCTTTCTACAATCAATGAACCAATTTACATTCCACCAACAGTGTAGGAGGGTTCCCCTTTCTCCTCATCCTTGCCAGCATTTGTTGTTCCCTGTCTTTTGGATATTGGCCATCCTAACTGGTGTGAAGTGATATCTCATTGTGGTTTTAGTTTGCATTTCCCTGATGATTAGTGATGTGGAGCATCTTTTCATGTGCCTGTTGGCCATCTGAATTTCTTCTTCGGAGAACTATCTGTTCAGATCCTCTGCCCACTTTTTAATAGGGTTATTTGTTTTTTGGGTGGTGAGCCATATGAATTCTTTGTATATTTGGGGTGTTAACCCCTTATCAGATAAATTGTTTATGAATATATTCTCCCATACTGTAGGATGCCCTTTTGTTCTGCTGATGGTGTCCTTTGCTGTACAGAAGCATTTCAGTTTTATGTAGTCCCATTTGTTTTTGTTTCCCTTGCATGAGGAGATGTGTTCATAAAGAAGTTGTTCATGTTTATGTCCAAGAGATTTTTGCCTATGTTTTCTTCTAAGAGTTTTATGGTTTCATGACTTACATTTAGGTCTTTGATTCATTTCGAGTTTACTTTTGTGTATGGAGTTAGGCAGTAATCCAGTCATTATCTTACATGTAGCTGTCCAGTTCTGCCAACACCAGTTGTTGAAGAGGCTGTCATTTCCCCATTGTATAGCCATGGCTCCTTTATTGTATATTAATTGACCATATATGCTTGGGTTTATATCTGGGCTCTCTAGTCTGTTCCATTGGTCTATGGGTCTGTTCCTGTGCCAGTACCAAATTGTTTTGATTACTGTGGCTTTGTAATAGAACTTGAAGTTGGGGAAAGTAATCCCCCCAGCTTTATTCTTCCTTCTCAGGATTGCTTTGGTTATTTGGGGTCTTTTGTGGTTCCAGTGATTTTTAGAACTCTAGTTTATTGAAAAATGCTGTTGGTATTTTGATAGGGATTACATTGAATCTGTAGATTGCTTTAGGCAGGACGGCCATTTTGACAATATTAATTCTTCCTATTGATGAGCATGGGATGTATTTCCATTTATCAGTGTCTTCTTTAATTTTTCTCAAGTGTCTTGTAGTTTTCAGGGTATAGGTCTTTGATCTCCTTGGTTAGGTTTATTCCTAGGTATTTTATTCTTTTAGGTGAAATTGTAAATGGAGTTGTTTTCCTGATTTCTCTTTCTGCTAGTTCATCATCAGTATATAGGAATGCAACAGATTTCTGTGTATTAATTTTGTATCCTGCAACTTTACTGAATTTAGTTATTAGTTCTAGTAGTTTTGGAGTGGATTCTTTAGGGTTTTTTTATGTATAATATCATGTCATCTGCAGACAGTGACAGTTTAACTTTTCCTCACTGATCTTGATACCTTTTATTTCTTTGTGTTGTCTGATTGTCGTGGCTAGAACCTCCAGTACTATGTTGAATAAAAGTAGGAAGAGGAAAGAACTGCTTTCACTGCATCCCACAGGTTTTGGGCTGTTGAGGTGTGTTTTCATTTGTCTCCATATATTGCTTGATCTCTGTTTTTACTTGGTCATTGATTCATTGATTATTTAGGAGCATGTTGTTAAGACTCCATGTGTTTGTGGGCTTTTTTGTTTTCTTTGCATAATTTATTTCTAGTTTCATACCTTTTGTGGTCTGAGAAGCTGGTTAGTGCAATTTCAATCTTTTTAAATTTACTGAGGCTCTTTTTGGTCTAGTATGTGGTCTATTCTGGAAAACATTCCATGCCCACTTGAGAATAATGCATATCCTGATGCTTTTGGGTGGAGTTTTCTGTAGATGTCTGTTAAGTCCATCTGTTCTAATGTATTGTTCCATACCTCTGTCTCCTTACTTATTTTCTGTCTAGTTGATCTGTCTAGTTGATCTGTCTTTTGGTGTGACTGGTGTGTTGAAGTCTCCTAGAATGAATTCATTGCATTCTATTTCCCCCTTTAATTATGTTGGTATTTGTTTCACTTATTTAGGTGCTCCTATATTGGGTGCATACATATTTATAATCATTATATCCTCTTGTTTGACTGACCCCTTTATCATTATGTAATGTCCTTCTTTGTGTCTTGTTACTTTGTTTGTTATGAAATCTGTTTTGTCTGATGTAAGTACTGTTTACTCCTGCTTTTTTCTATTTGCATGAAATATCATTTTCCATCCCTTCACTTTTAGTCTGTGTGTGTCTTTGGGTTTTAAATGAGTCTCTTGTAGGCAGCATATAGATGGGTCTTGTTTTTTTATCCATTCTGCAACTCTGTGTCTTTTGATTGGTGTATTCAGTCCATTTACATTTAGAGTGATTATCAATATATATATACCTATTGCCATTGCCGGCTTTAGATTTGTGGTTACCAAAGGTTCAAGGATAGATTAGAAAGGCCTTTCTTTATATTATGCTCTAAGTCACACTTCAAATATAATGGCCTAATCTGCCTAACACATGAGGCTGACCTTGCTGCTGTTTGACCTGTCCTGGAGGGAATTTCTTCCCTGAAGATTCCACTGTATTGAACACACACACACACACACACACACACACACACACACACACACACAGGCATGTGCATAGGTAAATTCTGTGCAGTCCCAAATTCTAGCCAGTCTCCCTCTCTGATCTCCCAGCCCTCTCCTCTGTGTCCCCTCTTTTCCTTTCCTATTATGGCACACATACGGTCTCAGGGGCTGCCAAGATTGGCTGTCAATCATTACTGTGGCTGACTATGTTTTCTTTACTTTACAACACAAATGCACACTCTGTCATTGGGTCAGAATCCAATTACTTTTAGAATGCACTGAAGGAACTTTGTGTAGGGAAAAAATTAGTGTTGGAAAAAAAATATTTCCTTTTGTAAAATGAAAGTCCTTTCCCAATAGGAATAATCCATTTACTCTTTCAAGAAACTGTTTATATAACCCTGTAGATTCACCAAGACAGTAGATGGCATTGCAGTGGGATTCCAATCTATGGCTACAGTATGGTAGTGACTGTGGTGTGAGGGCTGGGGATGGCCAGATCTGAAATGCATGAAACTGAAGTATTTTAAATGGTTACTCAGACATATAAAAATCCAGGCATTTGAATCTAATTGCAAGGTAACAGTATACAGTACTGAAGCAACAAGTACCCATTCCATTCACCCTTGGCTTGCTCTTTTCCTACTTGGTTCCATGCCCAGATTCCCTCTCTAACAAGACTCTACAAATACACATGGTTAAGGGGAAGTGAACATCCACATGTTTCCCATTGCTGTGCACCAGTGGCTGGCTTGTAAAGAGAGGATAAACATTTTGCCTCATGGTATCTCTCTCCAAAACTGTCTCTCCCTGCCTGTTGCCTTGTTGACATCTCCTATAATCTCCTATAAGACTCAGGGGGTCATTTGGGTGACGGTTTTTGAAACTGCCTGAAATGAGGGCAGGAAAGCCAGCCAAGAGTCAAGTGGAGGCTAACAAACCTCTTTCTATACACACATGCACACACACACACACACATACACACACACACACACCCTCAATCCCCAGGGAAAATGTTGCTGGCTGCAATAGCAAGCCATGTGGTTCTGCCTCTTGGCTTGGTGGCAGCTTAGGGTGGGGCTGGACAGGAAGAAAGATAATAACTTGAGAAATCTGAAAGGAGCTTTCAGAAAACCAAGTCTTATTTAATGATGCTAAGAACACAACCTGCCAGAAATCCATGCTAATCTCAGAAGGTAATGACAGCTAGAGGAATTTCACTCATGCAAAATGAACTTGCAAACGTTTGTATTATGTGGGGAAGCTAAAAAGCTAGCTACAGATTGCTACCTTCAGCACAAAGTTTTGCCATGACTGTTGGATTACTGAAAGTCCTGTGGTGAGGAACTAGATCTAGTGGAGAAAATGGGGTGTGGGGACTTGTGAAGACCCCTCTATGCATTTTATCTTTCTAGAAGTAAAACATTGAAGGACACATTAAATAATGAGTATGTCAATGACATATTACCATTCCAAAACGGTACTAGTGGGGCTGCATGTGATTATGTACCATTTACTCATTTACTCTTTGCTTGCTAGGAACTTCTTGGCTTCTCTCTTCCCAAACATCTTGTGACAATATGCTTCTAAGTCTATGTTAGTTTTCTCCAGATGGTATGCACATAATGAGGCACTTATTTTGGTCTCTTCCTTCATCCAGGTTATCAATAGTTTTCTGCTTTTGACTCAAAGTTACTGAAGCCTGGAGCTTTCAGCAGTTCTGGAGAGATTAGAGATGAGTTCTTACAGCTCAGATGCTCGACATGGAGACAGTCATTGAGTAAAGTTATCAAAAGGACGATGAGGTGTGTTTCACAAACCCCTGGACCCCTCAACACAATTCCACCCAACACCTCTTATCCACACCTGAGCAGTGTCTTCTCGCAGACCCCATGGAAGATTTAGTGCTTACTTGCTCAGCATTCCTTGTTTCACTCCCAAACTGAGAGCATTTGTGCTGGGGAAAGTGTACTCCCGAGGCTTCAGGTGTAGAGATTGGGGCCGGTAACCTGGACAGAATGAAGGAAGACTTCCCAGAGAAGGAAGGGGACAACCAAGGTAAGTATTGAAGTATGACTAGAAGTGGATGGAAGAGCTTGTCCAAATAAATTTCTCAAAATGGAGAGAGAGAGAATATATCAGAGTTTGATTTAACTTTTTAGCAAGGGAGCCAGCAAGATGACAAAACCAGTACAAAAGAAATATGAAACCTGGCATTTTATATAGTCTGGGAAATAAAAAGGAATGCTGAGAAGAGATAGGTAAACCAGATACAAAGCTAGGTAATTGCTGCAGGGCAATAAAAGTACAACTTCTGAGATGCTTTGTTATCAGCTTCTCCCCTCACCGGTTCTCTATAAATTAATCCCAACCTTTAGAGATTATGGTATACCTGAGTCCTAATCAATAGTAAACAGTAAGAAAAACACTGTGAAGCCCTCCCACAGCAGGTTTCAGCAAACTATTTCTATAAAGGCCCAGAGAGTAAATATTTTATACTTTGTGGGATGTAAGGTCTCTATTATAGCTATGCAGTTCCGCCCTTGCTGCCCAAAAGCTGCCCTAGACAATATTGAAATGAATGGGAGAGGATGTGTTTCAATAAAACTTTATTTACAAAAACATGTTGTTGGCTGGATTTGGCCTGCAGGCTGCAGCTGACCCTGACAAAAAAAAAATGATCTCTAACTTATTTCCAAGTTTTGTTATTTTTTTCTTGATGGGTGCAGAGGCATTGGCGCATGAGCTCACGCATTGTATTTGGGGACCTATAAGCAGGAAAAAATTCCTGGAGCACTGATCTGGGTCTATTAGTGATACAGGGAGGGATAAAGCTGGGTAACTAGGGAGGCAATCAGCCATCTTTCTGCTTTTTACTTTTTAGGCAATATGTGTACCTGAGTAATACACCCAGACAAGAAAGTGAGACAGACTTAGTTCTAATCCCAATGTGTGACCCAAGAGGATTGAGCTAATCTTACTAAAGCTTTATTTTCCTACTTCAAAAATAAAGATAATATTGGATTTACCCAGAGGTTTGTTGTGAAAGGTAGAAGAGATGATGCATTTTCCAGCATTCGATGAATGACAGCTTTTAACTATAAAATCATCATTAATATTCTTTATTAAAGTCAAAGGGACGTCCTAGGGCTACAGATAAATCCACAATCATTTATTGGAAAGGTAGGGGCTGGGATTGTGAAGGTATAATGAAAGGTCCTATTGCTCATTTCCTTCTCATGTAATGTCCTTGGTTTTTGAGATTTTCTCCTAAAACCAACTCAATCTTTCCCTTCAATACCCAGCTGAGCTCAGAAACCCAGAGTTTCCTGGAATTCCTATTAAGGATCTCCTCCCCCTCCCCCCAGACCATCCTTAGTAGTAATTTATAAACAACTAGGGCTCCGGGGGTGATCACATTGTAAACAAGGACACAGTTAGTGTACTTAGAGCAAAGCTGCTGGGTCAGCAGCCACATTTGCATTCCAGCAATGGACGTGCTGATTAACACTGATTCCCACCTATTTATTAGAGCCTTAAGAGATTCTGTAAGAAATATAGCAGCCCCCTTTCACTTATGGCCCTGTCAGCAGTGTCCTACGCTTACTCCGAGACACTCTTAAAAATCGTCCCGATTATCAGGCATTTTTTTCTAATTGGGACCAGTTATATTGCCTTCAGAGCAGAGGAATTCATCTCTCCACTAGGCCTCCTGGCATCCTCAGCCAATCCCCATCTTTTCTGGAGGCACCTTTGCCTCACTCAAGTTGCTAGAGGTGTCTGGCCTCCATTTAGCAGCTCTAAAGCTTATTCAGGTGGCCTCAGTAAAATATTAATAAATAATGGAGAGACAGTACTTACTCTGGGCCATTTATGTATTTCCTTTTCACTTCTAAATAGTAATAGTCTAAGAATAATAGTATGCACATGCTGTGCAGAGCTACCCCTCTTTGACTGGGTCCGACCAAACAGGCCCCCTGGTGATCCCAGGTGAAGGGACGGCCCAGGTGCGGAGGCCACAGCCGACTGCAGGCAGAGACGCTCAGCAGTCACCGCAGGTCTGAAGGCTCAGCCTACTGAGATGGGGCCAGCCTGGGAAATCGGCCCTGTTCACCCATCGCACACTAACCAGGAGTTTGCTGGCTTGCTTTGCAGTGATTTCTCGCGTTTGGAGAGTGCCTCGACACATAGCCTTGATCACTAGGATTGGGGTGTGGTGCAGGAGATGAGGCTGGAAATAGTTAGGAAAGACACTCCTGAACGTGGCAGGCAGGGCCTTCACACCTGGCAGGTCCCGTTTTAACTCCAGGATATCATCCGCAGTAGCATAGGTCAGGGTGGAACTTTGGGCCACCAAGGATACTGAACTTCCATCTGGATGGGCTGTGTTGCCTTCTGTTTGCATATCGAGCTTTGTAAGGTGACATATCTTTTGTAGTGAAAGGTACTTTATGCCCGTCAACTGTAAAGAAACTCTACATCCTTTCATTGCCAGCCAATGGTTCCTTTCTGCCCACCGCATTGCCATCCTTGGAAACTTTATTTCTGTGTCACTCCGTCTGTTGCGGTCCACGCAGTGATCCATGTTGTCTTTAGACCCACAATGACAGCGTCCTGCACTTTGGGTGGTGCTGTGGGGAAGAGGATTTTTGTTTGCTCCACAGTCCTCCCTGACTACCCCTCCCCGAGCCCGTGGACATCTCCTGAGGCACTGAGAGAGTCCACTGCCAAATAAGATGCCTCCCCAGGCTGCACGTGGCTACCGGCATGTCTGTGTTTTACTGTGGAAGGGGTGAGTCTGGACTGGGCCTGGATGAACTCGGCCTGGCCCGGGGTGGGTGGGAATCAAGCACATCAGGCTGTCCTTTTTGACTCCCTCTGTGAGAGACACTGGAGACCTTGCTTCTCACTTCCTCCACCTCACATCTTCATCACTATCTGCACACCTCCGGTCAACACTTACCGCTGCAGGGGTGGCCTCTGCCCACTGCACTTGCTGGCACCTCATGGTGAGGTGCGTCTTCAGACACTGCTATTTGCTCCAGCCTGGGCCATGCTCTTCCAGGTGTCTGCAGAGGCATGGGGCCTGGTCCCCACCCTTGAGAAATCTCGTTAGCTGATGGGGGAGACCTCACACCTCACTCTGACAGTGTTATCAGAAGAGCAGATAAGCTAACATGCAGGTATGAGATGTTTTACAGAAAGAAAGTGGCATTGCTATTAAACTGTGCATGGGTGTAAGAATTACCTTTCTTAGATTTGCATTTCTTATTTAAGAATGGCATTTCTCACTGAATTTTTAAAACTTAAATATGAACCTTCACTCTCCTGAATAAGTAGTTTGACTCAGGGAAGGTATCTGCCAATGCGCATACTTTTTTTGGTCAATTGAGCCTCACTAAAGTGGGAATATTAATATCAGTCCCTTAGGATTGTTGTGACACTAAAATGAAAAAAACGCCCTTACGCGTTTAGCACAGATAGTATGGCATCTGGGATAAGGTGAGTGCTCAGTCAATATGTCAGTAGGTAGAGGGCTGTCAACAAATCGGACTTATCAGACACAATGTTGGGGCAGCCAGGGCATGCTGCTGTATTTCAGGGGTGAAGGGTCAGTGTGGCTTGGAGCAGCCTAGGAAGTATCCTGGAGGAGGAAGTTGTTGTGTACACTCCACAGGTCAGGCAGGGTGACAGGCAACCTGTCCAGCATCGGGTGTGGGACAGGCAACAGAAGGCAGGCTGGGGCTGGCCCTGCCTTCTGTCTCCCACTCACAGCACCTCCCATTCCCAAGAGGAATAGAGATAGAGCATTGTGTCCAGGATGTTACAGGGGAGAGGTTTTATTCCACTCGAGGGATGCACTTATTTTCTTGGTAGGTGACATCTGTTTGTTGCCTTCAAAAAATGTAAATTAATGTAAGCTTTTGTCTGTGAATAAGAGTGAATAAAAAATTAATCATAATGTTTTTTGAGCATCTAGCAAAACTCACATTAGTAATGATACAGCTCCATCACCATCTCCCAAGCTGCAGTACCTCCGTTAGCCAGCAGTTCCCACACTGCCTTCTGACTTTTGTCTCTCCCACTGGCTGTGAGTTTCTCCAGGCAGGAGACTGTGGCCAGCAGAACGCAGAGCCTTGGATCTTTCTGGGGCCATAAAGGGAAGACAAGCATGGGTGTGGACCATCACCAGAGGGGGCAGAAAGTGAGCTGGGGGGGGTCAGCAGAGCAAGAGCTCATCTTCAGTGGACAGCCCAGGAGTGGAGTCACCAAGCAGGCCACAGCTGAGCGTGTCCCTGAAGGTGCCCTTGAGCCAAAGCTCACAAAACTGTCAAAACTCTCTCTGAGCTAAGGCAAAATCGGAAGTTTTCTCTACAAGGGCCTGAGCTGGATGACCCCTAAGGGGTTTTAATTGCCCTCAATTCAAAAGAAAACTTCAAAATATATTGAATTTACATTTATATCATCATTCCAATATACAATGAAAAGGAGAAAAGAACTGAGAATTAGCATGAACCAGGTTATCAGTTACTCATGCAGTCATGTTACATGTGGTGTCTTAGGCCCAACAATGCACCCACCATGCAGTTATCCCATTTTACAGGTGGGGAAACATAGCCCCAGTCCAAATGGCTGGTAAAGAGCAAAGCAGATCCAAGCTTGGAATTCAGCTTAGCTGCATAGTACCTGCCAGGCCTTGGGCAAGTCATCCTCCTGGACCTCAATCTGGAAAATGGAGATGAAATGGGCTATCTTTTATGATAACATTCCTGGCAGAGGGTCAGGGATGTAGTAAGTGTCTAACGGGACTTAGTTTTTGTTAAATTGTCTGTAATGTTACCAATTAAACTCATTTTGACCCATGAATCTTCTAAAGTGGCAGCAGGGCTTACTGTTTAAGGGATGTTATATCAGATGGTTAAAGACTGTCCTGCCAGGAGGGGCCAGAAGGATTAACTGGCCCCAGTTCCCAGATGCGGCACCTGTGCACACTCCAGGCACCCTTTCCCATGGGCCCATACCCATGCAGTCGCACCAGCTACTCTTTCTTATCCAGATGCACAGATATCAGGACAGACCCACAGAGGCCTCCAGCAGAGGATGCCACAACCTGGAAAGTGCCCCTCTTCTCCTAGCCCAGCAGAGAAACTCTGCAGAAATCCAGTTATAGACAGAAAGCCCATGAATCCTCTTTGCAGTGTGGTGGGCTGAGGTCTCAATAACCACAGCTCCAGTCTCCCAGGGGAGCCAGATGGGGTGCTAGGCAGGACAGCCGGCTGCTCACGATTGGGTCAGGTCTTGGCCGAGGATATAGCAAGCAAGGGCCTTGCCAGCCCTCCCACACACCAAGACAGATATTCTCAAAGCTCATCAGAAACCTGCAGGGCCTACAAGAGAGCATGATCTGGTCTAAGCACAGAGCCTCAGAGACTCCTGAAGCCCCACGCCATGGGCAGCCAGAGACTCTATGCCTCAAATCACTGTCCCTCCCTCAAGTATGAGAATTACAGGGTCTACTAAGGTGTGGTACCTGTCACCACAGCCCAGATGCTGGCTGTGGTATCAGCTGACTCTGTCTGCATGGACATCTCATGGAGCATGCAGGCCCTCACCAGGTTGCTAGGTCACTGTGCAAGCCCTCCCATCCCTGCTCATGTTCACGGAGTACATACTGTGCATTCCTCCCACTGCTGGAAGGAAGCCTTCCTGGACTTAGGCTGGGCTGGGTGGGTGGGTGACAAGTGTTAAAATCACAGCAATAATGAAAGTCACGATGTCACTTTAACACGTAGTTCATTGACCCAAGATGGTCTCTTTATGTGAGAGAGGCAAGCACAGTCAGAGACACCGAGCCTGCACAGAGGAAAGCTTTGCTTGCAGGGGTCAGAGCTGAGTGGAGACTCTATGGTCTGCCTCATTTTGCACTACCTCCACGTGTCTTTGGAAGGAGGCTCAGGGACAGGGATGTTTGCGACCCAGACTTCCTCCTGCAGAGCACAGAGCACTGTGGTTTAGGGGCATCTCAGCACTTTCATTTCCACCAGGGAACCCCGGAAGTTCAGACTTCTCAGCCATAAATTCAGTGCTGAGCTGGCCAGCCTCAGCAACTTAACACTGAGGAAAGTGTGATACATTTCTGGATTTCATGGCAGAAATCCAAACTCTTTTACGGATTCTGACAGCCCATTAGCCAATAGCAAGGGGTTAAGCATGAAGTGCCCTAGCAAGAACGTCTTTGCCTATTACAGGATAAGCCCAGCTGACACTGAATGAGACTGCTCTTGCCACATCCGCATGGGGTTAAGTCACCTTGGATCCTTCCATCAGAGCTGCGGGCTGGCAGAGTGCCTGCTGCCCAGGCTGGGCTCCCTCTGCTCTGTGCTTCGGAAGGTGGCCCCCTGACAGTCTCCTTGGCTCAGAATTCTGTGAAACCTGGCTCTATGGTCTCTCTCAGAGTGTCAGGGAGATGTGGCCAGCCCCTTTCCACCTCTCTTTGGAAAAGCTTTCCAGAAGCTTCTTTGCCTTCAGGAGCAATTAGAGCTCCTAGAGGTGCCTCTGGGTTGGGGTTCTGGTCCCAGTATGTGGCTAAAATGCCAGTGACCTTGGGAGAGACCCTGAACTGTCCTTTTTGGGGGTAAAAGGGGCGCTTATCTACAAAATCTTTCCTCTGTAAAATCTCTGAAGTGCTTAAGTAGCTATAATATTGGTATTTAAAGATCATTCCCTTAATGAATCTGAGGGCACTTAGAAAAACAGAAAGCAATATCCGAAAGCAAGGCATTAGGAATGCCTTTCAGTCATGGAAATGTGATTCGAGACTATGACCCCTTCTTGGTCACACCTTGCGTATTTGAATCTGCACAGAGCTAGAAAGGACCCAAATTATTCTAGCTTAATATTATTCTGGTTTTTAACCCTGGTAGCTCATTACCATCACCCAGGACCTTTTTCAGATATATCCTCCACTGCCACCTCTCACCCCATCACTCCACCCTGCCACTCCCATATTTCGATTTTGTTAGTCTGGGAGTGGGATAATAGCATGCATGTTTTTAAAATGCCACAGATGATGCACACCTGGAAAGGAAAAGGCTGATTTGATCCAGCACTTTGTTCTGAAGGCACTGAGGCAGCGAGGTCAGGGAGCAGCTGGGCTGCCAGCATAGGGACACACCGAGGCAGTCCCGGAGGCAGAATAAACCCCAGAGCAGAGGCCACACAACCAAATTGCCCTCCCAGGCAGGGCCCGAAGCCAAACCTCCTTCTGATGTCCAAGCATTTAGGCCAACAGCAAAGATCCTGCTGCTCAAAGATGTCATCCCTGAGTCTGCAATCACCCCACGACCCACCCACAACACCTGCCACAAACACTGCCCTGGGAATTGGTAGATGGTGGCTTATTTGCTGTCATTTGGGGGGAAATACAGCCTTTTCTTCTGGTTATCCCTCTGTACTCAGCTCTGCAAGTCAGGGGCTGAGGTTCCCTAGCTTTGTGTCCAATAGAGGAAATCAAACCAGAAAATGATGTTTAGTGGGTAAGTGAATGAACAAAAACATTTGAAGTGCTCAAGTACAACGCTTAAATTTAAGCCGTGAATGTCATATAATGAAACTATTTCCGCCCTCAACTAGCTCTTCTGTCCTCAGTTTGAATTGAGTCAGCATAAAAATCATTTTGATACTTAGCCAGGGCTACACTGATGCAAAACATTATGTATACTCACATTAAGAAAGGAAAAGGAAAAAGAAATGGTGCTTTTGATACTCTGCCTAACTCACAATAAACCATCCATGGTGTTAATTGTTTATAATAACTTAATGACATAATGACTCCCATGTAGGTTGCTGGGAATAGTGAAAATACATCAGGATCTCAAATCCTTCAAGTTAAGTTTAAAAGGAAAGCTGGCTCCACCTCTTATCAGTTGGGTGAGGTTGGCCATACAGCTTAACCTCTGATACTCGGCATTCTCATCTTTAAAGGGAGGCAGTAGTCCTCAGTTCCTTGGGACAGGGAGCTTGGGTTCTGCAAAATCAGCCTTCTGCATCCTGTCTGACCCTGAGACTCAGAAAACAGGGACAGGGAAGATGGCGGTGTGAGCAGGGCGGCAGAAATCTCCTCCCAACACTATATTTATCTACGAAAATACAGAAAATACATCTATTCCTAAAAGAGAGACGAGAATACACAGGAAAGCACACAGCGTGCAGCTACACCCGAGAGGACTCGGCACCCCAAGAGGCGGGTAAGATACGGAGCCGCGACCCGGCGGGACCCGAGCCCTCCCCCACCCCAGCGCACCGGCGGGAGGAGAGGATTCAGAGCCGGGAGGAGTGGAAGTGCACCCCGCGAAGTAGCCAGCCCCGGGGATCTGCGCGGGGAGCGCTGACCCACATTGCGCAGTGCAGCGGAGATTGGAGAGACAGAGGGGCAGGATCTGAGCGGGGAACGCGCCAGGGTGCTTGCAGCCGGCTCCCGGGAAGGAAAAAAAAAAAGCGCGCGCTTTCTTCAGCGGTCTTAAAGAGACAGGAGCCCAGCGGAGGAGCCGGATCGCCCCAGCACACTCAGCCCAGCAGGCTGGGAGTCCTGGGGAGTTTCAGACGCCTTAGCTGGCGACTGAGGAAGCGTAGCCATACTTAACACTTCTCACTGAGATCAACAGCCTCCTACTCGTTCCCACCCCTGCCAGAGCGATAAAGGGCCCTGCGGAGCGGCACAGTCACAGCTGTGGAATAGTGGGGCAATAGCACCACCTACAGCATTCCCACAGAATCTACATTCGGTGGGCATTTTTTTTTGTTTTTTTTGTTTTGTTTTTGTTTTTTCTTTTCTTTCTTTTTTTCTTTCTTTCTTTCTTTCTTCTTTTTTTCTCTTTTTTTCTTCTCTTTTTAAAGTCTTAAAGAGCCCAGCTGACATACGTGGCAACTATCAGTGACCAATTCTATAGCCATGAAAAGACAGAGGAATATGGTTCAGACCAAAATCAACCAGACAACCCCAGAGAGGGAGTCTGAAGGGATGGAAATGCACAGCCTCCCTGAAAAAGAATTCAGAATAAAAGTCATAACCATGCTGATGGACCTACAGAGAAATGTGCAAGAGCTGAGGGAGGAAGTGAGGGAACTGAGGAAAGACAATACAGAAATCAGACAAGCGATCGACGGGCTTAACAGCAGAATGGATGAGATGCAAGAGACTGTTAATGGAATAGAAAACAGAGAACAGGAGTACAGAGCAGCTGAGGCAGAGAGAGATAAAAGGATTTCTAGGAATGAAAGAATATTAAGAGAACTGTGTGACCAATCCAAACGGAACAATATTCGCATTATAGGAGTACCAGAGGAAGAAGAGAGAGAAAAAGGGATAGAAAGTGTCTTTGAAGAAATAATTGCTGAAAACTTTCCCTCGCTGGGGAAGGAAGTAGTCTCGCAGTCCACCGAAGCTCATAGATCTCCCAACACAAGGGACCCAAGGAAGACAACACCAAGACACATAATAATTAAGATGGCAAAGATCAAAGATAAAGACAGGGTATTAAAGGCAGCTAGAGAGAGAAAAAAGATCACCTACAAAGGAAAACCCATCAGACTATCATCAGACTTCTCAACAGAAACCTTACAGGCCAGAAGAGAATGGCATGATATATTTAACGTTATGAAACAGAAGGGCCTCGAACCAAGAATATTGTATCCAGCACAACTATCATTTAAATATGATGGAGGGATTAAACAATTTCCAGACAAACGAAAGTTGAGAGAGTTTGCCTCTCATAAACCACCACTATAGGATATCTTAAATGGACTGCTCTAGATGGAAGCACACCTAAGGCTAAAAAGATGTCACCAGAGGAAAAAAAAATCATAGCAAAGAAAGCAGACCATCCAAATACTAACTAAAGGCAAAGAATAAAACACCTATTATACAAGAATGGAGGAGGAGGAATAAGAAGGGAGAGAAATAAAGAAACATCAGACTGTGTTCACAATAACTTAACAAGAAAGTTAAGTTAGATTGTTAGATAGTAAAGAAGCAACCCTTGAACCCTTGGTAACCACGAATCTAAAGCCAGCAATGGCAATAAGTACATATCTATCAATAATCACCCTAAATGTAAAAGGACTGAATGCACCAATCAAAAGACACAGAGTAACAGAATGGATAAAAAAGCAAGACCCATCTATATGCTGCCTACAAGAAACTCACCTCAAATCCAAAGATATACACAGACTAAAAGTGAAGGGATGGAAAAAGATATTTCATGCAAACAACAAAGAGAAAAAAGCAGGTGTTGCAGTACTTTATCAGACAAAATAGACTTCAAAACGAAGAAAGTAGCAAGAGATAAAGAAGGACATTACATAATGATAAAGGGGTCAGTCCAACAAGAAGATATAACCATTATAAATATATATGCACCCAACACAGGAGCGCCAGCATATGTGAGACAAATACTAACAGAATTAAAGGAGGAAATAGACAGCAATGCATTCATCTTAGGAGACTTCAACACACCACTCACTCCAGAGGACAGATCAACCAGACAGAAAATAAGTAAAGACACAGAGGCACTGAACAACACACTAGAACAGATGGACCTAACAGACATCTACAGAACTCTACACCCAAAAGCAACAGGATACACATTCTTCTCAAGTGCACATGGAACATTTTCCAGAATAGACCACATACTAGGCCACAAAAAGAACCTCAGTAATTTCAAAAATATTGAAATCCTACCAACAACTTCTCAGATCACCAAGGTATAAAACTAGAAATAAATTTTAGAAAGAAATCAAAAAGGCTCACAAATACATGGAGACTTAACAACACTCTCCTAATTAATCAATGGGTTAATGACCAAATCAAAACAGAAATCAAAGAATATATGGAGACTAATGACAACAACAACACAAAGCCACAACTTCTGTGGGACGCAGCAAAGGCAGTTCTAAGAGGAAAGTATATTGCAATCCAGGCCTATTTAAAGAAGGAAGAACATTCCCAAATGAATAGTCTAAAGACACAATTACTGAAATTGGAAAAAGAAGAACAAATGAGGCCCAAAGTCACCAGAAGGAGGGACATAATAAAGATTAGAGAAGAAATAAATAAAATTGAGAAGAATAAAACAATAGAAAAAATCAATAAAACCAAGAGCTGGTTCTTTGAAAAAATAAACAAAATAGATAAACCCCTAGCCAGACTCATTAAGAGAAAAAGAGAATCTACACACATAAACACAATCAGAAATGAGAAAGGAAAAATCACGACGGACACCACAGAAATACAAAGAATCATAAGAGAATATTATGACAATCTATATGCTAACAAGCTGGAAAACATAGAAGAAATGGACAACTTCTTAGAAAAATACAACCTTCCAAGACTGACCAAGCAAGAAATAGAAAAACTAAAAAGACCAATCACCAGCAACGAAATCGAATTGGTATTCAAAAAACTACCCAAGAACAAAACCCCCGGGCCTGATGGATTCACCTCCAAATTCTAACAGACATATAGAGAAGAAATAACACCGATTCTCCTTAAAGTTTTCCAAAAAATAGAAGAGGAGGGAATACTTCCAAACTCATTCTATGAAGCCAGCATCACTCTAATACTAAAACCTGGAAAAGACCACACCAAAAAAGAAAATTACAGACCAATATCCCTGATGAACGTAGATGCAGAAATACTCAACAAAATATTAGCAAACCGAATTCAAAAATACATCAAGAGGATCATACACCATGATCAAGTGGGATTCATCCCAGGGATGCAAGGATGGTACAACATTCGAAAATCCATCAACATCATCCACCACATCAACAAAAAGAAGAACAAAAACAACATGATCATCTCCATAGATGCTGAAAAAGCATTTGACAATATTCAGCATCCATTCCTGATTAAAACTCTCAACAAAATGGGGTATAGACGGCAAGTACCTCAACATCATAAAGGCTGTATATGACCAACCCACAGCTAACATCATACTTAATGGCGAGACGCTGAAAGCTTTTCATCTAAGATCGGGAACAAGACAAGGATGCCCACTCTCTGCACTGTTATTCAACATAGTACTGGAGGTCCTAGCCACGGCAATCAGACAAAACAAACACATAGAAGGCATCCAGATTGGAAAAGAAGAAGTCAAACTGTCAATATTTGCAGATGACATGATACTGTACATAAAAGCCATAAAGACTCCATTCCAAAACTACTAGAACTAATATCTGAATTCAGCAAAGTTGCAGGATACAAAATTAACACACAGAAATCTGTTGCTTTCCTATACACTAATGATGAACTATCAGAAAGAGAAATCAGAAAAACAATTCCATTCACAATTGCATCAAAAAGAATAAAATACCTAGGAATAAACCTAACGAGGGAAGTGAAAGACCTGTACTCTGAAAACTACAAGACACTCCTAAGAGAAATTAAAGAGGACACTCACAAATGGAAATGCATCCCATGCTCTTGGCTAGGAAGAATCAATATTGTCAAAATGGCTGTACTACCTAAAGCAATCTACAGATTCAATGCAATCCCTATCAAACTACCAAAAGCTTTCTTCAATGAACTGGAACAAATAATTCTAAAATTCATATGGAACCACAAAAAACCCCAAATAGCCAAAGCAATCCTGAGAAGGAGGAATAAAACAGGGGGAATTACACTCCTGACTTCAAGCTCTGCTAAAAGCCACAGTAATCAAGACAATTTGGTATTGGCACAAAAACAGACCCACAGACCAGTGGAACAGAATAGAAAATCCAAACATTAACCCAAACATATACAGTCAATTAATATTTGCCAAAGTGCCTTGGATATACAATGGGGAGATGACAGCCTCTTCAGCAGCTGGTGTTGGAAAAACTGGACAGCTACATGTAAGAGAATGAAACTGGACTACTGTCTAGCCCCATACACAATGGTAAACTCAAGGTGGATCAAAGACCTGACTGTAAGTCATGAAACCATAAAACTCTTGAAAAAAACATAGGCAAAAATCTCTTGGACATAAACATAAGCAACTTCTTCATGAACATATCTCCCCGGGCAAGGGAAACAAAAGCAAAAATGAACAAGTGGGACTATATCAAGCTGAAAAGCTTCTGTACAGCAAAGGACACCATCAGTAGAACAAAAAGACATCCTACAGTATGGGAGAATATATTCATAAAAAACGTATCTGATAAAGGGTTGACATCCAAAATATATAAAGAACTCATGCACCTTAACAAACAGAAAGCTAATAATCTAATTAAGAAATGGGCAGAGGACATGAATAGACACTTCTCCAAAGAAGAAATTCAGATGGCCAACAGGCACATGAAAAGATGCTCCACATCGCTAATCATCAGAGAAATGCAGATTAAAACCACAATGAGATATCACCTCACACCAGTGAGGATGGCCAACATCCAAAACACAAACAGCAACAAATGTTGGCGAGGATGTGGAGAAAAGGGAACCCTCCTACACTGCTGGTGGGACTGCAAATTAGTTCAACCATTATGGAAAGCAGTATGGAGGTTCCTCAAAAAACTCAAAATAGAAATACCATTTGACCCAGGAATTCCACTCCTAGGAATTTACCCTAAGAATGCAGCAGCCCAATTTGAAAAGGACAGATGCACCCCTATGTTTATTGCAGCACTATTTACAATAGCCAAGAAATGGAAGCAACCTAAGTGTCCATCAGTAGATGAATGGATAAAGAAGAGGTGGTACATATACACAATGGAATATTATTCAGCCATAAGAAGAAAACAAATCCTACCATTTGCAACAACATGGATGGAGCTAGAGGGTATTATGCTCAGTGAAATAAGCCAAGCCGAAAAAGACAAGTATCAAATGATTTCACTCATATGTGGAGTATAAGAACAAAGAAAAAAACTGAAGGAACAAAACAGCAGCAGACTCACAGAACCCAAGAACGGACTAATAGTTACCAAAGGGAAAGGGACTGGGGAAGATGGGCGGGAAGGGAGGGATAAGAGGGAAAAAGGGGCATTACGATTAGCAGATGTAATGTTGGGGGGCACGGGGAGGGCAGTATAACTCAGAGAAGACAAGTAGTGATTCTATAGCATCTCACTACGCTGATGGACAGTGACTGCAATGGGGTTGGTGGGGTGACCTGATGAAGGGGTAGTTTAATAACCGTAATATTGCACATTTAATTGTAGATTAATGATAATAAAATAAATTATATAGAAAAAAAACAACTGATGTTTAAGTGACTTGTGATCTCATCAATCAAGCTGGAACGTCAGATGGGAAGTGATACTGGGAATGCCCACGTAGCAGGGGCAGGTGTCTGCATGAGCATTCCCACTTTGTTTTCCTGCTATTGCCTTTACCACACCCGTGGTGACCCCCGCTGCTGCTGATATGCAGCTTGTGCAGCCCACCAGGTGTCTGTTCTCTTAAGACCTAAGATTCTCCAAAGACAAGGTATGTCCAGTATACATGAGGAAGATCCCCTTCTAAGCCCCTTTTAAATGTATCCTTGTCACAGAGACATAAAGGTAGTGCTGCTTGTGACTCACACGTGGGCCTGTTACTTAGTGAAAGGAATTCCTACATGTTCTTCCTATAGACCTTTCTCCTTTAGGGCTCAGGGGATCATAGTAACTCATCAGGGTCTTATCGCTGAGATAAGCCCTGTGTAGTATTATGAATTTCTTTCCCCCCACCCTTTCCCCATACCTTATGGTCATTCAACTGTGCCTAGACTCACACCATCTTTCTAATGCCCACAGTTCACTTTCACTTCTTACAGACTCACCTGGTGAATACAGACTCGTTTACTGAAACTAGCATTTCAGCTGGACGATATGAGTTTATCCAGCTTAGGATAACATTATGATATTTTTATTTCTTCATATTTTTTGTCTAAAAATAAATTTTTCTTTTTGTTTTCCAGAGAGAAGCCTACTAATTGAAAGTACATAAATCAACCTCAGAAATAAAAGTTTTATGTTTACTTGTTAATGTGTCAAGTGCTTATTCTTTCATACATTTAAGATTTGTTATCTAGCTTTATAAATCAACTACGGAAGCACTTGTCAAAAGAAAAAATAAATATAATGCCATTTGGAAAGAAAAGCTTGGGTCAAGAGCTTGAGTGGTTCTCAGTAGGGAAATATGTCATGTTGACCTACCAGTGGGATGAACTGCAGAGACTTGTTCTAAGGGGTCTTGAGTTTCCTACTCTAAGTTCTGTTAAGCATAAATCCTGTGGCCATTTTTGATCAAACAATTGTTCTGAGACTTAGTTGCTTTGTTTAGAAAATGAAAATATTAGCTCAGAATTCTCTGGTATGCACAATTATTGGAACCTATGAAAGTCATTATAGATTAATACAGACTGTCACATGAACCTGAGATTTTGGTTATTTCTCATTTTCCTGAGTGATAAAAGACATTGTAATAGACATTTATTGTAGAATATATTTAGCCCACCTCTTGCATTAAATGGGGCTCAAACTGTATTTGGTAGAGCACAATACTTAATACACAGTCTCTGGAATCAGTCTTTGTAAGAATAAAAGCTCTATTGCTTAAGAACTGGGTGACTTGCGCAGTTTTCTAATTGCGTCTTTGTTTCATTTTTTTTAATATGTAAAAACAGTTTTTTTAACATAGCAAAATATTAAAGAGAGGCTTTAAGGGTCATTAAGAGGCCTCCATGAGATAACACATAGAAAGTACAATGTCTGGTACACAGTATGTGGCTAACAAATGTGAACTGCTATTACCAGGCCATTGTGTTTTCATTCTGTGATTCTGCCCAGGACAAGAGTTGACAAGTTGAGATGTGGACATCTGAATAATTTGGATCACTCAAATCTCCATCTCTCTCTCATATACATGCACGCATATGTGTATATACTCAAGAATTTCATCTGAGGAAGGAAAGGCTGAGAGAGTTCTGTCATGTTAACAGAAGTTCTAGATGGAAGTTCAGAAAATTCTGCTGATGAAGTCCCAGGAGTTCCCATCACAAAAGCAATATACTATAATTTTTTCTTGGCTTCAGTGGGATTCCTCCAGTATTATATGAATAAATTCTGTTTTGAGGATTTTTTTTTAAGCAAGCTCAATGAAGTTGCTTTCATTTGGAACTAAAGAAACAGGTAATGTCGATTGTATATTTTATTTAACTTATTCAATAGTTCCTAGGCATAATTCAGGGTACATCATGTAGTTACATGGCAGTATGTTTTCTTCATGAGTCATTAATTAGTTTATTTTGGAATTGCTACTTCTAAACTTGTCCAAGTTAGAAATCATACTCTAATAAACAAATAATAAAAACACTTGCCTTCTGGAAAACCAGGCAGAGTGACATTGGTGAAATGTGAACAAATAAATAAGGAACAAGATCACAGATTTTTAAATTTATTATGAAGACAATTCAAATTTTTAAAATTAGCAATTCCCTCTTAACATAAAAAATCAACACCAAAATAGATTTTAAAAACTTTGACTTTAGTTGACAAACTCAACATCCATTCATGATAAAAAACTCTCAACAAAATGGGTTTGGAGGGCAAGTACCTCAACATAATAAAGGCCATATATGACAAACCCACAGCCAACATTATACTTAATAGCGAGAAGTTGAAAGCATTTCTTTTAAGATCGGGAACAAGACAAGGATGCCCACTCTCCCCACTTTTATTCAACATAGTACAGGAGGTCCTAGCCACGGCAATCAGACAACACAAAGAAATAAAAGGCATCCAGATTGGTAACGAAGAAGTTAAATTCTCCCTGTTTGCAGATGACATTGTACATAAAAAACCCTATAGAATCTACACTAAAACTACTAGATGTAATATCTGAATTCAGTAAAGTTGAGGGATACAATATTAGTACACAGAAATCTGTTGCATTCCTATATACTAATGATGAACTAACAGAAAGAGAAATCAAGAAAACAATTCCATCAAAAAGAATAAAATACCTAGGAATAAACCTAACGCAGAAAGTAAAAGACCTATACTCTGAAAACTACAAGACACTCATGAGAGAAATTAAAGAAGATACCAATAAATAGAAACACATCCCGTGCTCATTGGTAGGAAGAATTAATATTGTCAAAATTGCCATCCTGCCTAAAGCAGTCTACAGATTCAGTGCAATCCCTATAAAAATACCAACAGCATTCTTCAGTGAACTAGAGCAAATAGTTCTAAAATTCATATGGAGCCACAAAAGACCCCAAATAGCCAAAGCAATCCTGAGAAGGAAGAATAAAGCTTGGGGGATTATGCTTCCCAACTTCAAGCTCTACTACAAAGCCACAGTAATCAAGACAATTTGGTACTGGCACAGAACAGACCCATAGACCAATGGAATAGACTAGAGAGCCCAGATATAAACCCGCATATATGGTCAATTAATATATGATAAAGGAGCCATGGATATACAATGGGGAAATGACAGTCTCTTCAACAGCTGTTGTTGGCAAAACTGAACAGCTACATGCAAGAGAATGAAACTGGATTATTGTCCAACCCCATACACAAAAGTAAACTCAAAATGGATCAAAGACCTGAATGTAAGTCATGAAACCATAAAACTCTGAGAAGAAAACATAGGCAAAAATTTCTTGAATATAAACAAGAGTGACTTTTTCCTGAACGCATCTACTCAGGCAAGGGAAACAAAATAAAAAATGAACAAAGGGACTACATCAAACTAAAAAGCTTCTGTACAGCAAAGGACACTATCAGCAGAACAAAAGGCATCCTACAATATGGGAGAATATATTTGTAAATGACATATCTGACAAGGGGTTAACATCCAATATATTAAAAAACTCATATGTCTCAACACCCAAAAAGCAAATAACCCTATTAAAAAATGGGTGGAGGTTATGAACAGACAATTCTCCAAAGAAGAAATTCAGATGGCCAGCAGGCACATGGAAAGATGCTCCACATCACTAATTATCAGAGAAATGCAAATTAAAACCACAATGAGATATCACCTCACGCCAGTTAGGATGGCCAACATAGAAAAGAATAGGAACAACAAATGCTAGGGAGGATGTGGAGAAAGGGGAACCCTCCTACACTGTTGGTGGGAATGTAAACTAGTTCAACCATTGTGGAAAGCAGTATGGAGGTTCCTTAAAAAACTCAAAATAGGAATACCATTTGAACCAGGAATTCCACTCCTAGAAATTCACCCAAAGAAAACAAGATCCCAGTCTCAAAAAGACATATGCACCCCTATGTTTATCACAGCACTGTTTACAATAGCCAAGAAATGGAAGCAACCTAAGTGTCCATCAGTAAATGAATGGGTAAAGAAAATGTGTCACATATACACAATGGAATATTATTCAGCCATAAGAAGAAAACAAATCCTACCATTTGCAACAACATGGATGGAGCTAGAGGGTATTATGCTCAGTGAAATAAGCCAAGCCGAAAAAGACAAGTATCAAATGATTTCACTCAACTGTGGAGCATAAGAACAAAACAAAAACTGAAGGAACAAAACAGCAGCAGACTCACAGAACCCAAGAATGGACTAACAGTTGCCAAAGGGAAAGGGACTGGGGTGGGTGTGTGGGAAGGGAGGGAGAAGGGATATAAGGGGCATTACGGTTAGCACACATGATGTAGCGGGGTCACCGGGAAGGCAGTGTAGGACAGAGAAGACAAGTAGTGACTCTATAGCATCTTACTATGCTGATGGACAGTGACTGTAATGGGGTATGTGGGGGGGACTTGATGATGGGGGGAATCTAGTAACCACAATGTTGCTCATGTAATTGTATATTAATGATACCAAAAAAAAAACCCCAACTTTGAATTTAGATTTCAGTTATATATTTTAAATGGAAATTTAAATTTTTTAATTTTTCAGAAAAAGCTTTTTATTTTTTGATTCAAATAACGTATTCAAATAACTGACAGTTTCTTTTTCATTGAGGCATAATTATTATAGTGTTATCTTCATCACTGTATATGTATATGATCTCTCAAGTATAACTTTTCTGGAAAAAGCCTATGAAGCAAGAGATGCTGTATCACTGGTCTAGGTATCATTTTGCAATATTTTTAAAGTGTTGAACAATGGGATGGTATTTTCAAATTACTTAATTCATCAGCATAATTTTATGCACAGATTTTCATTTTTGGAAATAAGATTGTACCACACTGAAACACTTGTCAGTAAAGAAGTAAGCCCTTTTATGGGTTGAGAAGGCAATTTCTACTCATTGGTTGCATGTCTAGTTATTTTTTTTCCATAAAATGCATTTGATTAAAACAAGGACTAAGTGATTTTATCTTTGCCAATTCTAAAGAGAAGAATCATTGTAAATCTAACTCCTTTTCATTCTAATTATATTAAGAAATGTTTTAAAATAGCTTCATTTGTTTGTAGACATATAGGGAAAAAGAGGTCCCCCTCACACACTTCTTTCAGATGCACAGAATCTACAGATTAAAAAAAATACTTTTGAAAAAGGGGTAAAAAGAGAAAATATAAAATGATTCCCTTACATGAAAGGAAGACTGATGCTAGTAGTCTTTATTCTCTAAGGATATACTTGTTGTTAATTATTTCAACTATGTTTATGAATTGTGTACTATAATCCAGGTACTGGGCTTGGTGCTGGGAATAAAAGGGGGAAAAAAGAACAGTTCCTGACTTAAGGCTCCTGTGGGAAGAGATCTTAAGGCAGCAAAGAACATTGTTGACTTGCCAGGAAGATGCCCTAAGAACATCAAGAACTGATATCTAACAGCCTAGAAAGGGAGAAACAAAACAAATAGGCAAAGATTTCCCAGTTATTAGAGATAAATAATAATGCTGCATTGTGTATTTCAGCTTTGCTAAGAGAGTAGACCTTAAAAGTTCTCATAACACAAGAAAAAAATTGTAACTACATGTGATGGATGTTAAGTAGACTTCCTGTGGGGATCGCTTCACGACATATACAAATGCCAGATCGTTATGCTGTACACCTGAAACTAATATAATATCTGTTAATTATATCTCAACAAAAAAAGGGAAAAAAAATTCCAATCTGGCCCTATTGAACATAGGAAGAAAGTAGCCTGTATCTCAGTCACATAAAACATGACCTTCATGGTTAAAAACTATGATGATAATAATAATAATAATAATAATAATAATAACTCCAAGTCACCACTAAAAACATTATTTTAAGTCATTGCCCAGTAATTTCATTTTCTCTGAGAACATTCATTTAACGAATATTTATTTAGTTCTATCCAACAGTATCGGGAATTTTCTAGCAAAGAGAATTAGCAGTAAGTTAACTTTTGATTTAGTTTACTCCCTGTCTTCACGGAGTCCAAGGTGTAGCGCGATTAAGAAATATATATAGCTAATTTAAGAATATTAAAAAGAGTTAATATATTTTAACTGTTATCACAAATACCTTGAATTTTTCTTTGGTTATAAAAAATATTTAAGTTGTTTATTTTCTGCCCAAAATCTTAAGGATATGCATAATCTCTTCTGGGAAATTCTTAGCCCAAGTAAGTGGTTTAAATAACTTGAATAAAAATGAATTTTAGAACAAAATTTACACAATGTTAGAAGAGAGTTATGATAGCAAAGAAACATTTTGTTTGAAACACGTAAATATAAGTACAAAAAAGTGAACACTTTGAAACTTACTTTGACTGATTCTGTCTTCTAAAACACTACCCTCCGCAACTGGGGTATAGATTTATTTTTTAACTAAACTATGTACTACCAGTCCTTAAAAATTCTCTGCCTTCTAATTATATTAAATTTGCCAATCCCTAGAAACAAATAGAAGGTTCGATATATTTCTTTGAAAACACTAAACTTCTTTTAGTGTTTTTTTAAGTTGATATAAATGGAAGAAACATAACAGAGTATTTCACTGTTTTCACCTTACAACATAAAACCAATTCGTCAATGCAGTTCAAACCCAAGGGTCAGCTATACAATGTAATTCTACAATACAAGGTCAAAGTCTTCATTTTCAAAGTCCATGACATATGTATTTATACATATACTAACTTCCTGGCAAATTGATAAACCTTCAAGTGTATGCTTGTTTAAAATAAAGATATTTAGTAATCTTAATATCAGGAAACATTTTTCAGTTTAATCTCTTTATAGTGTATTAGACACATTTCTATAGCAGTTACAGGATTTGCTTCTCTTGCTGAGGAAACTCTACAGTTAATAAACCATGAAGCTCTGTGAGTTGATTAAGCACTAAGAAGCTCATTACACTCATATATTACAGGCAGCTGTGATTTAGGGCAAGCCAAACTATACCAAGTAACTTTCTGAGGACTCATTTTTCCTGAAGCTTAACAGGTTAAACCACCATTCAGAATTTATAATGTATTAATTTATTTACTGGCCACCACACTCTTCCACACTTCATTGACCACTCTCTCAATGCTATGAGAAGTCTGCCACATAGTTATTCGGGTGTACAGAGAAGTTTTACATGGGAGAAAATACTTAAAAATGAAGGAAACCAGAATGTCACCACAAAATATGCCATAAAAATTATTGGGGGCTGAAGGGAATTAAGAAGCAGTAAACACAGAAAATGTTTCCCCTTTTCTGCCTAAAAGCAGGAAATAAATTATCTTTTTACTGGAAACAGACTCTTATCAGCCCACATGCAGCACTAGAGGAATCTGCTTATTCCACCTGAGGAAGCTGTGTTGACTTAATCTTATCTTCCAGGGAGATAAGGACTACCTAGCCCTAGTTAGACATCATCTAGCCCAAACTCTCTCATCTTGTCAAGTCTTCATAAATGTATTATTTCTTTTTCTAAAATGCATAAATGTTTCCTGCTCTGATCATTCTTCAGGTCTTCATTCTCTTGTGAAGGCTCCCATTTACATGTAAAAGTTCAGTAACTTTTGCATCCTTTTTTCCTGTTAATCTGTCTATGTCAGTTTATTTTTTAGACTCAGCCAGGGCCCTACAGACTCAAAACAAGTGGAGGAAAACCTTTTCCTTGCTTACAAATATATATATATGCATATTCATATATATGTGTATGTACATATAAGTATATATGTTTATAAGTGTATGTATACTTACATCTCTACATGTACAAGCATTTACATACACACACACACACACACACACACAGAATAATAGTGCTCTGAAACATGTGCATTGGAAACAGGTGGAACAAAGTCCAAGAACTGGCTCTAGAACGTACTATGTCACTGATGCAAGCTATGTAAGTTCTTTAAGTCTATTTCATCACTCGATAAGTGGACATACTAGTAGTACCTAATTCACATATATGTTTGGAAAATAAAAATAGTCATACCTATTATCAATTCTGTACCAGGCACCAACTTGAGAGAAGTTATAGCTTCAGGACAAAACATGGGTAATGTGGGGAAAATATTCCCTCAGCAAGAGGAATCAAGAACAAATCTAGTTTTGGTGTTTGAGGAACATTATGAACAAGACACAGCTTCCTCCCATATGTGTTTGGAAGTATTGGAATATACACAGAGTTCAGTAGATGGCAAGCAGCAGTCAGATTTGTTATTAAAAGAGATTTTGAACTTCATGCCATAGTTGTGCAGCAAAGGGGGATTTCCACTACTGAACTCTGGAATTAGCCAGCCTCTGTTGGCCAACTGCATGCTTCCCATATAAAATGCACGACAAAGGAACAGAGAAGATCTGGGATCCCTGGGCAGGCTGACTCCATGGAGGAGCCAACCTTTCTTGGCACAGTTTTTTCTTCCAACTTCCCAAACAGCTATGTCATTTCTCCTTGTAAAGAAGAAAGTGAAAGATCCTAAAGAGAATCCAGAAAATTACTCTAGAGGAAATCCTCTCACATGACAATAGAGTGGGGAGTAACCGGGGCACCCTAATGTGTAGCTACAGAGGATTGAAATCTTACTAGGGATCAAAATATGGAGGGCATTCCAACCCAGTGCCATTCAGGAAAGTGATTAGAAACTCTGACTTTGGTTTAAAGGATTTTTGATGAGGAATGGGATACAGAATGTAACTTTATTAATCTCTTGTTTTGCCATCAAGAAGCAATTATTTCCAGTTCCATGATGGTGAGGTATCCTGGCATCACAGAGAAAGCTTTATAATCAGAACTTGAATTCTGAATTACCCAGGATTAATAACAGGATGACTTTGGGCAAACTGCTTAATGCCACTGAGCCACAATGTCTTCATCTGTGAACTAAGGATACTGGCTCTAGAATGTGTATTTTAAGGATTAAAAGAGATAAATTATGTAACAAACATAGAATTATAATTGACTCTTATCTCATCTTCCCCAGAATTGTCAACTGTCTGTAACAGAAAACAAATTTAATTATCAGTGCTTATTGATACAGATCAGAGAACAAATGAAAAATATCAAGAAACTCAGAAAATCAAAGTGGTGAAGTCTCATTATCTCTTCTGGTTTCTCCAACTATGCTTAAAAGAATTCTTTATACTTAGTTACTCCCCCATGACAGAGGATGCTAGTAACCAATAGTTTTGATCTCAAGTACCTTCAACTTGGGAATGCAATTGCTGATTCTCATATAAAGATTGTGCCAGTGAATTAAAATCAGAAAGTATGTATACTATGCTAAGTTTCTGTTACCTTTAAGTAATAGACATTGACACTAGCTAGTTTAAATACAAATGAAATTTATGAGACAGTTGCAAGAGCTTTTTGAGTCTGAGAGAAGGCCCATCCTTTGAATTGTGGGCCTCGGTGCCAGGAATTCATGGATCTTAGCCTAGAGAGCAGCTGTTAATATGATTCAACTGCAACAATTCTCACTCTTTGCTGTGACAGGCTTGTACTGAGCTCCTGCCCATGGAAAGCCAGCTGTGAATGGCTGTGAGGATCACAGCAGGCTGGCGTGGCTATCTGAACTCTGGGATTAGCCAGCCTCTGTTGGCCAACTGCATGCTTCCCATCTAAAATGCATGACAAAAAGGAACAGAGCAGATCTGGGATTCCTGTGCAGGGGAACAATGGGACTGTGAAAGTGGGAAATGTCCAGAGAAGTAAAATGAAGAAAAGGAAAAGCAAGCTTAATCCAAGGAAGTAAGAAAACTGGGGGGAAGAGGAAATGGCATAAAATATGAGACAAATTAAGAAACTCATACAAAGATGAAATAAAAAATAACAATCAAAACAAATGTAAATAGACTAAGCTATTTAGTTATAATACAATAATTTTCAGATTGGAGTAGAAAATTATTCCACAAATAAGTTGTTTAAATGAGATAAACATAAACCATGAAGTCTTAGAAAGGTTGAAAGTCAAAGGGTGGAAAACATGCCAAGCAAATCATAGCCAAAAGAAAGCTGACATAGCTATACTAGTATTATTCAAAATAGACTTTCCACACAGAAGCATTGCTAAAATAAAAAGAATCACTACTGTAGGGGTCAAGGCAGGCTGCCCCAAAAATGTGCCACTCTGGGAGGCAGATTATTTCAAGCTGAAAACAATCAAGGCCCAGAGACTCAGGAAAAAACCTTCCCCCTAACTGCCTATCTACTGCTTAGATAGAAGACCTGCTTCAGAAAGAGAACCATCACCACAGATAACTACATTTCAATAGAACTAGATGTGGTGGACAAGGAGGAATCTAGCAAGGCCTGTTTGATCATATTCCTCTCTGTGTCCCATTGTTTCTGTGCGGCCCAGCAAACATTTGTTTATCAAACATTTATTCTTTTATCTTCCTGTGAATTGCCCTTCTTCCTTTGAAGTCTAAGACAAACCTCCTTCCCCTTCTCCTTAGTCCAGGAGGACACATATACCTCATTTTTCCTGTCTTTGAAAACTCATGGCTATGTGGATTCCCCATAGATATGAAATTAAATTTTATTTTCTCCCATTAATCTTTCTCATGTCAATTTAATCCTTAGATCAGCTAGAAGAACCTTGAAGTGTAGAGGAAAATCTCACCCCACAAACTACATAATGCTAAAAGGTCCAGCTTACCAGAATGATAAGCTAGTTATAAATTTACATTTACATTATGACATAGCCTCAACATGTATACAACAAAAATTGACAAATCCACTATCATAAAAGATGATTTTAATATACTACCTTTAGCACTTGATAAATCAAGCAGATAAAACCATCAATGAGGATATAGAAGACTTAAACAGCATAATTAGTAAGTTGATAGACAAACAGACCTGATGATATACCTGACTTTGGGGCTGACTTTGATGAAAGTTCATAGTCAAAGACCAAATTTTAGGAAGGCAGAATCCTAATACTTTAGGAATACATTGAAAACATTAGAATTCACTACAAATGAATACTGTTCATTTAAAAAAGCAGTATAATTGATGATAATTTGTAGAATGGTAGCTGTCATTTAGGCTTTTTCATCCTCCAAGTCACTGAGGATCATTTCTAAAAGTTTCTAAATGACTTGCTAATGATCAGGTTCAGTTCTTTAGCTCTACTTGATAAAGATGGTCAAATGCATGAGCAGTACACAAATAGCAAAGCTATAATAATAATAAAGTTAACAATAATAGTATTACCATACAGTGACTTTCAACTCTGTTCAACATTAAAATTTCCTAAGGATACCCCCAAAATGTGCCTATATCCCTACAAAAGAGATTCTGATTTAACTCCTCTGGGGTTTTATGGACAAAACAGCACTTTTTAAACCACAAACGTAAATTTAGTATGTATCTAGGACTGAGAACCACTGTTGTAAATTAAAAGCAGTCTACACACATTTTATGGAGACTGGATGTTTATAAATGACAACAAGTTGAAATAGTTAAAAATGAAATAAAATATTTCTAGTCTTAAAACATGGTACCTTATGGTTTGAACTAACTGATCAAAGCATCAGTTTTGAAATTATAATTTTAAAGTAGCCAATTCTACACCAGGTGTTTTCCTTGGCAGACAAAAAATGTAAAGCGTAAACACAACTTACATAAAACTGGAGACAATAATTTGTATCTATTCACTACAAACAGCAGTGGAATGACCAAACCCTGTGCCACACAGAAAATATATAATTGGCAATGATTTTCTGTAGCAGCTCCCATCTTCCCTTTCAATTTGATTTCTTTCAGTTCCAACTTTATATCATTTTTCTTCCAAAATAAATAACTGGTATTGAATTGGCTGTACTTACTAATTTTTTTTAATTTTAATATTTTTTAAACTTTATTGAGGAATAACTGACAAATATAATTGTATATATACTTAAAGTGTAAAACATGCTGGTATGAGATACACACATGCACATACACATTGTAGAATGTTTACCACAATTGAGATATTTAACACATCCATCACCTTACATGATCAACAGCGAGCACTCTTTTGTGCATGTGTGCAGTAAAAAAATGACGATGATCCGCTTCTTTTACATATGGAACACTTCACTTTAAAAAACTGTGTTTGGGTCCCTGAAACATGGGATATTTCAGTATGACTGCTCTTTGTGGGAGAATTTAGGCCTTAAAGGAATTCAGGACCAGCCTTGTCCTTGGAAAACATGAAATGATTTGCTGCAGGAAAGCCATCGTTTCTCTGTATCACGTTTACTGCAGGGAGCTAGAATCAAATTTCTATAAAGAAGACTTAGTTTCTCTCAGATAGCCTGTCTGACCCTTCTGTTTGTTTTACATTAAAATTAATGTTAAATAGAAATATAAAGATTACCACATTATATTAAGAATAGTGAAGAGTGGATACCAGGGGAATGCTGTCAGTATGAACAAATTATTTAAAAGACAATTCTTTGGAAACATAGGTATGATGTAGCATACCTGCAGATGTGTGTATATGAATGTGTCTAAGCATTTAGACATGAGCTATTTTGTATAAATACAAAACGAAACTAAAATGAGGATGTAAATGAAGGATCAGGTCAGTATATTCATAGGAATAGCCAGCTACAAATATAGACATATGTTGTCATATGTTACCCATATCAAGTGGTCAGTGATAGGTCAAATGGAGGTCCAGAAATTTATTCTCCCCTGTTCTACAGCAACCATCAGTGAGCTAAGGTGCAGGATACACATGTACGGAGGGTAGCTGACTGTCTGGCAATGACAGAGACACTTTGAATGGGACACAGTTGATTCCTCAAATCAGATTCCAGGAAGTTTTAATAAGGCTCTGTTTAGTAAAGAGATTACTCCTAGTAATATGGCATATTGCATGTTTGACTCTTAAGAAAATCAATGAAATTATACTACTTTTAATATTTTCAGATAACCCCACCCTTAACACTTTGAGATATTTAGCAAGGTATGGGCTTCCTCTTAAATACTTAACTCCAGGAGGGATGTGGTTGTTTCTGATTAGGCCAACATGTGCCTTTACCTTCTGAGAGCAAAATGAAGCTTTCAAAATTGATATCCAAATGCGACTGGTTATAAAGTGACAGTCAATTGCTGCTTTTGTTTGAGGTTCCAATGCTCCAAAAGCCATTCAGCTGTTTGCTGAGGGTGGTTAATTGAGGCAATCGTGTCCACAAGTAGGAGGGGTTTTTAACTATCAGTTTGAAGAAAATATGGAGTGGCCACTAGAAGACTCATAACTTCAAAAAGACAATTCACAGAGAAAACATTGCCTCTGTTGCTAAATTGACTTCCAAGTTGTTTAAGATGAATTTTTAGATGGTTCAACGCATAGAACTATTTTCCCCTACTTAGTTCTGAGAAGTGAAAAATAGAAAAAGCACTGGAGAGAAAAACTCTCTCACCTTTGTTAACAGTAAAGGTTATGGTGGAGAACATTCCTTTACATGTGAGACTGAAGTGGATTCATTAATACTGAATCTCAGATTAAGGAAGATTTGCCCCTGTCTCAGTCAACATAAACAATAGAGACCTCCCATGTGAAAGCTGGCCCCCATAAAACTTATGGCATGGGTGAGCAGAGAGGAACATGATCTGCAAGCAGGCAGCATCCCAAAAGATGGAAAAGAAGGGCTTGAGAAATGCAACCTCATTTCCTCTCCCAAACACGCTAGTAAAATGAGCCGCGCCTCCACTGCTAAGGCAAGGAAGTATATGTACAGAAAGGCCAAGCGTGTTACTCTAGTTGATGCGGCTGCCTGTGGCAGTGTAATGGGGGAAAGGCGGCTCCTTCTCCCTGTGGGTTACTGCTCTGGTGTATTCTAACATATGCAGCCATTAGGCAGTTTTCTGGGATTTTATCTGCCTGTTTAAAATGCTATAGCCATGAATTCTGCCTGCATAACTTCTGAAACTTCATGTGGAGAACTTTTGTAGTCCCTATTTTCTTCTTGAAATCTGACCCATTCTTTAATGTTCTGTCCTCAAAATTCCATGAGCTACTCTCACCTCCTGCCCCCAGAAATTACTTCTAACCAGAACAAAAGCCTATAGCATAACCGAGGGCATGGGCCAAAAAGGTAAGTGAGCAGACTCTTGAGTCGGGTAAACATGACTCTAAATCCTGACTCTGGTATTGAATAGCTGTGAAAATTGATGAATTACATTTTCTAAGCCTTGGCTTCCTTATCTGTACAATGGGGTTGTATTAGTTTTGTAACGATGCTCTAACAAATTACCATAAACTTGGTGGCTTAAGATCACACTGATTTATTATCTTAACAGTTCTGGCAGCTAGAAGTCTAGAATGGGTCTCATAGGAAAAAAAAAATCAAGGTGTGGACAGAGCTGCATTCCTTAAGGAGTTTCTAGTGAAGAATCTGTTTCCTTGGCTTTTCCAGCTTCTCAAAGCCACCTGCATTCCTTCACTGGTGGCCCCTTCCTCCTTCAAAGCTCAACATTCCAACGTCTGCTTCTATTGTCATATCTCCTTTTTTGACTTTGAGTTTCTCTCTTGTAAGGAATCTTATGATTACATTTGGGTCCATTGAGATAATCCAAGATAATTCCCCCATTTTAAGATCCATAACTTAATCACATTAATAATGTCCCTTAACATATTCATAGGTTTTGGTGATTAAGGTGTGGATGTCTTTGGGAGGTTATTATTCAGCCAACCATAAGTGCTGTAATAGTATTATTTCTTAAGCTTGTTATAAAAATTGAGCTAAAGTATGAAAAAACATTCATAACATAGTAAGTGCTCAGGTAATATTACTATTTTAAAGAATCTTAGTGCTGCTGCTGGAAACCTTAGAGAATAGACAATCTAAACTGCAGAGTTCAGCATTTCATTTGATACTGTAATGTAAGGGGTAACTGTACATCATTTTCTAGCGTTTATTGTGTAGTGACCATTAGTCATTCCCCTTGAATACCACTCAAAACCTTTAAACATGCTTCTAGTACTGGGGGCACTTCTTCTCTGTGAATTCTGGCTATGAAAGTCAGAAACTGGTATTCTGAGCCTCTTTTGGCTAGAGCATGGGCATGTGGTCTGGGCTCTGCCAATCAGATAGACCTGTGGTGAATCTTAAATCAAAAGATAATAAAGAAAAACCTGAAACTTCTACATGGGAACCATTTCAAGGATGGTGGTGGAAGCCCCCATCTCGTTTCCAAAGGTGCAGCTAAAGAAGTTCACACAGAAAGAGCCTGCAGCCCACCTTCAAAGGGCTCTGGCCACACCCAACAGTGTTTAGCTCCAGTGGCCCCAGTGGCATCTACCCCTGAGCAGTTCTTCAGTGCGATTTGGGGCCTGCATTTTAGTTTCACAGTCCGCAACCTGACATCCTGCTTCAAACACAGATATATGTCTTTTCTTTTGTTCTTCATCCACTGAAAACTCAGACGTTTTTATCTTGACTCTACTATTTAATTGTTTTCTCTCTAAGGGCAGGGGTGATACCATCCTTTCCTGTGTATCCTCCATGTAGCCTAAGGAATGATTATATACAATATGCATAGAAATCAAACACTGAGAGCTGGAAAGTGGAATATATGAAATTATATCCTCTAATGGCACAAAATATAACCCAAATCATAACTAGAAACTTTTCAGGCAATATTAGAATATGACCAAGTGAAAACAACATTAACAAAATCAGTACGAACATATAATCATCAACCAAAGACTCAAAGCCAAGTAAAACCTGATTATTTCTGGTCTTCCAGTAAAGAAATGGATTCCAAAGTGATAAAGTAAATGGGCTCCAAATAGGAAAAAGATTGTTAGTATTAAGAGGTGGAGTTCTCTCAGGTCACCGCTTTCCTGCTTTGTGACAATCAAACTATGCCTTGGCTGAAATAGCAGAGAACTGTTGAGTGCTTTGGACAAAGTGGGTTCACTTGTGCTATTCTGAGAAATAATTAGCTAAATGCTATTTCTTATGATGTTGTAAGTTAAGAGGTTCAAATTATTGATTTAGGCTTGTCCAAATTACATAAAAGAAAGTGAGATCTTTTTTCTACTTTCGCTGGAACAAAAATTTTAAAACATGTCATTTTAAGGTGAAATCACTAAATTGCCCACTTCCTACTTTGCCGAATGAAAAAACACAGAACTTTTAAAAATATGTTGAATGTCTCTTCAGGCTTTTAGCATAGAGAAATGTGAAAATACTGGTGCTATGTTTCTTTTATACTACATCATCCAGATCATCTCTGTTCTCATCTAAGCCTGGCCTCTGGTTAATAAACATACATTACTTTTAGAAGAAAATTGAGATTATGGTCTGTGCAATGATTAGGATAAAATATGCAACAGATATGGTCAAAAATATTATTTAACTTGGAGACAAAGACTTTTTTTGGAGAATAACATAGTAATTGTGTCTCAAGGAGACTATATAAAATTCTGATCTATCTAAATTGATCTATCATTAGGCCACAAATTATGTCTATAAATAGACATTGAAATTAGCTTTAATTATCAGCCTTTCCTTAGCCAGAGTGTTGAGTGAAATACTCTCAAATAGGTGACTTCATTAATGTTCTGCTTTGCTGTTTTCATTTTTTATTCATATTTTTCCTTCTTTTTTTTTCCTATTGTTATTCTCTGTTTCTCTGTTGTTCTCTGTGAATTAGCAGAGGAAGGGAGAAAGGAGCCGTCAGGATTTTTACACTGTTTCTGTGTTGACCTGTGGTCAGTAATTACTATTTCTAATATGGAGGCTTTAATGAAATCATTGTACAAGCTAAAGTTTTGAACAACTACCCAGACACTTCATGGAAGGAAGAGACATAGGTCTTAAGAGCTAAAGGAGTTATACTCTTATGATAATAAGTAAGTGTAACCATCATTCAGGAAAAAGGTGATGGAGTTCAGAGAAGCCCACGCCAAAATATGCCATTTTGGCATATCAATTACTTTGAATTAAAGTTACTTAAGATTATCAGCCAGTGCAAAAAGGATACTCTGACCCTCCTTTGTCCCTATGAAAGCAGAAAATAAACCTCCAATGTGAAATGTACACTCCCTGTACCAGGAGGTAAAAGACATCCTTATGACCAGAAAGAGTGAATTCAGGGCCAAGAAAGTTATATTAAAAAAACTCTGTGACTTCCTCATCAATTTGCTACCCCAAGCATGAACTTCTTTGTCTTGTAATTCTTCACAAATTTACTGTCTTTTTCTCTAAAAGATTTAAAAGTGGCCTACTTTCAACACAGAGAAATAAAAGGCATCCAGATTGGTAAGGAAGAAGTCAAACTGTCCCTGTTTGCAGATGACATGATATTGTCATAAAAAACCCTAAAGAATCCACTCCAAAACTATTAGATCTAATATCTGAATTCAGTAAAGTTGCAGGATACAAAATTAATAGACAGAAATCTGTTGCATTTCTATACAATAACAGTGAACTAGCAGAAAGAGAAATCAGGAAAACAATTCCATTCACAATTGCATCAAAAAATATATACTTAGGAATAAACCTAACCAAGGAAGTTAAAGACTTATACTCTGAAAACTACAAGACACTCATGAGAGAAATTAAAGAAGATACCAATAAATGGAAACACATCCCATGCTCATGGATAAGAAGAATTAATATTGTCAAAATGGCCATCCTGCCTCAAGCAATCTACAGATTCAATGCAATCCCTATCAAAATACCAACAGCATTCTTCAGTGAACTAGAGCAAATAGTTCTAAAATTCATATGGAACCACAAAAGACCCCAAATAGCCAAAGCAATCCTGAGAAGAAAGAATAAATTGGGGGGAATTACACTCCCTGACTTCAAGCTCTACTACAAAGCCACAGTAATCAAGACAATTTGGTACTGGCACAAGAACAGACCCGTAGACCAATGGAACAGACTAGAGAGTCCAGATATAAACCCAAACATATATAGTCAATTAATATACGATAAAGGAGCCATGGATATACAATAGGGAAATGACAGCCTCTTCAACAGCTGGTGTTGGCAAAACTGGATAGCTACATGTAAGAGAATGAAACTGGATTATTGTCTAACCCCATACACAAAAGTAAACTCAAAATGGATCAAAGACTGAATGTAAGTCATGAAACCATAAAACTCTTAGAAGACATTATAGGCAAAAATCACTTGGACATAAACATGAGCAACTTCTTCATGAACATATCTCCCCAGCAAGGGAAACAAAAGCAAAAATGAACAAGTGGGACTATATCAAACTAAAAAGCTTCTATACAGCAAAGGACACCATCAATAGAACAAAAAGACATCCTACAGTATGGGAGAATATATTCATAAGTGACATATCCGATCAGGGGTTGACATCCAAAGCATATAAAGAGCTCACACACCTCAACAAACGAAAAGCAAATAAGCCAATTAAAAAATGGGCAGAGGAGCTGAACAGACACTTCTCCAAAGAAGAAATTCAGATGGCCAACAGGCCCATGAAAAGATCCTCCACATCGCTAATCATCAGAGAAATGCAAATTAAAAACATAATGAAATATCACCTCACACCAGTTAGGATGGCCAACATCCAAAAGACAAACAACAACAAATGTTGGCAAGGATGTGGAGAAAGGGGAACCCTCCTATGCTGCTGGTGGGAATGTAAATTAATTCAACCATTGTGGAAAGCAGTATGGAGGTTCCTCAAAAAACTCAAAATACAAATACCATTTGACCAGGAATTCCACTCCTAGGAATTCACCCTAGAATGCAGCAGCCCAGTTTGAAAAAGACATATGTACCCCTATGTTTATTGCAGCACTATTTACAATAGCCAAGATACGGAAGCAACCTAAGTGTCCATCATTAGATGAATGGATAAAGAAGTGGTACATATATACAATGGAATATTATTCAGCCACAAGAAGAAAACAAATCCTACCATTTGCAACAATATGGATGAAGCTACAGGGTATTATGCTCAGTGAAATAAGCCAGGCGGAGAAAGACAAGTATCAAATGATTTCACTCATCTGTGGAGTATAAAAACAAAGAAAAAACTGAAGGAACAAAATAGCAGCAGACTCACAGAACCCAAGAATGGACTAACAGGGATAGGAACTGGGGAAGATGGGTGGGAAGGTAGGGATAAGGGGGGGTATTATGATTAGCACACATAATGTAGCAGGGGGGGGCATATGGGGAAGGCAGTATAACACAGAGAAGACAAGTAGTGACTCTATAACATCTTACTATGCTGATGGACAGTGACTGTAATGGTATATGTGGTCGGGACTTGATGATGGGGGAGTCTAGTAACCATAATATTGCTCATGTAATTGTACATTAATAATAGCAAAATAAAAAAAAGTGGTCTACTTTGGTCAAGTCTTTGAATCTCATATTTCTCTGAGATCCCATATGTAGAAAATTAAAATTTGTTTTTTTCTCTTGTTAAACTCATGTTAATTTAATCATTAGCCCAGCCAAAGGACTTTGAAAGAAGGGAAATGTCTTCTTCCCCTACAAAGGCATGTCAAGGTATTAAGCAAATGCCTTGGAATTATTTGCCCATATTTAGGGATGTGGCTGAAGAAAGGTGTTGATTGTGGGAGGCTTGGCATTAGAATTACTCTTCCATCTCCCTCACCCTCTTTTCTCAATCAGAAGATTAGGCTATATGAAGAATAAATAGAAGGAAGAGAATGAATGATAAGGCATGGGGCTTTAGTATGCATGAAATCAAAGAACCAAGGGCCCCAAACTCAGATAAAGCTGGGTTAGAATGCTAGACACACCAGTTTAAGAAATCTAGGATAAATATTTTCACCTCTCTGTACCTCACTTTTAATATCTATAAATGGAGATGATAAACAGTAACTGTCTTTTAGATTACTTACTGATTACTTAAGTGTTTAAACGTAAATATCTGGAGGATACTATGATGCTAAAATGGTAAAAGGCACTCTCATGTGAACAAATGGTGTTAGAATAATGCCCAGCATATCTTTTATGTCAGAAATCTAGTTTTGTTCTTTTCCTTCCCCGGCACCTCCTTCTGTAGTAAAAACCAAGGCCATGCAGCTTATTGCTCAGGAAAGGAGAAGGTGGAATCATTTGTAGAACATAGAGCAAAAGAGCGTACCACATGGAAAAATATTCAACTACTACATAGGAAGCTGAAAGCCTCTACTCTGAGTACAGATACTGGAAGGGAGATAAATAGTGTTGCTAAAATATATATATATATATACACCAGTTAACTGTTTCTTCTTTTCAAGTAGAAGGTTGGAACTCCTGAAGGTATACTGCAAACTAAGGGATCAAAGAAAGACTTAGATATTTTGGGGAGGCAAAATCTCAGGGTAAGAAGCTAGCTGCTTACTTATTTATTCACTTGTTGGGTTATATCCCTGGAAAACAGAAATCCCTTGAATAAAATGGATGGTCAGCATGGTGTGGTTTCTAAAGAGACACAGGGAAGTAGATTAGAAATGGCAGAGGAAGGTGTCCATAGAGGTGTTGAGCTCCAACTCCCCAGACTGTGCATGGCATGGAGGGTGTCCAGAAATTCCAAAAGGCACTCAGGATATGGATAAGAGTGCTGGCTGACAAATCTGTCAGAGTGACAACCATCAGGAAAGGGCAAGTCACCCTGAAGTAAAGGCTTCTGGGTAGATTTCCCAAGTCATGGATTGTAGGCAAGTCACTGCCATAATTCAGGACATCTGACGTATCAGTCAGAGCAAAGGCAGGGTGCCTCCTCAGATGGAGAGTGATAACGTCCCTGATTATCAAAGAGAACAAACAGACCATGAGTTAAAGAATTCATAGATATTCCAGAATAAGGGGAATTGAGAAGTGATGCCAAACCACAGAGACATGTTGGATGTACGTCCTTAGGCAGAGGAAGATGGAACAAGATGTCAGTCCAGGTGCCCAATGCTATGAGGCTAAACATATTTCTTCTTATACCTAGACACAATCTTGGACATGAGAAGGGGTAGGGCAGTCCCTTAAGTGGTAAAAGCAAACCTGATGAGGACTTCAAATCATGAAAGGACTGAATATTTACCTGAAAGAAACTTTTAAACTGCATTTGATGGAGCCATCTTAATAGAAATTGTATGTATCTTCCATTAGAGAATTGGAGTTCTAGAGTAAAAGGTTAACAGTAGTATGAAGTCAAGAGAATTACATTTCTTCCTAGTTTATCTCATTCGTTTTCATGCTACAACTGTTATGTTTTTAAAAATACTCTATGTGGACAGAGGGGCCTACTGGCTTAAAGCACTTAGAGGGTAGCAGAGCGGCACAGAGGCGCCCGGAGAGCTGCTCAGGATCTCCAGCTGCATCGGCCGACGGCGGTGATCAGCAAGGAGGCGGAGCAAGAGTCTCTGGGTGCCTCCGCCGAGTGTCTCCCGTGGTATTGATGGGGACGATGGAGTATCTTGAAGAAATCTAGCACACAGAGGTCAGGACTGCATCTACTCTAGGATGAAAAGTGAGTATTGCCAACCTAGGAAAGACTTCTGTGGTGAAAGCATACAATGGGCATGTACCAGGAGCCAATCCACAGTTCATGTCTCATATTTCTTGAAGAAAGTAGACATGCAAGGATCTAAAAGATTATCTCCAGTTGTTTGATTTTTATCTCATTTAGTCCACCCTTGACTTAGTTTATATGTTTAATATATATTATCCTTTTCTTCCCAATACATTAAAGATTAACATGTTCAATTAAGCAAAGTTGGAATATAGTAAAAAGAATAGTAAACAGAGTAAAAATACCTAGTTTGATGCTTTACCCTCATTCCATGAATAATTTTACATAATTGAGATAATTTTACTAATTTTTATGCCTTTTTAAAATCCCAGTTCACTTACTATATTATGAACATTTTGTCTTTTCTATTTCATTTTCTCTTGGTGTTTGCCCATGAGAGGGCTTTTTAGGAACCACTGAAATACAGGATTTTTAGAGCACAACAGTGCTTGGCTTTTTTCTAGAATTGTCTAACCAAGAAGCTGAGAACACAGTGATTTAAGAATATATGTTCCATGTTAGTTTGGGCCAAAATCAATATTGGATGAACACACAAGAATTACATTAAAAGACATGCTTTTGTAAAAGAAAAAGACTTGGAGAGCCATGTGACCAAGATGCTAGTCTGATATTGGAGAGAAGAAGTTTGGGAGAAATGTCTTTGACTGTGAACAAGGGGAGTCCTACTGCAAAGGAGGGGAGTCCTTGAGTCATCAGAGGAACACGGTCTTCTTTAGTATCCCAGCCCACCCCTTCCCTCCCACCTCACTGGCTGGTAGTAGTCCCATGAAAGGTATGGCCTCTTGGAAAACCAGAGAAGGGATTTAAAATCTCAGCTGTTGGAGCCTTTGGTCAATTACCATGTTGTATCTGGGTCTGCAGAGACATTCTTATGACTGCCATCCAGCCTTTTATAGCTAGTAAAAGGACATTTAAGTTTCTCACAGACAACAAATGCTGGATAGATGTGGAGAAAAAGGAACCCCTGTGCACTGTTGGTGGGATTATAAATTGGTACAACCACTATGGAAAAACAATATGGAGGATTCTCAAAAAGTTAAAAATGGAACTACCGTATTATCCAGCAATTCCACTTCTGGGAATATATCCAAAGGAAATGAAAGCACTCACTTAAAAAGGTTTCTGCACACCCATGTTCTAGTTAGAGTAGCTGAGACATGGAAACAACCTAAGTGTCCATTGATGGATGAATGGATAAAGAAATTATGACATATAGAATATTATTCAGCCATAAAAAGTGGGGAAATCCTACAACACAGGTGTACCTTGAAGGCATTATGCTAAAATGAAATAAGCCAGACAAGACAAATACTGCATGATCTCACTTACATGTAGAATCTAAAAAAAAAATGAAAGACTCATAAAAAAAGAAATCAGACTTGTGGTTATGATAGTAGAGGTTTAGGAGAGGAAAAAAAAACAGAGGAATGTGGTCAAAGGGTACAAAATTCAAGTTAAAGATACTAGGAATGTAATGTAAATGTAAATACTAGGAATGTGATGTACAATGTGATAGCTATGGCTATCATTGCTGAATGATGTATACAGACGTTTTTAAAATAATAAATCCTATGAGGCTCCACAAGAAGAAATTTTTGTTCTTTTACTTTATTTTCTTTGTATTGTATCTGTGCAGAAGATGGATGTTAGCTGGAACTATTGTGTAATCATTTCACAAAATGTATAAATCAAACCATCAAACTGTATGCCTTAAACTTATACAATGATATATATCAATTATTTTTCCATAAAACTGGAAAAAATTTTAAATAAGTATCTCACAGATTTCTATTTAGAGAAGTGGTACCAATTCATCTTTGGACCAAACTTCCTTTATTTTAGAAGACTCATCAAAATGAATCTTTAATGTTGGTTGAACCATTATTTAAAAATATAATTATTTTGGAATACTGAACAAAATTTAACAAAGTTAGGTCAGGACTTGTTTTAAATTAAAAACTAATAGATAGGTAAGTTTGAAGCCCAGTTCTAACCATCTCTACCTTCATCTTTATATTTCAAACCTTGGTACTTTTTAAAAATGCTCTCAATTACCTTTGCTTTCTTTCTACAGCTTTATCTCAGACGTCATCTTTCTTTCCTACTATTTTCTCTACTTTGGGCAGCTTTTCTCTCCTGCCCCTTGTGTTCATATATAATTGTAGCTCTTAACCGGAAAGCACCCTTTTGGGTCTGTAAAACCTTGTTTGGTGTTTCTGCTGTGGTTGAAGTCTGTTGTTAAGCCATCCAATGCTACAAAACAAAGCTCCTGAGGCTCTGCTGCGGAAGGGCATTACACCTGCATTCTTTTGTGTAGAGGTGATTTGCTGCTCTTTCAAAAGGAGTTTTCTAATGGAAATCATTTTTTTTGAAGCCAGAGAAACAGCATTTAAATTTCTCACAGATTTCTATGTATAGGAGGGTACCAACTTATCTATAGACCACACCTCCTTTACTTTGCAAAAATCATTAAAATGATCTTTATTGATAAAAAAGGTTAAAGAAACAATGTTCCATTGTTCATAAAAAGAATTATCAAGTCAAAACTAACCTGAAAGAAGATGGCTGAGGCTAAAAATACTGAGGGTTTGCTTTAGACATTTGAGTATGTTTTTTAAGATTTCAAGTATATTTCCCCAAATATGTATTTAGACTTAACTCTCTCTGAATTTTGTTCTTTATTTTATGGTGATGTGGCTGTTGTTTTAATCCACCTATTCTCTCAAGGAGAGTTTGTGAACAGAGCATTTCTGGGAGAATGTGTAGGACTGATGCTTCATGCCTCACATCGGAGGGGGAGCTGGGGAAAGAAGCTGAACCAGAATGCTGGCGTTTCATTCATGATGCTCTTTTTGAGAGAATCGCTCAGAATTTAAGAATCATTATGTCATGGCTTTGACTTTCTTCTCCTAGCCACCTTTCCATCTCCAAAGAAATAAATGTATATTCCCATTATCAGTCACTCTGCAGTGGGAAATTCAGTGGGCGTGGAAGTGGGAAGCAATACCTTTCCTCTGGTTCTAGACACAAAGTAGATCTCAGGATGGAGATTTCCAAGGATCCCAACTGGTGGGAGTTGAGAAGAATTCCATCAATTGGAAGTCCTATATTCAGCCTAAGATTAAGTGTATACTTTTCTTAGTATTGTGTTTTTTTATCTTCACCTTTTGTTAAAGTGCCATAGATAAAGGACCATTGACTCAGGAAGGAAATTATGTAATTTAATGCAGTATGAACATTGCTACTAATTTTCTCATTTTAAAATATTTCTGGCAGTTATAAGAGTTTTGACTTCCTGGCTTTGACAATAATGAATAGTGTGTATGTGTGTGCTTGTGTGTGTACACACAAGGATACTTCTTAATAAGTTCAACGTTTTTTTAACTCATTATAAAAAAATAATTTGTTTTTGTATGTTAAGTTTAGGTTTATAATCCACCAACTTACCACTATTTTTCCCTTTTTATCTCGATATTTTGCTACATGTATAACAACTGAACAGATTAGACTATCAAAGAAGGGTCTTAGTTGATGATAATATAAACATGAATTGTATAATTATACAATTATACCAATTGTATAACTGCACCAGATTCTGAACTCTGTATATGTTATGAGAGCTGGTGTGTTGGGGGAATGGGTGTGGTAAAGAGAAGGGTGGCAGTTTATCCTGAAGACTCTAGTATCATGTTCTCAATCAGGGAGATTTTTGTTCTCTAGGCAACATTTGGAAATATCTGGAGATATTTCTGATTGACACACTGGACTGGGTGAGCATTGCTATTGGCATCTAGAGGGTAGAGATGGGGGGAATGCTGCTAAGCATTCTAAATGTACAGGATACCCCCCAATACTTTCCCCCATCAGGGGCAATGGTGCCACAGCTGGGAAACCCTGTTGTAGTGCTGCATGCCTTGTGGCTGAAGGGGAAGAAGAGGAAGCATGGTTACGTGCTGAGGAAACCCAAGTGTTCCTAAATATCCACACAATCAGAAAAGGGTGAGTCCTGGCTGACTGGTAGGAATGTCCTACTTTCCCCCATTTGTTTATATGCTACACAAAGTATGATAGGGTGGAAGCGTTAGTACTGTGGGACTGGGTGAATCTGTTCAAAGAGTATTATCAGGCATATATTTCTTTATATTCCTGTAGTGATTTATCCAATACTGTTTGTCATATTCTCTGAAACATAATTTAAATTAATTTTAATATTTTGATAAAGGCTAAGTAAGAATTATAGCAAAATATTCAAAGAGTCTGAGCCCATCTTACACTTTCTGAATGTAAACAAAATCATATTTTTCTAATGGAAAGGGATTTTTATCACTGAATAAATGGTTTTATTAACTGCCATTGATGAATCATGATACATTATTTTTTAATTCATAATTTAAAATGTGGCAAAAGTTAATTTCACTTTGTCTGCAGAATGATTCTAAATTTGCCTGAGCCTACATATAGCAGGTTGGTGGTCATAAATGATGTATCTGCAATGCCAAAAACCTGGTAAATTCAGTTAAAAGACAGCTCTGTCTGTGAAAACCTGTCAGCCTGGGTAATTGAGAACAAGCTGGAGTGATGTCCAGATGCCTGAAGTTTTTATTAAGTTGCCTGATTTGTTTTGGCACTTTGATGATACAGTTTCTATATTAATGGTTTCCTTCTAAGATTATCTCATATTTGGTTTCTAATCTATTCCAGAATGAAAAATAGCAATTATGTCAGCATACAAGGTACTGTTTATTACATTTATTTATCTGTTCTGAATTAGCAGATACTATCCCTGTTTTTATTTGCCTTTCAATAGTGCAGTTTCCATGTAACGTTAATGATTTAATCAGAGATTTAAAACCATTAAGGGAATGATAAGGCTTGTTTTGGGTCAAATCATTGAAAGAATTTAGCACCCATGTCTGAGGAAATGTTGCCTTAATTTAAAGCAGTAGAGAAAGTCCAAGTTACAAGATTAAAGGAAAAATAATTTAGTTTGATTTTTATTAGTTTCAACTAATGTTTAATTATCATGTAATCTGCGCTAGCCATTGATTATTTTATAAAACTACTATTAAGGCAACAATTATTTAGTGCTGACTATGTGCCAGACATTAATCAAATTGTTCTACATGTATTATGTTATTTAATTCTCAAAATAAGTCACTTACAATGAAATCACCATTTTATAGTTAGAAAACTAAATCACAAGTGCTTAATAATATACCCAATGTTACAAGTAAACAGTGAAGTCTGGGTAAACATGGCAGAGATGGGTGAGACACTGCTACTAACCTTCAGAAATTTGGGGGATAAGAGGTTGAAATATATCACCTGCCATTTCTTCAGCCCCTCTGCACCATCAGAATTTGGATTCACAAAACAGGAATGCTACTCAAACTCTGCCACTTACAGACTGCTTCATTCTGATCACATATGTTAAATTTCTTAAACCTATTTCTTAGTTGGTGAAATTACCCATTCCATGGGAAAGGTGACATAATGGTTGTAAAAATCTTTGTAATCTGAAGACTGAAGTTGTTATTATAAGCCCCAAGAATCATGTTGACACTCTAATTATTGTGACCTCAAGCTGATGTGGAATGATTAACTTAGCTCCTATTTTACTACCAGTGTTTGACCACCAGGGGATGCGGGGACTACACACTAAGTAAATATGAGTCACCTTGGACATCCCTATCCCTCCCCCTCCCTCCCTTCCTTCTTCTGAATATTCAGATTTCCTGTCTCATTAGCTACTGCCAAGTAACCAGCAACCCGATTGCTTACACCTTGACAATGACCATTTACTGTTTCTCCTGAACTGAAGGGTGGTTGTGCATTCTGCTGATCTGAGTCAGGACTGGTTGGGGGCTGGCTGGTCCGGTATGGCTTCAGTGAGAGAGATGTGGTACTGCGTTTAGGTGGTTTCTCATCTTGCAGCTGCATCACCCAAGCTGATTCTCATGGCAGCAATAGAACTCCAAGAGAGTGAAATGACAAGATCTCATGAGGTCTGTGCTTGAAGCTGGCACATTGTCACTTCTGCCCCACTCTGTTGAGAAAGTCACAAGGCCAGCCCACATTCAGGGGGTTAGTGAATAGACTTCTCCTTTTGAGAGAGAGTTACAAAATTACACTGCAAAGGGTAAGAATACAGGGTGTGTGGAGAGTTGAGACCAGTTTTGCAATCCATCTTTCAGGCTTTTGTGGTCAGTGCCTACAACTTGGTCAATACTGCCTCTGGGCTTTCATCCCTTACTTACTTAATAGTAAGTCAGTCTTTGACTAAAGCGTCCTCCAGTCTCAGGAAAACTCAACTTCCTTATCCCCTCTGACTTGTCTGAATCCATTAGTTTTCCCTGTTGCATGGCCTGTAGGGGTCTTCCCTACCAGGTTGATACCCCCCACTCTTGAGCCCAGGGCATCTCTCAGGCAGGTCTTGGCTGCTCCCAGCTCCCAGTGCTGCATGTGGTGGCTTCCAGTGTCAGGGTTCTCTGGAATTAGTCCAGCAGAGATTTGGTTTCAAAAATTCATCCCCTCTGCTGAACATCAGTGTGGTGTGAGAACATACTTTGCTTGATTTCTATGTGTTTTTAAATTTGTTCAGGTACAGTTTTAGTCCAGAATGTGGTCTATCTTGATGAATGCTCCATGTAAGCTTGAGAAGAATGTTTATTCAGCTGCTGTTGAATGGACTACTCCATGAATGTGAATTAGAGCAAGTGGACTGATAGTGACGTTCCTATCAGCTGGATCCAGACTGATTTTCTGCCTGCATGATTTATCAATTACTGAAAGAGTGTTGAACTCTTCAGCTTTAATAGTGCATTTGTCTATTACTCCATCAGTTTTTGCCTCGCTTATTTTGATGATCTGTTGTTAGGTGCATCTGTGATTATTATGTCTTTTTGGAAAATTGACTTCTTTATTATTATGTAATGCCCCTCTTTATCCTTAATAATCTTCTTTGTTCTGAAGTCAGGTTTATGTGAAATTAGTATAGCTATTCCAGCTGTCTCTTGATTAGTATCATGCTATATCTTCCTTCATTCCTTTAGTTTTAATCTTTTTGAGTTTATACTTAAACTGGGTTCCTTGTAGAAAACACGTAATTGTGTCTGAAATTCTTTTAATTGGTATTTTTAGATCATTCACATCTCCTCTCCTTTCCTTGTCTCACAGTTTCTTAAGTCCCTGAATTTGTGTTTCTTGCTCATCTTCTTAGAAGCAATTATTTCATAATTTTTTTCAATTTGTATAGAAATGCTAGAATTTTTTCTATTTTGAGCCATATATAGTCTAATAAATGGGGTTTCAAAAATATATTTATACATTTTCCTTTTTTTCCCAAAGTTTTTTTTTATTCTTTCTATGGATGAAGTATCAGTTCTTCTTTTTCTTCTTCTCTTTTATTGTTTTCTACTCATTTTTTAATACATTGAATTATCCTGTGCTAGATAATATTTATAGGGCATTATTATGAATCAATGAGGAGAAAGCCCTGATTAACCTTTCAGGTTTCCTAAAGAAGATATTCTTGTTTTTCCTGCTGCCACAGAGGCAATATTTAGCTCACTTCCTCTTTTCTCTGATTCTAACCACATCTGGGATAGCTTTTGCCACTAGCAATGTTACTCCCAAGTCTCTCAACAACCTCAGTAAAGGAACAGAATCTACCATCTTCAAGGTCAGTCCTTGAGCTTCAAGACATGTATTTATGTCTTGTGCTGTTTTTGAATGTCTCCTGATAGTAGCCTCTCTCCATACCATGCACCTCCTCTGCTCCTCCATGCTCTGCTTCTGCTCCATCTCATCCTTGCTCAGCTCAGCTCTTGCTGTGGTTGTTATAAATTTGCAATATTTGGTATAACTCTCAGAATAAACCTTCCATAACTAGGGAGTGTTCTCTGGGATCATTTTCTAGGACCTGCTGCCTTTAGGAACCCTTGACATTCTCCACTCCTCTTCTCACTATGGCTTGGCCAGTCTCAGCTGTTTTTGAATTTTAAAAGGGAAATTTGCAAAATTTATTTTACTATTTGTTTCTCTTATTTTTTTTATGATTCCCAGGAGGAGGGAAAGATACTGAAATACATAACTAGTACTTATACTAGAGACCTTTTCTAGAGAGTTTTATTTCAGAAACACAATTGTTCTTTATCATAATATGGCCTCAAGCCACATTAGTTAGTGGGACATGCTGGGATTTTTAAAAATAGAGTGGGTCTTAAATAAGAAGGAATGGGGTCTTAATTCTAGTTGTCTTTTCGACCCCTGTGGAAATTCAAATATTATAAATTTAAAAATAAATGGAAGGGAACAGCTCTGTAATTTCTGATCCAACTAGAAATATGCCAATATCCAGTTTCTACCAAAAGTCAAACCCTAAAACACTAGAAAAATCAAATGTCTTGAGAAAGATTTTTAAGCATACTTAAATAATTCAAAATGAGGGAACATATTTAGCTGGTCTAGAGATCATCTTATGGAGAAATCTAATATACTTTCTAAGCTAAGGATCATCATGTTTATTATTTAGCTTGCTACTGTTTAAAACTGTAAATACTTCAGTCTTCTCAATATAAATTTAATCTACATTTTGTCAATATAAATTAGAGGAAAACATTTTCCAGAACATTTCCTTTGTTCCCTTCACCGGTTTTCAAAACATCCCGTGTCTCTCCAATTCTCTTTTGGCTTTTTCAGTAGAAACAATCTCCAACAGACATCACATACCAAAAGCAGACATAATTTGGATTTAACCTAATAAATCCTAAAAAAGTATTTATTTTCATTTGTTTCTTAAGCCTTTTTTAAACCATACTGCCTGATAGATACACAGTGATAACATTTTTAGTTTAATAGCTGTTGAGTCATTATTGGAGAAAGGAGAGTTATTTGTGCAAATATTCTATGGGAAGAACAGTCCTTTTTAACTATGAATGTAGTTTAAGTAAAAACCCTTCTGAATCATACAGTTCATTATGAGGGCATGGATTAACAAACTATTTAACCAAGTGAAAATTCTATGACTTTCAAAAACGGTTATTTTATATGTGGAACTTTACATATTGAATTTCAATCCAATTCAACAAGTAAGCATTGAATTTTGACTCTGAGCAGAGTTATGCTAAAAATAAAAAATTTTAAAAGTCCCTAACTACAAATAATTTGGGGATAATTTCACCACAGAATTCTAAGACAACAAATAGATTATAAAAAGTGACACAGGATACATACATAAGAATGAAAATGGACCAATATCTTACACCATACACAACAATTAACTCAAAATGGATTAAAGATTTGAATGTAACACCTGAAACCCTAAAATTCCCTGAAGAAAACATAGGTAGTAAACTCCTTGACATTAGTGATGGTGATGGCTTTCTAGATTTGACATTAAGAGCAAAGGCAACAAAAGCAAAAATAAACAAGTGGGATGATCTCAAACTAAAAAGATGCACAGCAAACAAAATGAAAAGGCAACCTATTGAATGGGAGAAAATACTTGTAAATCATATAGCTGATAAAGGGTTAATATCCAAAATATATAAAGAACTCATACAACTCAATAGCAAAAAAAAAAAAAAATCTGATTGAAAAACAGGCAGAGGATCTGATAGATACTTTTCCAAAGACAACATACAGATGATCAAGAGGTACATGAAAAGATGTTTAACATCCCTAATCATCGGGGAAATAAAAATCAAAACCAAAGTGAGATATCACCTCACACCAATCAGAATGGCTGTTATCAAACACACAAGAAATAACAAGTGTTGGCAAAGACATGGAGAAAAGGGAACCCTTGTGCTCCGTTGGTAAAAATGTAAATTGGCAAAGTCACTATGGAAAATAGTATGGATGTTCCTCAAAAAATTAAAAATAGAACTACCATATGATTCAGCAATTCCATTCCTGTATATTTATCTGAAGAAAATAAAAACACTAATTTAGAAAGATATATGCAACTCCATGTCCATTGCAGCACTATTTACAATAGCCAAGGTATGGCTATTGTAAGAAGCCACAGAACATAGAAGCCAAGGAACAATGGTAAGTGTCCTTCAATGGATGCATGGATAAAGATGTGACCTATAGATATAGATAGGTGCGTACACACACACAATGGAAAATTAAAATGAATGAAATCTTGCCATTTGTGACAGTATGGATAGACCTTGAGGGTATTATACTAAGTAAAATAAAAAACAAAAAATCAAGGTTATAGATTCAGAGAACAGATTGGTGGTTGCCAGAGGTGGGGGCAGGGTGTGTGTGAAATAGGTGAGGGGAATCAAAAAGTAAAATTATTCTTTAAAATGAGTAAGTCATGGGATATAATGTACAGTATGATGACTATAGTTACTAAAGCTGTATAACATACTGAAAGTTGCTAAAAGAATGGATCCTAAATATTCTCATCACAAGAAAAAAATTTTGGAACTATGTGTGGTAATGGTTGTTAACTAGACTTAGTGTGTTGATCATTTCACAATATACAGAAATATTAAATCATTATGTTGTACACCTGACACTTTAAAAAGTGACACAGATCCTGAAAAATGATACAAGCTGATAACCAAAAAAAAAAAAAAATTCCAGTTTTGAAAGGTAATGTCAGAAGGTGTGGAGAATCAGAAAGTTTTCATGAATTAAGTAATATTTGAGTGTCTAATGAAAAAGAAAGATCTTTATCATTTTCTTCTTTTTCTCTGGTGAGAAAAAACAACATAATTTTAGGCAGAAAGAAGAGCAGCACAAAGTCACTGAGAAAGGAAAGTTAGATATCCATTCAGAGATATAGTAAGCTATTCAGTATAATATAGTAAACTACATAGTACAGTAAGATACATAATATATTCTACTGGAGTATAGAGTACAGGAACAATTGTGTTCAGAAATGACACTGGTAATTTTGAACCTGTGATTTAAGTAAGCTGTTTCCATATAAGTAATTAGTTGTTGATTGTTTTGAGAAAGATAATGACAAGATCAGAACTTAGATTAGGAGGAATGCATTTGGCATTTTTGGAGCAAAATGTTTATATACTGGGAAAATCAGATGTACAATGCCCAGTTAGAATTGAATTCCAATTTTTCTAGCAAGAAATTAGTAGGAAATGTCATTAGTGTGGCAGATTGACCACACATATATTTATCTCCTCTTCTGCAAGAACCTACTACAAGGACAATTTTTTTTAATGAATGTGGATAGTTATCTAGATAAATGGATAGGCAGGCTTCCTATGCTAATATAGATGGAGAACACTAAAGAGTGGCTGGGGTCAACTTATAGACTGTAAAGTAAAGGAATCAAATAGTTAGAAGGCACCATAGATATTATCTAGTCTAATACACTCACTAAAATTCCATTCTAACAAGTACCCTCAGCTGTGCCTTCCAGAATCATGTATACAAAGTGTAATTTCTATTTCTAATGATAGTATATGAAATACGTTTTTCCTTACTTAAAACTTCTCCTCTCCAGACTAACTTCTCTGCACATTCAGTGATATCCAAATGACATGAGAGGAGCCAATTCCATCCTCATCACTCTCCTTTTAGTGTCCTCCAGGTTGCTAGTGGTCTATATTTTAAGCTTTTGGTACCCAGGGCTAAAGAAAATTGTCTGAGTATGATTAATCAGAGTAAGGTTATTTTATGTCTGTTCTGGAAAGTTTCTAAAATTGGAATGTCTCTATAGAGAGTAATGCTTAACCTTGGGCACTGTCTACCACTTAAAATGTTTTAGAGATAGAATATTTAGATCTTATTTTTTTGACTAATACACTGACAAGAGCTATATTCTTTTCAAATACAGAGATTATAAATAAATATATTAAGGCCCTTGGGATAATAAATTATTTATATGACAGGTCATTACTCCTATTTTTAATTTACATTAACAACAAGGAGGGAAATGGAGAAGAAAACCACCTGCAAAACTTCAGTAACAGGAGCTTGATTTTCTCCTTCAAGGCACCTCAACAAGCCCTACCAGAAGAGAGAACCTCTTCTTCCCATTCTTCAAAGGCAAGTTGATGCCTCTCAAACATAATACCAATCCAGTTTCAATTTAATGCCTTCTATGGTGTCAGCACTGTACCAAACAGAGATAAAAATGGAGCAAATGAATGCAAAATTTCTATCCCCAATATTGCCACAGTTTAAGGCAGAAATGAAACCATTAGAAATAGAGTGTAACTTTCACCCTGTTGTGTGAAGCATCGTCTAAAACATACATGCCTGTCATGCAGGTTAGGAACAAATATGACATCTACTCTGCCAGGCATTTATCCTAGTGCCCTCAGGAATGTCCCTCAATAAGTAAAAAGACATTCATAATATAGTATAATGAATAGTATGAAAAATGGTACTGACTAGAATTAAAATCCTAGTAAATGAAAGTAAGTAATGCTTTTTGTTTAAATGCATTATCTTTCAAGTTGATTATACCTAATTGGGACTCATCTCCCTATTAGATGAATATTTTATGATTAATTAAAATTTGAAAAGTCCCTTAATGTCCCTTTTATATAAATATTTAGTAACTATGTAACTCCTTCAATTCATTGCCCATAAATATGTGTTCTTAAATTTTTATTGAGATATCTTTGACTACTTTGGTCAAATAACTGTATTATTAAAGTATAAAAATGACTCAGGAGAAACACTTTTAAAAAACTCATAAATCTGTGACATAAGAAGTTGTCTCCTTTGTGACTATAATTGTCACTGTATCAGTGACAATTGCATAATAACTAGCAACAAGCTTAGTGGCTTAAAAACAACAAACGTTTTTTTAATCTCATAGTTTCTGTGGGTCAGAAATCTAAGAGTGGTTCAACTGGGTGATCTGGCTCAGGGTCTCTTGAGGTTGTAGTCAAACCTTCAGCCAGGGCTGCAGTCATTTCATGGTGGGACTGGAAGATTTACTTCCAAGCTAATTCATATGGCTGTTAGAGAGTCTCAGCAGATCTGCTTCCGAGCTCATTCACGTGGTTCTGGCAGGCTCACCATATGGCCCTTGCTTTAGCTGCTGGAGTAACAACATGGCAGCCAGCTCACCCCTTTCTAGTACTCCCTCAGAACTCAGCAGCTGGCTTCCCTAAGCAAGTGATTTGAGACAGAGAAGAGTGATAGAACACAGTTATGACAGAGATCACACTTTTTAAAAAAAACTTAATGTCAGTAGCGACATCCTATAACTTCTGTTGTATTCCATTCCCTAGAAGTGGGCTCCCATGTGCAGCCCATACTCAGATGGAGGGGAATTAAACTTCACCTATGGAGGAGACAATTATCAAAGAATATGCAGGCATGTTTTAAGACAGCCACATTTAATTACCAACTATAACTTGGCAAATCTTAAAATTCTTAGAAGATAATTTTGTAGTAAGATCCCTCACATTTTATATATGTAGAATATATAAAGGGAAATATCTCAGATTTACATTACTGAAAAGTGTTCTCAGTCAGAAATATACTTGAAATTCTTAGAATCTACTTCAAGGTATGAGTAGAAAGTCATGAAAAGGCAACGTATTTTATTCTTATTGCTGACAACTGTCATTGTCGAAAAGCTTCTCTCCTATTTCATTTATGCCATCCCTTTTAGCATGTTTAGAAAACCAATACTATATGTTTCAGAAAAGTTTGGTATGCCATATCTTTCTTTGGCTTGCTGGTTTCCTTCTTCAAATCTGAGTGGATTTAGACATTTTTTGCTGAGTGTCAAACTGTTTTTCGTCTTATAAACATCTCCAGAGAAGACTGGGAAGGGAGAGTATAAGCTGGTAACCTTTCTAGGTGGGTTTATATTCACTCTGCCTAAAACTAAAGGTAAGACAGAGCTGGGAAATTCCCAAGGCTGATTCCTATACAAGGAAACAGAATGACCTTGGCCCATGCACATGATCATTAGACCCCACCTCCCATCCCCATGGGTTTTTCTATAGGCACTGTGGGAAAGAGTATATGCAGAACCAGAGCAGTTCTATAATCTGAACCTGTCAATCAACTAGCCCCACCTTAACGCATCCCTCACACTTTCCTATACAACCAATAAGTAGTCAGATAACAGGGCTGGTCCTGACCTTTCAGGCCACAGGCTCTTTCTTTGAGAGTATACTTCCACCTTGCTAAATAAAACTGTCCTCTATCCAGTGCGCCAAAGGAGGAGTGAGAAAGACCCATCCCTGTAACAGGACTATACAAAATTCTGTTTCTTGGAATTAACCAAAGTGCCTATATATAATCAAAGCTCTATTGACACTTAAACAACATAGAAAAAATATAATTATTTAATGATATAGATTGTATTGCTTAATTGCCCACATGATCCATCAAGTCCATGGAGAATCTTTAACATATGGTAAAATGAAGGAACAGGAGTTGTTCTAATTAAGCTGACTAATAAAACACTGAAGACTTTACTGAAGGCATGGCTTAATTAAGATATACAAGCTAAGCATATGGTTTTTTCTTAAATTCTTATGGATCCACACAAAAGCTTTCTATAAAAGTTTAGGGGCAAAATGCTGGATTTGTTTTTCTCCAAATTTTATACCATAGATTGATCAGTTGACAGAGAAGGAATTAACTAATGCTTTTATATGTTCGGAATTATGAGAGCAGTTTTAGAGAAATCTATTGATGAAACTAGCCTTTTCTAATTTTTATACTCCATCCTCTCCTAGCAAGCCTTAATGCTTTCAATTATTTTTACAATTTGAAAGTTACTCCTTACACAATTTCTAGGGCATCATATTATTGATAACAGCCCTGCCTTTCTTTCTCATATTTCTCCTCTAACCTCCATATTTACTTTTGTCAGGTAAGAATATTAGACTAAAAAATAAATAGCTAACTAATGCTATCACTATCACTTAACACAAAAGGGAATATATGAGCAGCAAAGTAATAGAAAAGGCATATTCTCAGATCAAAGTACACTTGGCAAATGTAGTTTATTAGAAAAAATATATTTAAACATGTTTAATGTCAGTAAATACAAAATATTTTCTCTATGATATTATAATAGTTAACATTTATTAAGTACTTACCATGTACCAAACACTATGCTAAGTACTTCAGGAATATTCCTTGTCAATTAAAAAATATATAAACTTCTTATTAAATAGAGTGTTCTATTACTTGAGGATGACCATGATGTTGATTAGTACAAAGCATTAAGCAGATGAGACTTGGCCTCTAGAATTTGTCCAGTTTCCCTAATGCTTTTAAATGTATTAATGTGAAGTTATTCTTACTATTCATCAATCTCCTATGACAGAGTACTATTATCAACCCTACTTTATAAAAGAAGCATTTAAACAATTGATCATCGGTAAATTTAGGTTTACCAAGTCTTTTTGTCTAACTTGAGATCCTAAACTGCTGACAAATGTTTAACAAATTATTCCTTTACTGGTCCACTTTTATCAAGTTGGAGCCACTTCAAAGAACAACATAAACTGGAGTTCAATTCCAACAACTTACTTTCTGATTTTAGCCATGACTTCCCAACACTCAAATTTCACGTAAGTAGATGATGAAATTCAGCTCCATTTATTTTTGTTCCAAACTTTAGAGTGAATTGAGGGAAACTTACTCCAATTACTTTCCTTCTGCTCCTGCATTTCCTTTTTGGGAAGATAGAATTGGAGGGAAAGGCAAGAGATAAGCTTTTGAAATCTTCAAGAAGAGAGACAGAAGATGGTTTCCACCTTTCAGCTCCTTATATCCTGGGGACATCTGTATACCTATAGCCCTGGTAGTTCAAATAGAACAATAAGTACTTGGCACTAAGGGGCCATGGTCCAGTGAAAACTGCATCTCAAAAACACTGGATTGAACAATGCTAAAAGTGCTTGATTTAAATCCATAATTCCTTGTTTAGGTAACTATTTAAGACATCTGCTTTTGCTAAGAAATTTAAAAAAATATAAACTTATTAAATAGAGTGTTCTGTTACTTGAGGATGACCATGATGTTGATTAGTACAAAGCATTAAGTGGATGAAACTTGGCCTCTAGAATTTGTCCAGTTTCCCTAATCCTTTTAAATATATTAATGTGAAGTTATTCTTACTATTCATCTTTAAATCTCTGTATATATGTATTTGTGTCTTTTAATCTAATGTTGCTTCTTTGGGTCTTCTCTCCTATTTTCTTGATCAATTGTCTTTGATATATTTGTCTGCTTTGTAAGTATTTTCAAAGAATTAAATTCTGGTTTTTGAATAATTTTAGCTTTATTTTCTATTTATTGATTTGCATTCCTATTTTTATTACCTCTTTGCTTTTACTACCTTTGGGCTGATTCTTCTTTTTTCATTTTCTAATTTCTTTACTTAGAGGCTTAGCTCATATTTTGTAAATTTTCTTCTCTTTCAATATAAGTAATTCAAAACTAAATTCCCTTAAAAGTATCATACTCCCTTCCTCCTCCAAGTTTCATCATGTAGTATTCATTACCATTTAGTTCTAGGAATGATCATTTTGTTATGATTTCTTCGATTGTAGAAACATTTAGAAGAATTTAAAACAATTTTCTAACATGTAAAATAACAAAAGGATAAACTCAATAACATAATTGCATTATGTTTAAAATTTTTTCATAGGTACTTTAAAGATATGTTAAATTTTGAGATGGACTTTATGGCCTATGCTATGTTCACATTTTATAAATATCCTATATGTATTTGAAAACAATGTGTATTCTTAATTCTTGGGTGTAGTTCTATATAAAACCAAGTTTGTTAACTGTGTTGTTTAAATATTGTACACCTTGACCAACTTTTTGCTGTCTACTTGTCTTAGCAATAATGAAAATACAGGTTTTCAAATTTCCCATGATAATGTTTTGCCAATTTTTCCTATCAGATATAATAATTCTGACTTTCTACATTTTAAGGCTATTTTGATACGTATGTGCCAGTTTAAAATTTAAATATTTTTCTTGATCTATTATGTAGAACTTTGTTTCTAAAATAATACGTCCTTTGTTTTAAAGGCATTAATCTTGTATTAATATGGATAAAGATATTTTTCCTTCTGACATTTTCAACCTTTCATGTCCTTATAGTTTTGGTGTATTTCCTGTAAATAGAATGTAATTGTACCAGTTTTCCACTATCATTATAATACTAATCTATTAACTGGTGAATATAGCATACCTACATTTATTGTTATTACTGCCATATTTTTAGCTTATATCTGCAATCTTACTTTATGCTTTCTATTTGACCTGTTGTTTTTTGCTTTTCTTTTCTCCTCCTTGTTAGACTTTTTAAAAAATAGATCTTTTCTATATACATGAAGTTTGATTAATTTTCTGCTTACCAATTTTTCTGCTCACTCTTCCTTCTTGCTATTAAACATCTACTTTTCGATGACTGTCCTTTTTTAAACAAACATCCTTTAGAAGGTAGTTTAGTCACAGCCTGCTGGTAGCAAATCCAGATTTTATCTGAAACATTTTTTTTTCCCACTCATTCTTGAAAGGTGATGTGGCACACAGTTTTGGATTGATCCTCCCTATCACTTCCTAGTCCCCGACCTCCCTAGCACTTTGACAATATAATTTATCTTTTTTGTCCATTGTTTCTATTGAGGTATTTACTGTCAGACTAATTATAATTTATTCTTTATTGTCGTACACCTCGTTGCTAATCAGTCAGGTTCCTTTTCACTGGTTTAGATTTTCCTAAATTATTAGGAGTCCAGAACTCCATAAAAGGTTTTGTTTTTCTTTTACCTAGTATCTATATGTTGTCAGAGGCCCTTCAAAATATCTCATTTTCTCAGTTGGGGGAACTTAACATCCTTCAGTCTTTGCCTTTCAGGCAGTAGACCACATGCTTTCAGAACCTTGGGAGAATTACTTTAATATCTTTATACCCTGGGATCCTTATTTGTGAAAATATGCATAATAATTGCAACTACCACAGCACAATTGGGTGGTTTCACAAAGTAAATGTCAAGTGAATGTAAAGGAATTAAAACAGTTCCTGGCAAATTGTAGGCACTTGGTAGGAAGGTGGCAGGGTTCTGATGGGAATAGCAGTAATGAGAGTAGTTGCTTCTGATATAAAGTATTAGTTACTAAAGGGGCACTCAGGTCCTCTACTACAGTGTTAATTTAACTAAACAAGAATTTGAATTATTGAAGTAAAAAA
>JAVSCE010015477.1:0-29559 GCA_032199065.1 Smutsia gigantea
TTCCAGTCCCAATACGTATTTCTGTGCACCAAGTATCTTAAGGCTTATGAAAAACTGATAAATGCAGAGAATTGATGCTAACCTTCCCTCATTCTAGTAATAAACACTCATCATAGATAAGTGAATTGATTCTTTTAAAGCTCCATCTAGCTCACTAAGATAGATTTCCAAATAAATCACTACTTTTTAATTTCCACAATTATTGATCAATATTTGTAATATATTTGTTTCCTAATCCATTGTGTACCAGAAAATATAGATAACTAAAGCTTTATTGTCACAGAATACTTTTGAAATTTAAATTCTAATTTATATACTTATTTTTTGTTACAGAGAATATACATATAAATGTGATATATATAGCATGATATGTATATTACATACTTACATGTAAGATATATATGTATAAAACAATAGGATATAAGTCTCTTGAGGAAGTAGAATTCAAATATAAGTTAAGGAGGAAAAGGACTTATGTGAAAACTACTCATTAAATGAGCTTGCTTGTGTAGTTTTTAAATGACTAATGCTGTGTATCAAGTTTCTATGTTATTTAGATTCCATTATATACATTTAAAGGAGTGGTAATAGTAGTTTTATTTTAAAATGTGAATATTCACAACCAGAGGAGATTACATTCCTAACAGCCTCTTAAGCTTACAATTAAAATTTTCACATACCAACTTAAAAATGTACCAGAATTTCTCAAAATTATTCTAAGGGGTGCATGAGCGAAGTCATCTGCAGACCCCACTGGACCCCCGGAGAGGGACCCTCACCCCCAGGACCCTTGAGCCACCTGAAGGCTCCCAGCGTTGTCCACACGGTGGCAGCAGTGTCTGAGCAGAAAGATGGATTTCCACAGCGTGATGACTTCTAAGTCGTTCCCACATTTCATGTGCAATCAATGTGTTAAGTAAAGTTTACATATTGCATTAGAACAATAAATGTCCACTGTGACTTACACTGCTGAAGTTCAAAGTATTTCATTACATTTTCCAGTCATGTAATAAATAAGCTATGGCTGCAAATACCAGAGCTGTATAAATCTCTTTTCACCTACCTGGAAATGACCCGGACAGTACATTCACATTTTACAGTCCTCTCCGCTTGTCTCTCCCCACTGCCCGTTCGCCCCCAGCTTCAGTTGCTATGCAATGGGAAGAGCTTTGTTGCTCTTGAACACTAACCATTAAATGCTCTCATTTTCTCTAATGAGAATATGGCTATAAATGAGAATATACCCTAATTACCTCCTTTTCCTGAAAAACAGAGCAGGATGCTTACGACTTATGCTAATAGTAAGGCAAATCACATCCCAATAGACAAATGCAGGAAAAGGGAACCCAGAGCGCTCGATCAACTCTGACACCATCCCCAAACACTACTACTAAGGGTTTATTGCCTTATTAAAAAGATCAGATTTCCAGACACTTACTATATGCAAGGCACTGTGCTAGATGCTTTAGATATATTATAATTTAATGCTAAACTCTAGTTTTTGAAGGTTTTATACCCTAGGACTGTAAGTTTTGGTGAGTGTAAGATCCCATTTTTTGAGGAAGGGCTACTGACAAGGGCAGAGGGAACAGAAGACTTTGATAGGTAACCATTCACCTGTGATTCTTAAGCAAATCTTTTTTGTTTAATCTTAATTTTTACTTTAACTTTCCAGATTGGAAAGCTGAGACCCACAGAAGTTCAATGATCTGCCTAAGCTCTAGAGCCAGCAAACGGCAGGGTTAGGTTCTCAGACTCTGACACCATCATGGAGCATTGCCTCTTGCTTATACTGGATTAAGAATGTTGTAGAAATTACTATCTCAGCTCATTAATCCATTAAAAAGGTGTCCTTTGCCCAACATGTAAAAATGTAAGGAACATTTCTACATTAAATCCTGGTAGCCTCTTCTCTCCACATGACAGTTTGCGGTTTCTGCGATTGGAATTGGACTGACCTGAGGTTAAGCCTTGCTTTGCCACTTGTATAACTTGAGAAGGTCACCTCCTCACTTTAGGCCTCAGTTTTTCCTTCACAAAGATAAACAGTGTCTACCTCATAGAGATGCTTTGAAAATTAATATGGTAAATAAGTAAGGATATATCAAACTGTTGCTACAAATGGATCCCCAAATGTGTGATGGCTCCAATATTATGCAAACTTTCTTCTCACCTTGTAGTTCAAGGCAGGCATGCCTTGTCAGCAGAATCTCTCCCTCAGGGTGACCGGTCGATAGGAGCTTTGCTGTCCTCAACAAATGACTTTCAAGGTCACCCTGGGCATCATCTCCTTGTGTGTAAGCTGGAAGCATGTGTTAACTCCAAGGAAATGGAGGGGGAGAAGCATGTTTGCAAGGCTATTCAGAGTCAGACCTGGAGGTGGAACATGTCACTTCCACTCACATTCTACTGGCTGGAACTCTAGGTGTCTGCAAAGGCTGTGATGTGAAACCTGGCCAAATGCCCAAAAAGAAAAGTACCTAGAATTTGCAGAACACTTAGCAATGCCTGCCAAGGATTGTGTGCTGTAACTGTTTCTTACCACACACATAGTAAGAGTTCAGTAAGTGTTAGTTTCTTCCCTTCCTCCCTACCTCCTTTCTTTCTTGCTACTTTTCATTCTCTATCATCCATTCCTCTATCCAGAAAATATTTTTTATATCAGGTATAACTATTGCTTACGGTATGACAACTCTTCAATTGACATTAAAACAATAAAATAGAGATGAGATAGATTTTTATAGCAAATAACTTCTTGTCAAGGAATCTAAGCGTACTCAATAAACATTAGCTATATAAATTGTGACTATGATTTCCTCTTTTCTAAGTCATCATTGGTTATAGAATACTTGATTTACTAAACCACAAAATAAAGAAATATTCAAAAACTGGATTCTCCATATTTCACTTTGTAAATAGTCTAGGATATCATAAGTTCTCAGATCTGGAAGGGCTTCTCAAGGTCGATTTATCAAAGTTCCTCAGTTTAGAGGTGAGAAAAATAAGGTATAAAGTGAAGTGACATACCCCAAATCACAGAGCAGGTCAACGGCAAGGCTAGGGCTCTTGACAGTCAGTCAAGATGAGAGGAAACATGGATCCAAAGCCCCATCAGTGCTCAAGGTATGGCTGGAATTACCAAAGAAGTACATGCAAAGTGCTTTGAGAACCCAGTGATGAAAAAGTCCTAATTTCCTCAAAAGGATGATGTTTAAAGGGCAATTTTATCTACAAATTCTTGCCAGAAGTCATTTATCAAACTAGCTAAACAATTTCAAGCCAAGAAGAAGAAATCAGCAGAGTTAATTTTTGGTGGCGGAATAAAGTGAGGACTGGGGAAGGTCCAGACCAGGGTGGGAGGAGGAATTGGAAAGACAGACCTGAATGAAGCAGGTTATTTGCATGGGGCAGGCACAGGGATGGTGCTGGTGGTGGTGGGGGTTCAGAGGCCAAGAACCAGCAGAAAGGCTTTGAACACCTAAGAAAGAGGATCTTTTAAACCTTTTAAACACATGACAGTTTATATAGCAAAAACCCTCCAAAGGCAGGTGGCAGATGTCATCACACCATTTTAAAGACAAGCAAAGCTGAGCTTGTGAAATGACTTGCCAAAGAAATAGCAGTGCTAGGGCTTGAACCTGGTCTTTTGACTTCAAATCCACTAAGCTGTCAACTACCAGATGCCACAGGAAAAAGGCAGTACGTTACCTGACAAACTTCATGCACTCTTGGTTTTACTGCTGAAGGCCATGGTAGCTGGGTCTTAAATATGGCCCTCATTCTCCACGCTCTGTCATTTAACCATGCTCGTTGCAATGTGACTTGGCAGTTGATCTTCCTATTAGCTGGTAGAGTCCATTCTTGCACCCCTTAAATCTGGCTGGCCTTGTGATGTGCTCTGGCTGACAGGATGAGCAGAAATGATGACATGTCAATTTGAAGCCAACCATAAGAGATCTCATGTGTTTCAGTTTTTCTACTTTGGACTCCTGCCTCCACCATGAGAAAAAAAATATGGGCTAGCCCACTGGAAAGTGAGAGACCATCTGGTGTACAGCTGATTTATGCCAGCAGAGACCTTCTGAAACCAGGCAGCTTCCCACCAACCCACCAGTTCACAGTAAACATGTAAACGAGCCCAGCCAACTTCAGCCAAGCCCAGCCCAGGCCAGCAGACACACTGACTGCTGAGTGATAGTGGAATGGGTGTCTTGATCCATTACCTCGTAGGACGATTAGTAACTCAACAATTGCCAACTGATAGAAGGGGAAGTCATGCATTCTGAACTAGACTGAGGATCAGGCTAGCTCGACAATCCATAAAGATTCACCCAAACATTACAGGAATATATTGGAAATGTGTGCCAGCTACCTCTAGTTTCTACAGCTTTCTTATGTTACAGGAAAAATGTATATTGCTCCTTTTCCTGCCAAAGTAGAAAATAACCTTGAGTGAAGAAAAAAAATTACTTTTCTCATTCACAACTACACCCCCATTAAATAAATGCTGAATAAATATCTTTTAAAAATTAATTCAAAGAGCACCAAATAATTAGATTGTCAGAAGAATCTTAATACTTTCATTTGCCTTTGCCTGCTTTGTATATAGATCATGGCATGAGATGCCCTTAGGGCGGTGTACTAATTGTTCTCATTTCCTTGGGAAATGTCAAAAGCAAATGACAAGAGGAGTACTTTTTTAGCCCAGAAATGGAAAAGTTATTCATGCTTTAAGAGGTAAGATCAGGTCAAAAATATGATGGCCAAAAAAGATGTCTCATGCCCTCCAATCTATAAGCTTCCCCTCCTTCCAGAGCAGCTTGTCCTGGATAACAGGCTAGCTTTCGGAAAGCCAGTTCCAGACTCCAGCTCTTCTTCTTTCTTCGCTGAGCTGGGAGCTGGGAGGATTAAGTTTCAAGAAAACCAGGCAAAGTCATTTACGAGCTACGTGAGAATGGAAATTCCATATGGTTTCCGACTTACAAAAAGTAAAATAATAATTTTTTAAAACTCTGTCTCCTCCATCCAAACCTGTTTTCTTAAAGTATAACCTTGTCTGGTGGTTACTCCGTAAAAAGGAGAATTTTAAAAGATCTCTTTTGGAAATAAAGTTACTCACGTCCACTTTTGGTCTGCGTCAGCATGTGTTCCCCGGGTTCTCCGAGAGGCTGACCCGCCGCGCAATTCCCTGAAGGCAGCCTCACGCCTCCTCAGACCCAGGGTGTGTGAAAAAGGAGAGTGATTTGGCAGTTGCATTCTAGATCTCGTTAGTGTTGAAAAGATTTAAATTGAGTGTAAGGAACTTAGTTTTCTTATGCCAGAGGCCAGTTATCCCCCCACGTAACTTATGAGAAAGTATTGCTCAGGGGTTGAAACATGGGATTAGATTCCCGTTCCAGCTCTGTTATTTGCATGTTGTGTGACCTCGGTTTCCTCCTCTGCAAAATGGGGATAATATTAATGTCATAGAGTGGTTTTTAGGAAAGCAGCTCAGACACGTGGTAATAAATAGCTAATATTTACTGAGCTGAGCACTGCCCTAACCACGTGACCTCTCGTTTAAACCTCGATGAGATGTTGAGACTTGAGAGGTTTCATGCTTAGGCTATAGCATGTAAATAGCAGAGCTCGTATTTGTGTCTGATTTGAAACCTCCTCCACGCTTTTCTGGTCCCCTTCTGCCAGCTGTTAGAGCTGAAAGGAAGACTCCAGGGAACGGCTGGGTTGGAAGAAGGAAGGCAGGAGCTTGAATCTCAGACTTCTGTGGAGGAGAATCACTTGCTAACTGTGCTCTGGCTGTCAGGTAAGACAGAAATCAATTTCTATTATGTTTGAGCCATTGTATTTTGAGGCCTGCTTGTTTATTACAGCAGTTAGGTCTACTCTAACCAATACAGTTGATAAGCACAGAATCAAAAACTGAATATGTCAGCTGACTGGTGCTGAAAGCCAGTGGGGCCCGTGCAGTCTAGTGCTGGCCTAGTCCTCCATCCCGCGGGGAGAACTCACATGGGAGGCAGGAGAGCAGTGGGGGGAGGGCATAGTCTCCCGTGTCAGACGGGCTGGACTCTAGCCCCAGCTCTGCCCCTAACCAGCTGTAAGATGGTAGGTAAAATCGTCTTACCTTTCTCAGCCTTGGTGAACCCAAGTGTAAAGTGGGGGTGATAATAATCACCTAAGTTTGTCAGGAGTGAATCACACTGACGTAAAGCGCTCACCACACATGAAAAACTCTGTGACAATAATTGGATCAGTATAATAGCTACCTGGTCGGAGCACCCGTGCTAAAGGGCAGGGCTGGTGACATGCGAGTAACTCTTACCCTTCCAGCTGTCCTTATCTCTGGCTTACCTGCCTCATCCTCCTCATTCCCAGGGTCGTCCTTCAGGTATAACAGGAACACTGGTTAGGGTTCCACTTTCTCTCACATTTCATCTGGATTTGATTTCCAGTCCTTGCCATTCTTCCATTTTTAAAGGTATTCATTTATCATGTGTTGTGTTATTTTACTAATTTAACTCCAAGAAAGTAACATTATTTCCCTGTTTCCAGATTCTAATACACACTACTATGGGACCCAACTACTAATCAAGATGTTAAATTCTAGGCTCTAAATACTGTGTGTCCCTCAGTGGGAGGAAACCCAGGTGCAGACAGCACCTCCACTGGCCAGCTGGGGCGTTACATGCAGTGAAAAGAACTCAGATCCACTTACCACTGGCAGGTGACACCCATCACTGCAGAACAGCTCCACCAGAATTTCCTAAACCAGCTAAGACAATGACCCCATCTGCGTGACCCTGTGCGCTTGTTCATCCTGGCGAGGTGAGAGCCTTGGGATCAGCCCAACAGCCAGAGACAGGCGCAAGCAAAGGGGTATGTCTCCCACTGAGGTGGCCGCTGCCACAAGGAGGATGTTCCTGGATTTAACATCATCCCTGTCCCTAAATTCCACTTTTTGCTAGAATCTTGACGCACAGCAATTGTATAGTAATCTGCCAGTAGGACAGGAGGGTTAAATCATTTACTTATCCCCTTTCCATGGCCTTTTCCCCCACATATATACCACTGCTGCCACACATCCTCAGGGTGTTCGGTAGTATGTCAATCTCCAAAGGTGACATTCCACTCCTTCTAAGTGCTACCCTCAATGTTGAATGTTGCTTAAGCATTTTCACTTCACTTTGTCCTAACAGTTCTTGAAATGGACTAGACAGCACAATAATCAGGAGTGCCGATTATTCCTAGGGCAATCTTGCTCTTATGCTGCATTTTTAAGTATCCAGTAGAATCCCTTTGGCGTCTCTGGGGTCTAGTCGCCATGGTCATAACTAGGCTTCCAAGTTCATGAAAATCCCCCATAACATGAAATTGCATTCCAGCGCACCACTTTTTACTTGGCCAAATTGGCACTCCTTGGTATGAAGGTTACAGCATTTCCTGGAATAACTTCAACAGTCACTTTATTGCAAAATACTACAAACCACACTGTGTTCATAGCTATGTTCAGCTAGTGCTTTAACCCCAGGATGCCTGGTGTGCCTAAGCTGTTCCTTCCTTTTCTCCTATTCTAATGCTCTTCAGTATCTGAGGTAAAGGGAAAGTAGGAGTTAATCAAAAGCGGGATACAATTTTTTGGAAAATGTTATTAATTTTTTTCTGAACCACAATTAAACCAAAGTTACTGGAATCTCTATCAAGTTTATGGGAACTTTTTAGCTCTTTCAGCAATTTCTCAACTCAATGCTATAGATCAGGAGTCAGCAAACTACAGCCCTGGCAAATCCAGCCTATAAGCTGTTATTGTGAATAAATTTGTACTGGAACACTGTATTGGAACACAGCCCGTCATTTGCTCATGTCTTGTCTGTGGCTCTCGCGTCATAGCAGCAGAGCTGATGGCCTGCAATGCCTAAGGTGTTTAGGATCCAACTCTTTACAGGAAAATTTGCTAACTCCTGCTAAAAATGAAAGACTTTAAGTGGATCAATTTGCATTTGTGTGATTGGGGAATGGGACAGAAGAGATGATTTCCACTTGATTGAAAGGCAGTTTCTACTTAGGATTTACTGTCTGTACTGAGTTGAATTCCAAAATTCAACTCAGATAGGCATGAATCCCCCAAAATTCATGTCTGGAACTTGTAAAAGTGACCTTATTTGGAAATAGTGTCTTCACAGATGTAATCGAGTTAAGATGAGGTCATATTGAATTAGGGTGGGCCTGAAATCCAATGACTGGTGGCCTTATAAGGAGGAGAAGCACATAAAAGAAGCTGTTTGACAACAGAAGCATGGAGTGGAGTGGGGTTGAGCTAGGGCAGGACACAGGCATCATGGTTGATTTTCCAAAAGCGGAGATATAAACAGTATAGTGAGGACAAGAGGGACCCCATCTTAAGGCTAAGATTCCATTTTAAAAAACAGGAAGTTAGGAGGTAAGATTCATAACATATTCTTTGGTAAACAGACAATAAGTCAACCCACCTTGCGGGCAGGGTGGGTGGTCTTGACAGATATGTTCCCAGAGAGAAGCTGCTATCCTGAAGAGGAACCGACCAATTTTCTTGTGTTAATTTTGCAGAATTACCTGGAGGACTGAAAATAGAGGAGAGGAGACACAATGTCTCTCCCCAGAAATAAGCATCCTGACACCACTTTACAAGTCTATATCCCTGGCAATTTGTCACATTCCTGAAAATTCTTAAAAGAGAGAATCCCCAGCCTTTCAGCACACCTCCTTTCTTTAAGTATGTGCCTTTAAATAAAACTTTCTCACTGCTCGGCTTACTGCGTTTTGTCTCTGCGCTTTTGCAGTAGTAGTAAGAGTTTTTGTCTCTTTACTATTTCATTCTATTTCCAAGTCTCTGTTTTAGTCCTGATTAGCAGGGAGGGGCTGCTGAGAGCTCTGATTTGGGCCTGCGAGTTCCTGTATCCTGGGTGACCCCGACAGAACTGCAGCTAAGCAATATGCTCATTAGTAGCCTGCCTGAAAATCTCCTTTCTTTGGGAAGTTCTCAGAACATAATCTCTCCATCCCACGCTCCACAGCTATCCCAAGTCCTGGGGTCATAGAGGCTAGTCCCCATGCTGTGCAGATCCAAGTGAACACGGGACGCTGGGTGACCCTGGCTTTAGGAGTTGGCAAGGTAATCTGCCCTATGCCTAATAGCTCAGCAAGTTTCTCCTCCACACTCTGCACTTTCCTGTTCTCAGCTGCCTGCAAGTCAGCTACCATTCCCTGCTACTCTCGCTTTAAAAACTTCCTTCTTTACCTACACTCGTTCAACCTGCTCAAGAATTCTTTCTTGTTCAGAGTCAAGAACCCTCCCCCACCCACGTCAAGGACTCCCCTGGTGGGCAGCGAGAGACCTCCCCAGACGCAGCTGCCCGGCAACAGAGCTGCAATAGCCTAGAAACACCAGGATTGCTGCAGCTACTGGAAGCTAGGAAGAGGCAAGGGAAGATTCTTTCTTCACACCCTCAGAGGGCGAATGGCCTTGACATCTTGATTTCAGATTTTTGTTCCCCAGGAATATGACAGAATACATTTTTGTTGTTTTAAGCCTCCTACTTGGCAGCAGTTTGTCACAGCAGCCCTAGGAAACTAACATGCCTGCTATTCAGGTTTTAGCCATGAAGCCTTTCAACCACTTGTATGCTTTCTTATAAAAGGAAGGCCAACTAGCTAATATAGTTGCCGGTCACTATGCAAAGGAAAGCTTAAATACCTGTAGAGATGATATAGAGTATTTTTTTCCACTTTGTAAGCTAGGACTAGGGTAGAGTAGAGTTAAGAAAGTAAAGGAGAAAGAGTTCTAAAATTGAGGGAGAAAATAAAATAATCTAAGAAAGTATATGCTCTCATAATGCTCACATTTTCTACCTTAGCAAGCAGAAAATTTTTTGCTTCTATTTCAGAACCACCTATTGAGCATTCCCTCGCCCCATCTCCCACTGGTTACTCCCTAGACTTTTAGCTCCTGTCCTGATACCCACTAGACTTTGAGCTCCTGTCCTGATACCCACATCCATCACTCCCTCATTTCCTTCCCGTCTCTGCTCAAGTGATGCTTTATCAAAAAAGCCTCCTCCTGCCATCTCATATCAAACACACACACCACCACCCACACACAAACACACACAACACACATGCAAATACACATACACACACACACACACACCACCTTTGCCCAGACCCTCTGTAGCCTTTTCTATCTGAATTTTCTTCCTTGAACTTACATTCATCTGTTTATTGTCCTCTTCCCCCATAGACTGTAAGCTCCATGGTATAAGGAATTTTGTTCTGCTGTGTTCCCTTATGTATCTCCAATGTTTGTGTTTATGAAGCAGAAACTTGTGGGGATAGGGTTAAAGGCCTGGGTTCAAATTTGAGAACTAGAAACTACTGGCCATATGACCTTGGGGAAGTTACTCATCTCTCTGAACCTAACTGGCCTCACCTATAGAGCAGAGAGCAGATTAGTAATAATATATACCCAACACATCAAAACATCTGATATAACATTATTATTGACATGGAAATATGAAACTTAAGTGGAGTAATTACCAGTGTTTATTCTCCAGTTTCTGGAGTATTTAGAGGCAGTAGTAGCTTCACAATTGAAATATATGAAACTGGCTTTTAAAAATAAACTTTTATGCTCAGTAATATACAATATAACCAAAATGTCTTCATTAAATTCATAATAATTTTTAAGATGCCTAAAAATTGATTCACTATTTTATCTTTGAATAAGATAAGAAAAAGAAAACTAAATTAAAAGGGGATATTTGAGAACTAGGTAATAATATGATTTCCAAGGTCAGAGCGTGTAGCCAGGACTCTACAGATCTTCCTAAGAACAAGAACTAAGCACCTCCTCTCTTCTTCCCTGCCCCTCCTTTCCTATCCCTTCTCCCTCACCTCCCTTCCTGTCTCTTCTCCTCCTTCATGCTAACTTGTCTAAAATTGTAGACTTACTTTTCTCTCCTTCTGCAGGCCAACAATGGCTGCTGTAGTCCTGGCTCCACGTGATCGCTCAACGACCTGCCCAGCTTCCAGCTATAACCATGTCTCAAAGTATGATTTGCATGAGAATCTCATGGAGATGGTTGTTGAAAATGGATATTTCTGGGACCCACCAGAAATGGAGCACTGGATTATTCCTTTAACACAGGCTCCTCGTGATGATCCTTATGCACCTGAAATTTGAGAAGCTCAGAACTAGAATATATGTTTTAATTCTAAATCACAAGAGAGACTCTGATAGGCCTGGTAAACCACATGTCCTGATCTCTCTAGTCATCTACGGCCAGAAGCAGACAGAGTCACAGAATACATGTGGTCACATAGGTGCAGAATGACACCATCCTCACAAATAACAATGACTTTTGCTGAAGTTACAACTGTGTCTAGACCCCAGAAAGCCGAAGAATGGCCCTTAAAAGGCTGCTATGAGAAAGGTTCATGCTTTCAGACCCTTATATGTTAGCAGGAATAGTCAAGAGCAATAGTCAAGATATGAAAAATTACATGCTGACAAACTGGTTAACCTAGAAGAAATGGAAAACTTTCTAGAAAAATACAAACTTCCAAGGCTGACCCAGAAAGAAACAGAAAATCTGAACAGACCAATAACCAATAACGAAATTATACTGGTAATCAAAAACCTACCTAAGAACAAAAGGACTGGACCAGATGGCTTCACTGCTGAATTTTATAAAACATTTAGTGAAGACCTAATACCCACCCTCCTTAAAGTTTTCCAAAGAGTAGAAGAAGAGGGAATACTTCCAAACTCATTCTATGAGGCCAAGATCACTCTAATACCAGAACCAGGCAAAGACACCAAAGAAAAGAAAATTACAGACCAATATCCCTGATGAACATAGATGCAAAAATACTCAACAAAATATTAGCAAACCGAATTCAAAAATACCTCAAAAAGATCATCCATCATGATCAAGTAGGATTTATTCCAGGGATCCAAGGATGGTACAACATTAGAAAATCCATCAACATCATCCACCACATAAACAAAAAAAAAGGACAAAAACCACATAATCATCTCCATAGATGCTGAAAAAGCATTTGACAAAATTCAACATCCATTCATGATAAAATCTCCCAACAAAATGGGTATAGAGGGCAAGTACCTCAACATAATAAACGCCGTATATGACAAATCCACAGCCAACATTATACTTAACAGCGAGAAGCTGAGAGCTTTTCCTTTAAGATCGGGAACAAGACAAGGATGCCCACTCTCCCCACTTCTATTCAACATAGTACTGGAGGTCCTAGCCATGGCAATCAGACAACACAAAGAAATAAAAGGCATCCAGATTAGCAAGTGAGAAGTTAAACTGTCCCTGTTTGCAGATGACATGATATTGTACATAAAAAACACTAAAGATTCCACTCCAAAACCACTAGACCTAATATCTGAATTCAGCAAGGTTAATACACAGAAATCTGTGGCATTCCTATACACTAACAATGAACTAGCAGAGAGAGAAATCAGGAAAACAATTCCATTCAGTTGCATCAAAAAGAATAAAATACCTAGGAATAAACCTAACCAAGGAAGTGAAAGACCTACACTTTGAAAACTACAAGACACCCATGAGAAAAATTAAAGAAGATACCAATAAATGTAAACACATCCCGTGCTCATGGATAGGAAGAATGAATATTGTCAAAATGGCCATCATGCTTAAAGCAATCTACAGATTCAATGCAATTCCTATCAAAATACCAACAGCATTTTTCAACAAACTAGAGAAAATCGTTCTAAAATTCATATGGAAGCACAAAAGACCCCAAATAGCCAAAGCAATCCTGAGAAGGAAGAATAAAGCGGGGGGGATTATGCTCCCCAACCTCAAGCTCTGCTACAAAGCCACAGCACTCAAGACAATTTGGTACTGGCACAAGAACAGACCCATAGACCAATGGAACAGATTAGAGAGCCCTGATATAAAGCCAAGCATATATGGTCAATTAATATATGATAAAGGAGCCATGGACATACAATGGGGAAATGACAGCCTCTTCAACAGCTGGTGTTGCCAAAACTGGACAGCTACATGCAAGAGTATGAAACTGGTTTATTGTTTAATGCCATACACAAAACTTAACTCGAAATGGATCAAGGACCTAAATGTAAGTCATGAAACCATAAAACTCTTAGAAGACAACATAGGCAAAAACTCCTGAATATAAGCATGAGCAACTTCTTCCTGAACACATCTCCTCGAGCAAGGGAAACAAAAGCAAAACTGAACTCATGGGATTACATCAAACTAAAAAGTTTCTGTACAGCAAAGGACACCATCAACAGAACAAAAAGGCGTCCTACAGTAGGGGAGAATATATTTGTAAATGACATATCCGACAAGGGGTTAACACCCAAAATATATAAAGAACTTACATGCCTCAACACCCAAAAAGCAAATAACTCGATTAAAAAATGGGCAGAGGATATGAAGAGACAGTTCTCTAAAGAAGAAATTCAGATGGCCAACAGACACACGAAAAGATGCTCCATATCACTAATCTTCAGGGAAATGCAGATTAATACCACAGTGAGATATCACCTCACACTAGTTAGGATGGCCAACATAGAAAAGACTAAGAACAACAAATGCTGGCAAGGATTCAGAGAAAGGGGAACCCTCCTCCACTGCTAATGGGAATGTAAACTAGTTCAACCACTGTGGAAAGCAGTATGGAGGTTCTCAAAAAACTAAAAATAGAAATACCATTTGACCCAGGAATTCCATTCCTAGGAATTTACCCTAAGAATACAGCAGCCCAGTTTCAAAAAGACATATGCACCCCTATGTTTATCGCAGCACTATTTACAATAGTCAAGAAATGGAAGCAACCTAAGTGTCCATCAGTAGATGAATGGATAAAGAAGAGGTGGTACATATACACAATGGAATATTATTCACCCACAAGAAGAAAACAAATGCTACCATTTGCAACAACATGGATGGACCTAGAGGGTATTATGCTCAGTGAAATAAGCCAGGTAGAGAAAGACAAGTACCAAATGATTTCACTCATCTGTTAAGCATAAGAACAAAGCAAAAACTGAAGGAGCAAAAGAGTAGCAAACTCACAGAACCCAAAATGGACCAACAGTTACCAAAGGGAAAGGAACTGGGGAGGGTGGGTGGGAAGGGGGGGAGAAGGGGAATAAGGGGCATTAAGATTAGCATACATAACTTTGGGGGGGGTTCCACAGGGAAGTCAGTATAGCACAGAGAAGACAAGTAGTGACTCTATTGCATCTTACTACACTGACGGACAGTAACTGTAATGGGGTATGTGGTGAGGACTTAATAATGGGTGGAATCTAGTAACTACAATGTTGTTCATGTAATTTTATATTGATACCAAAATAAAATTTTAAAAATATATTAAAAAAAGAAAATTATAGACCAATATTCCCCAATGAACATAGATGCAAAAATCCGCAACAAAATATTAGCAGACTGAGTTAAAAAATACATGAAAAAGATCATCTATCGCAACCAAGTGGGATTTATTCCAGAGATACAAGGGTGATACAATATTTGTAAATCAATCAACGTGATATACCACATTAATAAAAGGAAGAATAAAAACCACAAAAAACTTATTTTCATGAGAAAGTACTGGAAGTTAAAAGATTTTTAAAATTCTAGGAATATTGTTTTAAGAAAATGTCTTCTTTCAGATTGGGTTTAAATGACATACTATATCATGTTATTTGATCATCTTTTAAAATTACTTTAAAAATTTTATTTTCATGAAGAAATTCTATAACATTATTTCCAATTTTCTTCTTCTTACATAAGGCAAACTGATTCCAAATTGACAACAGGTAGATTTTCTATTCTAACTAGGTCTAAATAGTATATTTCCTATTAGATTTTACTTCATTATGAGAAATTCATCCATGAATTTGCATTTATTAAAATTATATATACCCACAATAGAACTTAAAAACAAAAAATTCCCAGAAAAAATAAATCACCAAAACCTTTTTATCCGTAAATAACCACAAATTACATTTCAGTGTATGACTTTCTAAAGAGAAGGAAATAATTTTACATAAATGGAATCATGCCTAGAGCATTTTTCACTTGTTTTTTTCATTTAACTCTATGTCACAAACATCTCTCCATGTCAATAAATATTGAGCTACATCAGGTTTAAAGGCTTAAGAATTTTATTACATTTATGTGCAATAATTTATTTAATCAGTCTCCTGTTGATAGATATCTGGGATGTCTCCAATATTTGTATATTAAAAACACATTTATAAGAAATATTCATGTGCCTACATCTTTTCATACTGATGTTCTAGCTCCTCTGAGCAAATGCCTAGAAGTAGGAGTACTGGGTTGGCGAATCTCGTGTTTTATGAGGTGCTAAAGTACATTTCAGAATGAATCATGGATTTACAGCATCCATCCCCCATTCAAGGCATAACTCTAAATGTGACTTTAAAAAAATAACTTGTTTCCTTGAGGAATCTAGAAATATTTTTATTTTATCTGATGGATTTTTCATTAAAATACAAGAGGCTTCAAGAACTAAAATAAATAATTTCCATAAAATTGTTCTCAACAACTTTTAATATTGATAGGTGTAAGATGATATATTCATGTCTCAAGAAAAATAAAAATTGATTGTTTTCCCCACTAGCATTTAAAACTTTTGTTACATAGGAAAGACTTAAAATATATTCACTCTGAGTATATCCATTTTCCTATTATTAAAGAAACTGAAAAATGGATGTAAAATATTATAATATTAATTTTAGAAACATGTACAAATCATCAATATTATCATTTAGGACCAAAGCTGTTTTATTAAAGGTAAGAATAGGAAGAAATTACCATTTTCAGTGACAAAATTGAATGTTTTTCTTTTTTTTCAAAGTGATGTCATCCTATCTAAGTTTAATTGAAATAGTTGATTTACTGTGTTTAGACAATGACCCTGAAACTTAACCATTTGTACAGGTTAGAGAGCCTAGTCCTGGAAGGTCTGGAATAGGGAAGATACTATTTGTGGGAAGAGTAAATAAAGAAGCTTTATTTGCCCTCAAGATATGAAGGATAGGTGTGCCTTCCACTTAAAAGACATACTTAAAAATGAAATTAATGATTGTTCCTAACCCCTGGACATCTGCTAGTCAATGTCAGCCAGTTCGATATTAGGTGTGTCTGCAGATCCATATTCTCTAGGGAAACTGATTGTAGTCAGTTGGGGAAGTTGGCAGTGTCTTCAATCCTTTGAGGCCAATGACTTTGAGGAACATGTGCACCGATGACTCCCATTCTGCTCTGGGAGAATAATTTTGCAAACAGCCATCAAAAACCTTAATTTATTTTCCTTTACTATGAAAATTCATAAGCACTATACCTCTTCCTTTGCCCTGTATACACATAGTTTATGCTACATTTTCAGTATTTTCCTAATTAAATTATATTTTTACTGTTATTCTTTCATATCATTCAATATATTTTCACTGAATATCTACTAAAGGTCAGAGGTGGTTCCAAAGTCTGAGGATATTGTGGTCAATATAACAAATTCTCTTTCCTAAAGAAGCCTAAATTCTAGTTGGAGAGGCAGACAATAATCAAATAAATATATGGTGATATCAGTTTCTCATAGAAGAATAAAGTAAAGGAGATAGAGAAGTTCTCCATCAGATACCCTGGTCAAGGAGAACCCCTCTGAAGAGGTGGTATTTGAGCAGAAGCCAAGGAAATGAGAAGTGAGTCACATAGATACATGGAGGAAAAGAGTAATGTTGCAGGCAAGTGAACAGGAGGTACAATGAGAAGCTGTAGGAGAGTTTTTAAAGAATTATTCTGACTACTGTGTAGAGGAGCCATTTACTGATAGGAAGAAGATTGTTGGAAGAGTAGGATTGGAAGAAGAAATCAAGATATCAGGGTTTGAAGTTAAGTATGTTGAATTTGAGTTGCCCAAGCAGTGACGTTAAGTAGGCAGTTTGATATGCATGTCTGAAGTCCAGAATAGACATCTAAAGAAGTGTATCTTAAAATGATTCATGCTATCTCAGGATTGGATGAGTTCTTTAATTATCATCAATTCCAAACAGCCACCAGATGCCTGAACTTCCTGTATAATATTCCTGCTCAGTGATTATACAGCCTGAGTCAAACCCTTCCCAGCACCATGAAGGAGATCACTCCATGCCAAGACCTTTTTGACCAGCAGAAATTTATTCTCAATAATAAAAAACAGTCTCTCTGTAAATTCTACCCACCAGTTCTAGTTCCATCCCTTGGATTCCTACAAAAGATTTCTATGCAAACTAACACCTAACCAAAGACAGAGAAAAGACATTTCAATTTCTTACAAGAAAGAACTGTTCAACTGTTTAGAGCTATCCAAAATTTAGATTTGGCGTCTCATAAGGAGATAAAGTTATAGAGTGCCGTAATTTAGGGATAAATTGGATATTAATTCCAAGGATTTATGAGTCAGCTAGATTTCTGGATCCTTTCTGAGGTTAATGTTCTCTCACTCTGGTAAAGTAAATTATCTGTTTACAGTATGTTAAGTAAATATATATTAAACTTAAATTTAATGTTTGGGAAGATGGATCACTCTATACAAAAGTGCTGTTTGCCTGATCTATAAAGCTCAACTCCATATGTTGAACCTTAGTTTTATCACTGACATAGCTTGAAGTCAGAAATAATATCAGCCATCTGGTCTCCTCCAGAGACATAATCTCTTTAAGAGCTGTGTTCCAACAATAGACATCTGGAGGAAGGGATAAATTCTCCAGCTTGGCTCCTTTTTCAAAGTGGCCATTCATACAGAAATGGGAGGAAGGATTCTACTTCTCACTGGCATAATTTAGGGCCCTAAAGTTTTAACCTAAATCAAAAGTAAACACACTTTAAATCAGACAAAAGTAAAAAATTATCAAGCAAATTAGATATTATGTTTGTGTTTGCACTGATCTAGTTCAGCTTTATCTCTAAATTTAAACTTCAAGAAGTTTGTGATTCATGCCCAAATAACCTGTTGGTTCCTTCATAATTTTGGCAGAATCAATGGGAATAAAGTGTGAGAATTTATGTATTCATCCAGAGTTTTAAAAGGTCACCAAATGCAAAAAACAGAGTTCTATTTCAAAAGCACTACAGTAATGAATTTCAAATAAATGCTTCAACCTGCTCATTTTTTAGTGGGCTATGAAATAACTACGTTCATTTATTTATTGAATAAACATTTCTGGAGGGTACCATGGTTTGTTACAGGGCCAGATGCTGAGAAATTAATTTTCCACCTTTTTGAAGGAAAAAAATAAGTTGCAAAATGGAAGGACAGTGTAAAAAACAGTGAAGAATCTCATGCCCAATGATCACTAGACCCCCACTCTGAGCCAAAAAAAAGATCACGTGCAAGGTGACCCGACCAGGGGAATAGACACACTATTCTGAGATAATTTTTCTGTTTTACTCTAACAGATGAAAGGTAAGCAAACTTTTTCCAGTGTTTTATGTTCTGAAATATGCTGAGACTTCTCTTTTCTGATGTTATATTTTATGTAACACTCACATGGCGCCTGTTGAGCTGGTTATTTTTGAATGTAAGTAGGTATTTACATGCTTTATCGCTACCTTTTATTCTGGAATGCTCTCATGAAATGCTCAGTTTGAAAAGTACACAGCCAGGTGGTAAAATAATTTCAATTTTATATCTGCACGTAAAATTTCTTCCTCCAAATTCTGCTTTGACAGCTACAATGGGGAGTGGGAGAGAGGCCGACGAGAACCGAGTGGGACTCCAAAGGAGACGTCGCCCTTGCACTGTGGAAGCATCTGTTGCAGCAGAACTTCGCACTCCTTGTACCACCCAGAACCTATGTATCCTGGCAGGGCTGCAGGCTGAGCCACAGTCCCTCTGTCCTGTCGGGATTTCACGCGGCCCCATAACCACGTAACTGCTCTGTGTAGACGTTTTCTTGCTATTTCCACAACCGACATCAGAAAGGGCTGAGATTTTTACAAATTTTTATTTTTGTCCACAGAGAAAAGAGAAACAACCAAAGACAATACAAAGAATTTAAAGGACCGTTTTGTTTATCCCAGCACTTCAAAAAAGAAACCTGAAAAAAACTGTTTCAAAGACATCCTGTTCTGGAAGTCAGCCTCTATCCAGAAGCCTGAGGGAACAGGGCCTCTGTGGGGGTCCTTGTCGAAACACACGGTTCTTGTTGATAGAATCCCCATGAGGCCACACCAACCAAAGAAAGAGAAGAGACAGGAGCATTGATAATGGCTCTGTGGATTTTCATCTTTTTTTTTTTAAGCCTCAGAACCCTTTCTTCAAAAGAAAGCACACCAAAAAGTCCAAAATGTTAAACAAATAAAATGACCAAAATAAAGGTGCTTTCCACTTCAAATAGGGTAGTGAGAGGGTGGGCTTAAATAGCTGATTTTGTACTGTTCTCACCCTAGGACCTATGTCTTAAAGATCCTCCTCCTCGTTATTTTAACTTATGGAATACAGTCAGTCAAGCTTTCCCACATTTTGCTACAGGTGACATCAAATCTGATCCTAATGTGCAAGTGGTGTCCCACCCAGAGCCGGACAGGTTTGTCCCCTGGTGTAGTGAGTAAAAACTGAACAAAATTACAGTTAGATTTTTTTAAATGAAAACTACATGAATACATTGTCCTTAAAGTGGCAAAAAGGGAGAAAGGGTTGTTGATGTTGAAGCCACTAATTTCATGACTTCTGGAATCATAATGCCTAGGTTGGAATCTAGCCTCCACACCTGTTACCTATATAAAGCTCTCAACCCTTTCAGAGCACTCTGTATGGTCACGTATAAATGTGAATAATAATGCCCACCTCACAGACCTGTTATGATTATTAAATGAGTAAAGTTCTTGGCACATAGAAAGCGCTCACCTGATACTAGTTACCACTACTAAGGGACGGTGAGCTGCCCTCTGCCCTGGGAAGATGGCATCGTACAGGTGGTGTCAGCCTCAGCACAGCAGACTGGCATAGAGCTGGCTTTGGTGACTGATGGACAGCTTTGGCACAGCAGACTCCAACGGCCGAAACTCTGCCAGCCATCCGGCCTGCCTCCCGCCACCGGACCCTTCAGTCCCGCACGGCAGGATGCAGTGCCGAGGGTGGGGTCTGGATGGTGGACTCCAGTGGCAAAACTCCTTCGCAGAGCTTTGAGGGCACCAAGGACTCAGACAAGCTCCCGAGACAGTCAGAAGGCCCGCATGTCCAGCAAACAGCCGGATGGCCACTGTGGCTAGAGTGCAGGGGCCGAGGGCAGGCGGAGGGGGAGGAGCAGGGGCAGCATAGGACCAGTTCCCGGGGGTGTGGGGGCCCTACCAGCTGTTCTACAGCTCCTGGCTTCCATGCTGAGTGAGAGGGAAAGCCACTGCAGGAATCTGAGAGGTGACAATTCACCTGCTTGGGTGAAGGGAATGTCTCCGATGAGACCCAGTTGGTCCCGTCAGCTCTGTGAGACGAAGCGCCCACAGAAGGCCAGTGGCCTTGGTAGTCAAGCAAACCACACACAGATGGTTCACTGAAATCATAAGTAGATTTTGCAGGTATTTTTACAGTATCCAAGTTGTAAAAAGCAGAAGTGTCTGGATAATTGCCAAACCTCCTTGAGATGTTGTGTAGCTGTGTTGTATTTACTGAGTTACCAAGCTGTGAAACACAGGTCAAGTGTAAGCCACAAAGTCTAGTTCAAATCTGAAGTACTGGCAGTTGGTGTTTGTACTATCCGTGGGTCGCTGAAAGTGACCATATTGGAACAGGCCAAATTCAACGAAACCAGAAACAAGGAAAAGCTCAGAAATGTTAGGAACCTTCAGTGACAGCCCCTCCCAAACCAGAGATTTTGTGTATGTGCTCAAATTTACAATAGGCTCAAGAACTCTGACAGGCAGGGTGCTTACCCACAGCAAGTATCTGCTGAATCAGTTTAATTTTAATGTCATGTGTCAGCATTTCCTATTCTCTGGATCTCAAGCCAACCCCATCAATCATCTTTCAGGCTACCTCTGTCATAAGCACCCAATGAGCTGAGGTAATATTTTCCAAGAACAGGCAGTTACATGTCCCTTTACTCTCTCTGTTGTGGGAATCTGTTCCAGTGTCTGCTCACCCCACCCAGGAGATGACCTACAGAACACAAACTCAGTCAAGAATCAACATACCGGCAATTACTCACAGCACCTTGTGTTGAAATAGCAAGTGAAACTTCTATAATTTGTTCTGACATTAATTAGAACATTGTTATTTCTTGGTAGTGGCCCCTCATCAGTAACAGCATGAGTCATGGAATTATGATTTTAAAACAGCTTTCAGTGTTATCTGGTCAATTGGCTTCACTGACAAGGAAATTAAAGTCCAAAGAGATGAAGGGATTTCTCCAGGGTCTCAAGGCCACAACTATAATTCATGCTCCACAACTCCAGGCTCAGGGTTTCTTCTACTTCGTGATGCTTCCTTTCAAGCTGTGTGAATCAATTAAGATTGTATGGTAAAAAGCAACAAAAACTGTCTTCAAAAGGAAAGGATTAATTGAAAGGATGGGGGAAACCACACATGGGAAGGAAGAGATTTAAAAAACAACCTTGAAATAGAACCAAGTGACTCCAGAGTGTTTGCAGCAGGAACTGCCGTTAACCTTGCCCAGATGCTCGCACTGGCATTAGGAGCTTCAGTGACTCTTATACCCACGATGGCCAGCTTTGGAACTCAAAATTCAAGATTCAACTCCTTTTTTAAAAAGAAAATCTCTGTATGTTTACCATACTACCCCTTCACTGAGGCAATGGACACAAAATGTTTAGTGGCTAAATGGGGTAAAGGCCAAGGAGTAAGAATAAATATGGGAAAAGAAAAGCTTATTCAAAGCTATTATTCTACCCCACAAGTGACGAACTACAATTATTGCAATTACTAATTGCAATTGTTGCAATTATAAAATGGTGTCAAAAATAAGAGGAGTGAGCACAGAGCACTGCATAGATACAAATGGAGGCCAGATAATCCAGTATGAGGGCATCAGGAAAGGCTTTGGGGAAAAAAAGTGCTCCAGGTCTAGGCTTAAAGTTGTCAGAACAGCATCTGAGTTGTGTGTTTGTGTGTGTCTATGTGCACTGCAGGGATTTTAAAAATTTGCTTATTTACTTTTCTTTTTTGGTATCATTAATATACAGTCACATGAGCAACAATGTGGTTATTAGATTCCCCCCATTATCAAGACCCCACCACATACCCCATTATAGTCACTGTCCATCAGTGTAGTAAGGTGCTATAGAACCACTACTTGTCTTCTCTGTGCGATACTGCCTTCCCCGTGCCCCCCCCACCCCGTGGCTACACTATAAGTGCTAACTGTAATGCCCCTTATTCCCCCTCTCCCTCCCTTCCCACCCACAACCCCTCCCCTCCAGCCCCGTTCACTTTGGCAACTGTTAGTCCATTCTTGGGTTCTGTGAGTCTGCTGCTGTTTTGTTCCTTCGGTTTTTTCTCTGTTCTTATGCTCCACAGATGAGTGAAATCATTTGGTACTTGCCTTTCTCCTCCTGGCTTATTTCACTGAGCATAATACCCTCTAGCTCCATCCATGTTGTTGCAAATGGTAGGATTTGTTTTCTTCTTATGGCTGAACAATATTCCATTGTGTATATGTACCACATCTTCTTTATCCATTCATCTACTGATGGACACTTAGGTTGCTTCCATATCTTGGCTATTGTAAATAGTGCTGCAATAAACATAGGGGTGCATATGTCTTTTTGAGACTGGGAAACTGGATTCTTGGGGTAAATTCCTTGCTTATTTACTTTTGATTTTAGAAAATGCAGACATGAATGTAGAAGAAGAGTACAGTGAACCCCAGTACAAAGTGCATTAATTACCACCCATGGCCAATTTCAGTTGATCTAAACCCCCCATCTGCCCCTGCCCAAACTATTTTGAAGCAAATTACAGACATCTTAAAAGGTAAAGACTTCCAAAATATTATCTCAATCCCATCATCCTGTGTAAAACTCACTGATAACTCTATAATATCATTAAAATAACCAGTCTGCATTCAGATTTCCCCAATTGTATCCATTAAAAAAAAATCTGACTTGTTCAAATCAGACTCCAAACAAGGAGGTGCACGTGTTGTTTCTGTCTGATAGCATTGCCTCCTTTCATCTACAGCCTCCCCCTCCTTTTCCCTTGCAAATCATTTGTCAAAGAAACCAGATTGTTTGTCCTATAGAGTTTCTCACATTTGCACATGGATTTTGATGAATAAAAGGTGGTGCCTTTTTATATATTCCTCTTTCCCTTCTATTCACTATAAGTTGGAAGTGAAACCTAAAGCTCAATCTGATAAAACTGATTTTTTTAACAAAAAATACTTTATAGGTGATATGGTAAACTTCCAATTAAAGCTACACAATTTTTATTGCCCCTATGTGGTGCTAGCAACCACTGAAGGTAATTACCTATATTCTTTATTTCACTAGGGATCTGTATTTGTATTTTAGAGGTTTATAACAAATTCTATGAAAATTGTGATTAGGAGACAGAGGGAGAAGTATTTCTTACTACAGTTCATTTTCTAACACTCTGGGACTTGCACCAGTGGAGTGAGGAAGAGGAGACTGGAACAGCTTTACCAGATGGTCTGAAATAAAGCTTTACCTGTTTCAAATCTCATTTAACAGCAGGATTGTACTGCCCAGAGACTAATGCCTAAATTCAAAACAGAGAGACTTACATGCAGGTTCCAGAGTGGTTCAGCCATGAAACAGATTTCTGGAATTCTGATGTCAACTCCTTTGTGCTCACTTTTCAAACACATTATCTTAGTTTCTCTAAATAAGAATAAATAATTCATTCCTTTTCTATCAATTCTCAGTTTTTTATATTGGCAGATATCCTCCCACTCTAGTTGAAATTCACCTTGTCATAAGTAAAAAATCAGTTGGATTCATTTATAGACAGTCCTGTCAAGAATAAAAAAATCCGACTTCCGGGAAGATGGCGGTGTGAGCAGGGCGGCAGAAATCTCCTCCCAACACTATATTTATCTACGAAAACACAGAAAATATATCTATTCCTAAAAGAGAGATGAGAATACACAGGAAAGCGCACAGCGTGCAGCTACACCCGAGAGGACTCGGCACCCCAAGAAGCGGGTAAGATACGGAGCCGCAACCCGGCGGGACCCGAGCACTCCCCCACCCCAGCGCACCGGCGGGAGGAGAGGATTCAGAGCCGGGAGGGAGTGGAAGTGCACCCCGCGAAGTAGCCAGCCCCGGGGATCTGCGCGGGGAGCACTGACCCACATTGCGCAGTGCAGCGGAGATTGGAGAGACAGAGGGGCAGGATCTGAGCGGGAACGCGCCAGGGGGCTTGCAGCCGGCTCCCGGGAAGGAAAAAAAAAAGCGCGTGCTTTCTTCAGCGGTCTTAAAGAGACAGGAGCCCAGCGGAGGAGCCGGATCGCCCCGGCACACTCAGCCCAGCAGGCTGGGAGTCCTGGGGAGTTTCAGATGCCTTAGCTGGTGACTGAGGAAGCGTAGCCATACTTAACACTTCTCACTGAGATCAACAGCCTCCTATTCGTTCCCACCCCTGCCAGAGCGATAAAGGACCCTGCGGAGCAGCACAGTCACAGCTGTGGAATAGTGGGGCAATAGCGCCACCTAGAGCATTCCCACAGAATCTACGTCCGGTGGGCATTTTTTTTTGTTTTTTTTTGTTTTCTTTTGTTTTGTTTGTTTTTGTTTTTTCTTTTCTTTCTTTTTTTCTTTTTTTTCTTTCTTACTTTTTTCTTTTTTTTCTTTTTTTCTCTTTTTTTTCTCTTTTTTTTCTTCTCCTTTTAAAGTCTTAAAGAGCCCAGCTGACATACGTGGCAACTATCAGTGACCAAATTATACAGCCATGAAAAGACAGAGGAATATGGTTCAGACCAAAATCAACCAGACAACCCCAGAAAGGGAGTCTGAAGGGATGGAAATGCACAGCCTCCCTGAAAAAGAATTTAGAATAAAAGTCATAACCATGCTGATGGATCTACAGAGAAATGTGCAAGAGCTGAGGGAGGAAATGAGGGAACTGAGGAAAGACAATACAGAAATCAGACAAGCAATCGACGGGCTTAACAGCAGAATGGATGAGATGCGAGAGACTGTTAATGGAATAGAAAACAGAGAACAGGAGTACAGAGCAGCAGAGGCAGAGAGAGATAAAAGGATTTCTGGAATGAAAGAATATTAAGAGAACTGTGTGACCAATCCAAACGGAACAATATTCGCATTATAGGAGTACCAGAGGAAGAAGAGAGAGAAAAAGGGATAGAAAGTGTCTTTGAAGAAATAATTGCTGAAAACTTTCCCTCGCTGGGGAAGGAAGTAGTCTCGAAGTCCACAGAAGCTCATAGATCTCCCAACACAAGGGACCCAAGGAAGACAACACCAAGACACATAATTATTAAGATGGTAAAGATCAAAGATAAAGACAGGGTATTAAAGGCAGCTAGAGAGAGAAAAAAGATCACCTACAAAGGAAAACCCATCAGACTATCATCAGACTTCTCAACAGAAACCTTACAGGCCAGAAGAGAATGGTATGATATATTTAACGTAATGAAACAGAAGGGCCTCGAACCAAGAATATTGTATCCAGCACGATTATCATTTAAATATGATGGAGGGATTAAACAATTTCCAGATAAACTAAAGTTAAGAGAATTTGCGTCTCATAAACCACCACTACAGGATATCTTAAATGGACTGCTCTAGAGGGAAGCACACCTAAAGCTAAAAAGATGTCACCAGAGAAAAAAAAATCATAGTAAAGAAAGCAGACCATCCAAATACCAACTAAAGGCAAAGAATAAAACACCTATTATAGAAAGAATGGAGGAGGAGGAATAAGAAGGGGGAGAAAGAAAGAAACATCAGACTGTGTTTACAATAACTTAACAAGAAAGTTAAGTTAGATTGTTAGATATTAAAGAAGCAACCCTTGAACCCTTGGTAACCACGAATCTAAAGCCAGCAACGGCAATAAGTACATACCTATCAATAATCACCCTAAATGTAAATGGACTGAATGCACCAATCAAAAGACACAGAGTAACAGAATGGATAAAAAAGCAAGACCCATCATATGCTGCCTACAAGAAACTCACCTCAAATCCAAAGATATACACAGACTAAAAGTGAAGGGATGGAAAAAGATATTTCATGCAAACAACAAGAGAAAAAAAGCAGGTGTTGCAGTACTTGTATCAGACAAAATAGACTTCAAAATGAAGAAAGTAGCAAAAGATAAAGAAGGACATTACATAATGATAAAGGGGTCAGTCCAACAAGAAGATATAACCATTATAAATATATATGCACCCAACACAGGAGCGCCAGCATATGTGAGACAAATACTAACAGAATTAAAGGAGGAAATAGACAGCAATGCATTCATCTTAGGAGACTTCAACACACCACTCACTCAGAGGACAGATCAACCAGACAGAAAATAAGTAAAGACACAGAGGCACTGAACAACACACTAGAACAGATGGACCTAACAGACATCTACAGAACTCTACACCCAAAAGCAACAGGATACACATTCTTCTCAAGTGCACATGGAACATTTTCCAGAATAGACCACATACTAGGCCACAAAAAGAACCTCAGTAATTTCAAAAAATATTGAAATCCTACCAACCAACTTCTCAGATCACCAAGGTATAAAACTAGAAATAAATTTTAGAAAGAAATCAAAAAGGCTCACAAATACATGGAGACTTAACAACACTCTCCTAATTAATCCATGGGTTAACGACCAAATCAAAACAGAAATCAAAGAATATATGGAGACTAATGACAACAGCAACACAAAGCCACAACTTCTGTGGGACGCAGCAAAGGCGGCAGTTCTAGGAAAGTATATTGCAATCCAGGCCTATTTAAAGAAGGAAGAACATTCCCAAATGAATAGTCTAAAGACACAATTACTGAAATTGGAAAAAGAAGAACAAATGAGGCCCCAAGTCACCAGAAGGAGGGACATAATAAAGATTAGAGAAGAAATAAATAAAATTGAGAAGAATAAAACAATAGAAAAAATCAACAAAACCAAGAGCTGGTTCTTTGAAAAAATAAACAAAATAGATAAACCCCTAGCCAGACTCATTAAGAGAAAAAGAGAATCTACACACATAAACACAATCAGAAATGAGAAAGGAAAAATCACGATGGACCCCACAGAAATACAAAGAATCATAAAGAGAATATTATGAGAATCTATATGCTAACAAGCTGGAAAACATAGAAGAAATGGACAACTTCTTAGAAAAATACAACCTTCCAAGACTGACCAAGCAAGAAACAGAAAAACTAAACAGACCAATCACCAGTATTCGAGAAATCGAATTGGTAATCAAAAAACTACCCAGAACAAAACCCCTGGGCCCCTGATGGATTCACCTCTGAATTCTACCATACTTATAGAGAAGAAATAACACCGATTCTCCTTAAAGTTTTCCAAAAATGAAGAGGAGGGAATACTTCCAAACTCATTCTATGAAGCCAGCATCACTCTAATACCAAAACCAGGCAAAGACCTCACCAAAAGAAAATTACAGACCAACATCCCTGATGAACGTAGATGCAAAAATACTCAACAAAATATTAGCAAACCGAATTCAAAAATACATCAAAGAGGATCAACACACCATGATCAAGTGGGATTCATCACAGGGATGCAAGGATGGTACAACATTGAAAATCCATCAACATCATCCACCACATCAACAAAAAGAAGAACAAAAACCACATGATCATCTCCATAGATGCTGAAAAAGCATTTGACAAAATTCAGCATCCATTCCTGATTAAAACTCTCAACAAAATGGTATAGACGGCAAGTACCTCAACATCATAAAGGCTATATATGACAAACCCACAGCTAACATCATACTTAACGGCGAGACGCTGAAAGCTTTTCATCTAAGATCGGGAACAAGACAGGGATGCCCACTCTCTCACTGTTATTCAACATAGTACTGGAGGTCCTAGCCACAGCAATCAGACAAAACAAAGACATACAAGGCATCCAGATTATAAAAGAAAAGAAGTCAAATTGTCCACTATTTGCAGATGACATTGATACTGTACATAAAAACCCTACAGATTCCATTCCAAAACTACTAGAACTAATATCTGAATTCAGCAAAGATTTGGAATGCAAATTAACACGCAATCTGTTGCTCTATCACCTTACTGATGAAGAGACTACCAGAAGAGAAATCAAAAAAACAATTCCATTCACAATTGCATCAAAAAGAATAAAATACCCAGGAATAAACCTAACAAAGGAAGTGAAAGACCTGTACTCTGAAAACTACAAGACACTCCTAAGAGAAATTAAAGGACACTAACAAATGGAAATGCATCCCATGCTCTTGGCTAGGAAGAATAAATATTGTCAAAATGGCTATACTACCTAAAGCAATCTACAGATTCAGTGCAATCCCTATCAAAACACCAACAGCTTTCTTCAATGGACTGGAACAAATAATTCTAAAATTCATATCGAACCACAAAAGACCCCGAATAGCCAAAGCAATCCTGAGAAGGACGAATAAAAGGGGGAATTACGCTCCCTGACTTCAAGCTCTACTACAAAGCCACAGTAATCAAGACAATTTGGTATTGGCACAAAAACAGACCCACAGACCAGTGGAACAGAATAGAAAATCAAACATTAACCCAAACATATACAGTCAATTAATATTTGATAAAAGTGCCTTGGATATACAATGGGGAGATGACAGCCTCTTCAGCAGCTGGTGTTGGAAAAAACTGGACAGCTACATGTAAGAGAATGAAACTGGACTACTGTCTGGCCCCATACACAAAAGGTAAACTCAAGGAATTGGATCAAGAAAGACTTGAATGTAAGTCATGAAACCATAAAACTCTTAGAAAAAAACATAGGCAAAAATCTCTTGGACATAAACATGAGCAACTTCTTCATGAACATATCTCCCAGTTAAGAAACAAAGCAAAAATGAACAAGGTGAGACTATATCAAGCTGAAAAGCTTCTGTACAGCAAAGGACACCATCCGTCGAACAAAAAGACATCCTACAGTATGGGGAGAATATATTCATAAAAAACGTATCTGATAAGGAGTTGACATCCAAAAGATATAAAGAATTCATGCACCTTAACAAACAGAAAGCAAATAATCCAATTAAGAAATGGCAGAGGACATGAATAGACACTTCTCCAAAGAAGAAATTCAGATGGCCAACAGGCACATGAAAAGATGCTCCACATCGCTAATCATCAGAGAAATGCAGATTAAAACCACAATGGGTTATCACCTCACACCAGTGAGAATGGCCAACATCCAAAACACAAACAACAACAAATGTTGGCGAGGATGTGGAGAAAAGGGAACCCTCCTACACCACTGGTGGGAATGCAAATTAGTTCA
>JAVSCE010015478.1:0-28301 GCA_032199065.1 Smutsia gigantea
CAGCATGTCTGATGTCCAGTTTAGGGCATCAGCATTCCGGACACACTTGAGTAATCCTATTTGCGCTAAGGATTCTCTTGTAATGGCTATGGCTGTGAAACCCTAACAACTATATTCTGAAAAAAGCCATCAGAACTAAATGTGACTAACCAAAAGTCTAAAACATTACTCTCATTTTTAAAAAGTAAGATTGAAGATTTATGAAAAGGCTGCCAAAATCAGTAGTGGGGAAAACTATACTAAGAAATTCTGTGGTCAGCAGCCATGTGACTACTACCTATTCTAAACTTCCTGTATTATGATGATTATTATGATTTTGGTTTCCACCGTGAATGACAGTCAATTAGCATTTTTCTCATTTGGTATTTTTTTTGTTTTGGAAAATTTATAGCTCAAAATGACTGCCTGGAATGTCCCCCATACATTCAATTGGTACACGGGAGAAAAGCATTACTGTTGACTGACACCCGGATTACTGGTTTGTACTAGAAGTGCTGACGCAACCTTCAGTACACCACGAACACAAAAAGCATGGTTCTGCTTTCGCTTAAAACCATAAAAAAGGTTATAAGCAGCAAATGATGCATATGTGGTACCAAAATTAAAATGCAGCTTTAAAAATAATGGCTGAGGGGAAAGTTTCCGTAGGAACTAGGCCTAAGTAGGGCATATTGTCCTCAGTAGAAACATTCCTGAAATTTCCCTTCTGTAAATACAAGCTTGCCTCTTCACGGCAGTTTTAATTCTAATTAAGACGAAGGTTCTTAATTAAGCCCTGAAGATCCTGGTGAAGGGCCTTCAGTAAAACTGTCCTTGGTTTTCCTTCCGAGGTAATTCATGTTGAGGCAATGTAGTGGATCTCTTAAAATCTTCAGAGAAGGCATTTCCCTCCCTGCTTTCAGCTACTCTACACAGCAAACAGAATGAGAAAAGCTGCCTGCCCTTTGGAACAGACAAGAAAGGCTTTGCTCATTTCAATTCAAGCTTTCCCCTTCGTTTCAAAACACTGGTGGATAGAAGCTTCAAGTCTACAGAACATTTTAAGAAAGCACATTTTGTAAAGTGGGGAGACAAAGCAATTTTCCATATTTTGTTTCCTTTCTTCCCACATTCCCCACAGTCCAACCCACCCCTCAACCCCTAGCACAACCACCACCACCTTGGAGAGGAAAAATGAACTGCTACTACATAAAGAAAGCCAGGAACTTGCTCCAGATAGCCTCAAACAAAACCATCTCTACACCCCCTACCCCACTTGCTTCCAAACTGTTCTTTTTCTGGGATGAAAACTATTTCTTAAGCAAATAAAACTAAAGCTGATTTTCAGGAGCCCGAGTAGAAATAAATGCTGTGGTATGAGTTTCAGCAAGAGGGTAGAATTACAGGTTTAGGGGACAAAAATCAGAAACCGTACCTGCATCCTATTTTTACCTTGCCAAGTCCTATTATCACTAAATTTGCATTAAGCACCCATCTCCCTGTTTCCTTGGCTAAGGAGAGAAAGAAGCTGAGATAAATGGGTATGGAGGCAATTAAGAAAAGATTAGCAAACACTGCATACCGCTAAACAAACTCGCGCTGGCTTCTCCCCACTCCCCACATTCCTGGCCAAGAGAAAAGGATTCGAGCCTGAAAAGAAAATGGGAGTGGAAGCTGGTTTCTCTAACCTATCTGAAGTCTTTATAGAATCAATCAGAAGGCTATTATTTCAGGAGACAGTGAGAAAGGGGCAAAAGATTCACGTTGCTAAGGAGACATGCTGAAGCTGGCATTCCTACATAAATTTCCATTTCTATTGGAGAGGAGAAAGAAAAGATATTTTCTCCAAAGTTTATTTGGATCCCCTGGTTACTGAAGAAAGGCATTTTGCCGATTTACTTTATCTTTAGTTGTAAACAACCAACCCTGAAAGGATTAAAAGACCCAAATGTTGACCTCCTGCTGCCAACCAGTACCCCCCACAGTGAATTAGGCAACAAAGACAAACCCTTCCACGGGAATTTTGAGATAATATCAAAGAAAAAGCCTTTTGCAAACAGAAAATCAAATTTATGGAAGAAACTTAACCAAGTGAACTAATCTCTTTTATAACAAGGAACAGGAGAAAAGTAAATCAGATTTTTGTGGCTTTTTGTGCGATTGCAACTTTCTTTGAACTTGAAACGTTTCCAGGAAAGCTTTATAAGTAGTCCCAGCTAAGACACGAAACTGTCAGTTAGAAATTTAATCATTTTCTCACGGGTGCGAGTGTGTTCGTGTGTAAAATAATGGGCAGGTCCTCTCCCTTTATTCCCCTTTCTCTGCACTGACACCAGCAGCTTAAGGATCGAGATTAGGGAGGAAAAGGGTTTGCAGCAAGAAATCGGAAGCTGGCAGATTTCTCCTAAGGGCATACGTAACTAGGGCGCAGGGGAAGGCAACTGGGGGGGGTCAAAGAGCGAGTAAAGCAGTGAAGTCTCCCTGGGACCAGTAGCCCCAGTGACTATCTTCTTCTCCACCCTCCACCCCATCCACTCGCAGTTTCCTGCTTTAGCTGAATAAGCTATAAAGTTCCAGGCATCCGTGAGCAGCTCTTGGACAAGAGAAAGAAAGGTCTAGAGGAGAGAGGAGGTACTCGAAGCGGGAGGGAAAGAAGGGCAATGGCAACTCACAGTGCCAACGACGGTGTCAGTGTCACCAAAAACAGTAACCCTTTCCCTCTCCCAACCCTCCACATCCCTCAAAAATTTAAGGAAACAAAATCCAAACCGAAACTCACTGGGAAAACCCCAGAGAAAGTGGAGCAGAACAGGCAGAAACGGGGGCACGGAGAGGTAAACTCAGGCAAATTCTTCCTTGAGAGGAGGGCGAAGAGGGTGGGGAGGACTGCGCAGGGCACCCACAGCATTTTGGTGGAGTTGGGGCATTTCTGCCTGTTTCTTTTTTAACGGGGGTATGGAAGGCGTTACATTTTTAGAACAGCCGCGTGCTTCTCGCCTTAAATGATAACAATCATCCCCCCAAAATAGCTAACGTGTTACTCCAGGGCCCGAGGAATGGCCACGGGAGGAGGGAGAGGGCGTGGGACGGTTCCTTGGCTTTGGCGACCAGGACTGGGGAGAGGCGAGGGCTGGTTTCAGGGAGGCGGCTGGAGCCCGGAGCCGCGAGTGGCCAGGGTGGAGGGAAGCGCACAAGGGCAGGGGACACCGGGGGTGGGGGTGGGAGTGGCCGTCTGGGCGGGGGCCTCGGGGCAGCCGGAGCGGGTGGCAGGGGGCGCGGCGCGCCGGGTCCTCACCGCTGCTGAGCGTGGACTCGCAGTGCCAGATGTCCAAGCTGGCGGGCTTCCGGCAGGACTCCCACAGGGACAGGTAGTACTGGTGGTCGGCCGTGACCCAGGCGGGGCTCAGCACGGCCCCCAGGTCCAGACACAGCGCCAGGAAGATGCACACCAGCCCGACCAGCTTCAGCGGGGTCAGCACCGACACGCGCACCTCCTCCATGCCGCTGCCCGCCGAAGCCATGCCCGGACACCGCGGCCGGTCGGCCCCACTGGAGGCGAGGACGCCAGGCGGGTCCGGAGAGCCCGGAGCCCTGCCGCCCCCGGAGCCAAGCAGCCGCGCCGCCGCGCGCGAGGACTCACTCCCTCTGGGCTCCGCGCCCCTTCCGCCGCGCCGCTCAGGTGGGTCTGCTAGGGCGGCCGGCCGGGCGGGGATCGTGAGCAGCCGCAGCGACGCCGATCCCGCCGCGGACCTTCGCCACGGGGCCCGCGCAGCGCTCTGCCGGAACCCGCTCCACCCCGGCGCAGCGCGGCTCGCTCCGCCCCGGCCCCTCCCCGGGCTGCAGGAGGCGGTGCCGAAGCGGGGGAGAGGGCGGTGGGTCCGCACCCTGGGGGCGTCAGGCTCCGGCTCCCGGCGCGAGAGGCTCCACCCGCCCTGCCTGTACCCCGTGCATGCGGAGCAGGTCCCTCTTCTGTGTTCCAACGCGCGCGGCGCGAGTCTCCTCCCCTCGTGCACTACGCGCACGGAGCCTAGAGCGAGCCCCCCCCCGCCCCGCCTTCCCCGCTGCGCGAAGTGATTCCTCGAAGCTGCGGGGCCCCGAGCCCCGTGCCTGGCCACTCTCACGCCGGGGTCGCTTCCCACCGCCCCGATCCCGTCACGTGGGTTCCCTTTACTCAGTGAGCCGGAGTGGGTCCTTTTCTAGAAGGCGTTAGCTGTAGATTCCTAGGTTTTCGGGGCTGTGGCCGTTGGACCAAGGAGAGGTTCTCTCTCTCAATGATGTAATACCACCTCCAACCCCATCCGCAGATTTCTCATCCTGGGAGATTTGGAGGAAGGAAGAGAAAAATGCAAAAAGCATTTCGTCCTCTCTTGAAACCCAGGACAGACCCACTCTCTGACCTAGTAACCCCTCAGTTTTTTCTATTTCCTAACTTTCACTCCAAGCCTGCCGCCGTTTCTATTCTCTGGGCTCGCTTCCTTTCGCGCCCCCCATAAAGGGCGATTGCTAAGGGAACCGAGGCGCCAAAATGCGAATAAGAGCTCCTGCAAAATGTGAAGTAAACCTTACTTTCCCGCTGCTCTGTTCTTTGATTGTGTGCTGACTAAAACTATTCATTCGACTGTGCACCATGCCAAGTTGGACCTGAATCCCTCTCTGGGCATTAACCTGTTTTTGTGCGCCGCAAGATCTAGCCCAGCGCCTGGATTAGGAAAAGTGCATTTCTTTAAGCAAGCTGTGCGTATTTATTGAGCACCTACTGTGCGCTCTGGGCCAAGGATTTTCAGCGCAATATGGCCTTGCCCCTGTTCTTAAGGACATGGATTTATTTTTTACTGTACGTGAAGAATAAACACTCCTTGAAATTGAATTTGTGGTTCTCTAATTGTCTAGTTCAGCTTGTGATTGGCGTTCTTTCTTTCTCCTATCGCTTTGATGACTTAACATTATTTCCTATAAAAGAAAATGTATTAATAGATCATTGCAGGTAGGGGTATCCCAGATCTTTCACCATCTGGAAAATTTGGTAAGGAGCCCAAAATAGTGGTTAAAATCTGAAGAATGGAAGAAATGCCTGCTCTTTTAATCAAATACTGCATTTGACACTGCAGGATTTCATACTTCTTGTTGATAACAATTTCGTTTCTTCTAACCACATCTTTCCCTACAAAAGACTACATTTTGACCGAAGCGATATTTTGAATGTAAGAAACAACTGAGTTAGTGTCACATGACATGAGAGCAAAAACCAACCCCACGTGAAATAACAACTCATAGTTTTCTTATATTTGGAAATTGGAAAACTGGTAAATTTCTCTTACCTCAATCATGATATTTACTGCTCTTAATTAAGAATGCCTAGGGCACCCTGAGCTCCATAATCTCAGCTTCCAACAGGCCTCCTAACTTTCCAAGGACAAAGAAGGCTAAATACTTCTCGGAAAGAGAGTTCTCATGGAACTCTGCAAAATTAAAAACCAGGACGATTAAGAAGAGACCACCAGGTTTGTGATATTTTTTTAAGCTGGATTTATGTTTGTGGGTTTAGAATGAACATTTGAAAATCATATATAAGATTTCTTGACTCTACCATCAAAGTTAAAAAATCTTTTTTCTCCAAATTCTATTAACCTGCCCTTTAGTAAGTTCCGTTTCCATTCGAACAATAGTTTTTATTATCTTTGTTCCCTCTAATTTGGGTTTTCTTCCTCCTCAATTTCCACCCTGACTTCTACCACCCCACTCATTTTGCTTCATTTTTCTGGCTTGTTCTCAACTGCTTATTTGAGTGGCCGATCCTTCTTTGTACTACCTATACTACCTACAAAATTGTCTCTGTGTTGTCTCCAAAATTAGAACGTATAGACCATTTTTAGCAACAAAAAGTCAAATTCTGAAATACTCCATTCCTCTGTGAATCATATGTAGAATTTGCAAAACATAATACAGATCAACCATCCTTATTCTTCACGTTCAAAAATACAAAAAAGCTCTCCAGACAAAAGTATGTTTGTTTGTTTTTTTCCTTTTCAGAAGTTTGTAGCAGACTCATGTCGGGAAAAACCAATTTCAAACTGATGGGAGGCTATTTCTGGTTCTGGTTCATCCCAGTCAGTGTGAATAACTATGCAACCACAGATCCTGCTGGGTGTTGTCTCATTTATGTATATGCCCCATAGTAGCCTTCAAAAATCTGAAAAAGTCTGAATTCTCAACACAGATGGCCACAACGGTTTTAAATAAGGTATAGTGGACCTGCATTTACCCTAAAGATTGAAAAAGTAAAATTGGGGATTCCAACAGTTAGTAAACATTGAATGAAAACCTACAAAAAAAGTGTATCTGGCTGGAAGTGGGATGGGAGGTGACAACTAAGGGGTGTGTGTGTGTGTGTGTGTGTGTGTGTGTGTGTGTGTGTGTTTAGGAGTGGGGTAGAAACAAGGATTGAAATAGACACATATCTGAAAAATGATATGGGCCTACAGTGAATTTTGAAGAAAGCTAGAAATTTAAAGGAGAATTCACTCAAGATCTCTTAGGAACAATGACTTTACTGGCCCTGCATTATAGCATCATACAAAGACCAGAGAACCCCTCTTTTATCTGAGCCTAGCCTGGGGTACCATGTCACCATGGCCACCCCTATCTTGGGGCCTATGGGGGGACAAGGGGTAGGAACCCAAACTCTATCCCATAGGAGCTCCATGAAAATTGGACTCACAGAACTCTGACAGGTGACTGTGTAAGTTGTGCAGCCAGGGAAAGGCAGGAAAGAGTCATTCCCTAGACCCTGAAGTAAAGGAAGATATTAGTCTCATGCTTGAATCAGGCCGGAAAAACAGGATAGCAATGGGAGGTAATGTCAGATGGAAGAGATTGGGAAGTTCATCAGAAAAGTAGAAAAGTGTCCTGATGGAGGTAGAGGGTGTACAAAAGATGGGGAAGAGGAGCACATTCCAGAATGGATGAGTCTTAAGAGAATAAATAGGAGTAAATGCCATGTTATTTGCTCACAGTCTGTCAGTAAGGGCACCATCTCTACATTTGCTTTTCAGTTGAAAGGTACAACTACTAAGGTTCAATCATTTAGAATAAATGAGAAGGGATTTAATCAGTTAGGAAGGGAGAAATAATTTTTTTGTTTTCAGGAATAAGCCCAGCCTACCTAACACATTGTTCAAGCCACCAATCTTGTCACTATCCTAGCAGCCTCTGGTCAATGTCAGTCCTGTCCCCCTTCTTTGGGTAGACACTGGGAAGTGTCTTCTAGTTTTTCTGAATCCAGGTCACCATCCATATAAAAGTAGGCTCCATCTATCAAGGACAGAACCATTTGGCTCTGCTCTTTGAGTTGTACTTCTTTTCCCAGATCTGGAAAGGTCTTCCTGTGCTGAGGACTTTCAGCACTGGTATCACATCCAGAAATGCACTGGTTAGACCTGTTTGCTCAGAAAGGAAGAAATAGAATGGAGGGAATACAATGAAACAATCATTAAAAGATTAGAAATATCCACCAACTCATTTTCCAGTGTAGCAGATAATAATGTTGCCAAATACTTTAAAAATGAGGAAGAACAGTTCAGTGGTTTACTCTCTTTATTATAATTCCATTCTCGACGCCCATGCTGGAAGGATTCTGAAACGAGTGAAACCATGATGTAATGAGGCCTGCCTGCTATTTGTGATAATGACTAGGTTCGAGAGTTCCAGTTTTGGGTGTATTCTGTATTGCATTATTGAGATTTCTTGTTGCATTGTGGCAGAGTTCTTTGCTTAGAGTTATTATAAATAATTGTGACTAATAAGTGGTATTTCTGCTTTTCAAAAAAATTGATAAAGAATTTCATATGCAAAAAAACTATAAATTCCATCATTTTCTAATATTTTTCCAATTTAAAAACATATGATATTGTTGAATGTTGGATGTAAGTCAATAATAGCACATACACTATTCACATTGTGTGTTGATGTTTTGATCTCAAGTTAATTGTTGTTTCGTGGTAGTACCTATGACTATAATAATTTACTCGTCTGCAAAGAAAGGAAATAAATCATGGAAATGAAAACACAAGAAGCCACTGGTATGATGGATGATTAGTTTTGAAATAAATATATTTATCGTAATGGAAGAATTGTAAGTCAGATGCCCAGGAGGTGGGAACACAGGGAAAATTAGAATATTTCCAGTGGGACTAATTCTAAATGTCTTTTCCATCTTTTTCAAGCATCTGTTTCCTTAACAATGATCCCTTATGGGCACAAATCTTCCTCCATATTTAAATTTTATTTGTATTCACTTAGAGCTTTGTGGAGAAATGACCAGGTGTAAACACATCAAGCACCTCATCTTAATCTTTTTGTGTCTTTGTTTCTATGACTGTAAATTGTTACTTTGGGTTACCCTGAAGCAAGTGTCTGCCTACCAACATATCTTCACCCTGGTGGCATTTCAGTTATCCTTGGTCACCATGGGCATGATACATCGTTTCTACATCTCTCCTGGTGTTCCCATGTCTGAGGACTGAATGAAAAATGGAACCCTGGAGGTGTCAGAAATAGTTACCCCTGACTAGTTGAATACTTTGGTTCATAAGACGGGCAGGTTTTGCTTATGCTTGGTGGAGTTTGAAGGGGATTAGTGTTGAATCATGACTTGGGTGTTGACTTAAACACAAGCAAGGGAAGTGAGAGTAGAGATGGAGTCATCACCATCAGGAGTCACCCCGGGAAATTGTTCACCATTTCCATGGCTCTCTTTGGAGCTTGTGAGCTAAGCTTCCTCTGTGACGTTAGATTTGAGTCTACAGCCATCTTTTGTGCACTTCTTGGTGAGTTTTCATAGAGACTTTTTACCCTTGGACATTTGAATGAAGACACTTGTGACTAGATGGAAAAATTCCAAGAAATGCCTGCTTAGGACCACCTCCCTTCCCAAATTAGACTGCAGCCATGTCAGTTTCTCAGCTCAAGAATCGTTTCATCTGTGATGACTGGCATTGTTTCATTCTCTCCCATGTGTTTATTTTACGTAATATAGACAGTCTCAAAGTTGTTATAGCTTGGAGCCCTTCCTAAACATTCTCCTGATAGTGACTATGTCTGTAGTGTAAGAGAGGTCTCTTTCATTAGAAAGTGTGGATCCCTCCTCTCGTTTGTGATCTGAAGGGCTCACATTTGCATAGGGAATAAAATGAACCCCAAATCCATATATTTCAAGTACAGTGTTGGCTCAGAGTTAATTGAAGGAAAGGCCGAAATTAAAAAAGGATTAAGTAGAAAGGGTACCTGGAGCAATTACATCCACACTTCCAAGTAAAAGAGTGCAGCTAAGCTATTTCTCTCTGGAATTTCCAAAAGGTGGTCTTAAATGTCAGCAGTGCAAGGGGATTGAGGCTAGTGGAAAAAAGATCCTCTTAGGAATTATATTTCAGTGTGGCTCTCACCTCTGGATTTCACCTTTTAAAATTTGTCTGTAGGTGAGTAGCACCGCATGATTTGTCGGCAGTCTGTCAAAATTCAAAATGTCAGCTCCTTCTGGCCCAAACAAATATAGGTGGAAATATCCGAACAATACGAGGATCAGTGCTTTTTGTCATTCCCTGAATCATTTGTTCCCCAACTTTTCCTTAGTTTACCTGTTTCACATTTTCCCCCCTCTCCTTTCAAGCTTTCTTGTCTTCAGTAAACAAGAATGAGAATTGCTTTTGATTCAGCCAGACCAAGGTTAAGATACTCACTCTGGAACCTACTGACTATACAGATTTAGATATGGCACTACCTCAGTTTCCTCCTTTATAAAATGGTGTCATACCTACGTTGATATCAAGTTATCAGGATTAATAAGGTAATTTATATGATACATAATGTCTGGCATATGGTAAGCACTAATCATAATTATTATATTATTTTAATCCCAATGTCAGCTAAGGCCTTCTGGTTCCCGGGAGATGTAGGTAAACTTTGTTCGAACTTCTAATTTCATGATCCTTCGGAGTCCAGAATCCTTTCCCAGATCCTTGCTTCTTCCGTTCTGCTCTGTATTTGGTTCTGCATCTAGTCAAATGCTCAGGGCTACCCCTCACCAACCTAGTTGCAAATGTCTGCTGCTTCACCAATTTCCAGGAAAAACACACCAAATAGCACTGCATAGCTTTCAGTCTACAAAACTTTTCTGACTACATGAGAAGTCACGAGAAGGGGTGCTACATTATGAAGAGTAGAGCCTTCCCCATCTTGCTTGCCTCATCAGAGTCCACATCTATCCCCTCTTCTCTCTCTCAATCTCATCTTTCCCTCGTCTCCTCACCTGCTCATGCAGCTGATCCCATCCCCAATGCTCTCAATCCTGGCCACTTGAAATGTGGTCTAAGGATGCCAGCAGTACTGGCAGTACTGGCATCACCCAGAATTGTGCGAGAGCTGCAGATTCCTGGCCTCTCCGCAGACCTACTGAATCAGAATCTGTACTTTAATGGGATCAGTAGTGATACAGGTACAAATTAAAGTCTGGAAAGTGCCTGATCTACATCATCTTCTTAGGCCTCTCAGGGCTCAACCCCTACTGCAAGTAGTTGTATGAAAGCAGCTGCTAAGAGAATAAAAAACCATTATGTTCTTCCTTACTCTTCAATGCATGACCTGGTGATCAGGAGAATGGTGATTCCTTCATGTCCACTTGTCAGCAGGCTTTAATTGTTGCTGGTTTTGGCCCCATTGCACTGATTAATCCATGTTGTCTACTTTAACTGGCATCAGTGTGTTCTTCACTTGGTAGTCCTAAACCACTGTACTTCGTTTTGCTCCTACGTCTGAGAGCTATGATTCTCAGAGCAGTCCCAAGGTTCTGACGACATGTTAATTGACTGATGAAGACAAATGATGTTGCCTCTCTAAACACACCTTAAAGAACAACTTTTAAGACTGAGGAACACTTAAGAGTGACCCCTAGCTTCTTGTGAATTCACTTTGAGACATTTATGTGGCTTCACAATACATAAATAAACTACAAGGGATCTAGAAATAAAAGGTAGAAGTTCAATTATCCAAGTCATCTGAAAGAGCATCTCAGAACAAAGTACACAAGGGCAGCTAATCCCCACTAATAAAGACCGTCAAAGCCAGAGAGTCACAGGCCTGGAAATGACATCTCTAGGTAAAGTAAGGACACAACTGCATTGTTGTGGTTTCACACTCTGGCCACCTTGACCTTTGCTCTCCTGACTCCCTTTAAATTCCTTATCTTTAGCCAACCCAGTTATTAGGCTTTGGGAACTCACATAGAGCCTTCTCAATTGACAAACTGACAAACAAAAAATAGTGTACCAGTAAACAGAAACTGCCAGGAGAAGCAACAGTAAGCTAAAGATGCCATTTGGGAAAGTTGATCCAGGGGGTATGATGTATAGAAAGAGTGGATACAGGATTTTCAGTATGATGGAGAGAAAACTAAAGTGGAAAAGATAAGTAAAACTTACTTGAAAAATTATAAGAGCTCAATTATATATGAATAGTTGGCAGGTCAGGAGCAAAAATAGAAGATAAATAAAAGTCATTGATTACTATAGTTGACAATTAAGACTGAAGGGCAGGCTAGTAACCCTTGCAGGGACCAATTTTTCATAGCTGGCATACAATCAGGCTGATTGACACCACCATTCAATGTTTTGACACCATTGCCCTACAGTGAACTAAGTGAAGATGTGATTTCTGATAACCCTTTATCATTTCTTGGCAAGATATCACCAGCTTTGATAAAGCAAGACAGATAAGGCAGATTCCTAAACACATTCAGACAACTATGTTTTCCCAATATATTGTTTTATTCAATATGTATTGCAATTTTTCTCAAAATATTTTGAATGTTCTTACTGATTCACTGTCACTTTCATTTCAATCTCTGGACACTTCTTTGGTCATACATTTTAATAGTCTGTGTGTGCCCAGGAGGAAGAACACGTATTTTGTATGTGTTGTGTGTGCTTTGGGTCTTTTATTTTTTAGCGTATTTTTCATTGACTGGCTTGTGCATACCTTTCCCGGAGCACATCTCTCTCCTACAAATTAGCTCCCTCTTAGGAGAAAAACGAGACCAGTTTTTATTCTTTGGTCAAGTTTCTGAATGCAGGATCAAATAAAGTAATAAAAATAAATACACTGAAGTTGTGCTTTGGAGTCAGCAAAACTAAAATAGAAATTATTTTAAAGGGTATGGCTTTAATTATTGATAGACCTGCTGCAAAATACTTTCAGTTACTCCATGCTTCTTAATTCTATTTTAATTTATCATATCCTTTTAAATTTATGGTGTTTTCCTCATTATTTTCAATGTTTAGTCCCATTCCTTAAATCCACTGAGAGAAACAAAGAGTGGTAAAAGTAATCAAAAGGCGTTTCTAAAGTATATGTACAGGATTTACTTTGTCTCATTTAAAAAAATCTTACTCCTTTTTATTCCTTTTTCTACTGTTGTCATATTTGGTTTCTTACATGATCCACATTCTGACATTTTTGTTTCTGGAATAAGCAAGTAGCAAATCAAATTGTGTGAAAACACACACACACACAGAGCCCATATTGTGTTATCTGTATGACATCCAATGTTTGTAAACATCCTTGTTTCTCCCCAGGAAATATGTAGAACTGTCTTTCCCTGAAGTAGAGACCAATTTCTTTTGAATGTGACCAATTTCACCAAACTGAAAACTCTTGGCATATTTTGGGATAATGTTCCTACTGCCGTTTTCCTGAATATGGGGCTGGTTTTGCCTTTACTGAGCCAGATCCATGCCAACCAGCAAGTCATCCAACCCAAATTTAGGACACAAGGACTGACCAACTTAGTGTTCTAAAGGAACAACTGGACAAAATATTGAAAATCAGGAGCAGCATGCAAAATCCGCAGATGGGATTGCTGAACCTGTAGTGCAAAATGTTCAATCTGCCTTTGATCTTTGTTCTTAGTCACACTTCTTTATTATTGAAGCCAAACATTTAAATGGCTTAGCCACTATTGTACTTTTCCTTCACTCCTCCAAATGGTTTTCCAACCATGCCCTAGTTTCTCATCATATCCACTAATGCTTGATCTTGTAAGATGTTTCTTGCCTTCCCATCATCCCTTGCTCTGATGTATCAGAACAAATGTAAGACAGTAGGCTATGTGCATAAATGAGAATAGTTTTGGTGGTAATCATTAATAGTGCTCTAAATGAAAAGAGATCAGAAGAGAAATAAGTCTAGATTAGGTTAGAGTTGACCTTACTCTAAATAAATTATTTGACAATGGCTCCCTAAGAAGAAAAAGTTTGGAAAAGCATTCTAAAGAAAAAAAAAAAGATGCAACGCCTGTTTGGAAACAAGCAAGATATGTGGATATTAAAGAGTGAAGAGTTGGAAATGATTCCACTATTTATGGGTAACCAGTCTGTTTGAAAAAACATGATTCAAAGGGCAACTTGCAGAAAGTCGAATGTTGGTTGCTACAGGCTGAGGAGAAGGGAGGAATTGTTTAATGGGTTCAGAGTTTCAGTTTTACGAGATGAAGAATTCTGGAGATCCTTAGTGGTGATGGTAGGGCAACATTATGAATGCATTTAATGGCACTGAACTCTACATTAAAAAATTTTTTTAATGGTGGACTTTATGTTATATGTAATCTTCCTCCACTCTTTGTTGAAATCTCTTATAGAGCTCATGGGTGTCTGTTCACTTTCAGGTAATAGAGAATCCTTTGGTCACTTTAGGTGGTAAATGAATCTCAATTCAACAATTAGAACATCCAGCTGCAATATGTTAATCAAAACTCCAAACAGCATTTAGCATTAAACCTTTTTTTGTAGCTCAGGGTTGATCCAGGTTGGATATATATAAAGCTATTCTCTTTTTAAGGGGTACTGTTCTGTTCTATTTTTATGTCATTGATCAGGCTGAGGGGTTCAAGGGATGTGGAACTGGTTGTACTTTGTATTCTTTGTAAATTCAGTAATTGGAAGATGGAATCTCTGGCATCCTCACTCTGGCATCCCAATTTCTGTTCTGTTTGGTACCTCATTTAAATTTGAGGCAAGGGGTCAGACCCTGTTACAGTGTGCTGTCAAGTTTGTCAGAAGGTTGGGAAAGAGTGAGGATACTGTGGCCACCAATCAGATGACTGGTCAAGGACTGTAAGGGACTTAACTGTTGTGACACATGTGTATTGATTTGCCTAGTGTGTGAGAGTTGTAAGTAGCTCCAAATCAGATTTCATTGCACATAATTTTTATTAATACCATTATTAACCATAATTTATTGACCACCTACCAACTGCTAGCATTTTCTAGGAGTTTTAAACATATTTTTAAATTTATTAAATGAATAAAACCACACAAAGAGGTAGGTGCCAGCACTGGTTCTCAGGTGAGACAACCGAGATGTGTCAAGTTTTAGTTACTTACCTAAGGCCGTGCAGTTAAGTAGGAAAGCTGAGATTTCTATCTTCTGTCATCTGATATTGATAGAACATCAAGAGGCTTCATTATTCCCAAGTAATTTTTTTTTTTTTACAAGGAGGCCTAAAGCTATGTTATAGGAGGGACCAAGAACTGACAAGCCCGGCTAATTGTCTTTTGTTTTATTCCTGCTAGTAGGCTTCACTTTAGAACTGACACCCCATTCACCTTTTTTCTTCCCTTGGCATTGCTAATCACCTTTCTCTCCACCTTGAGACTTAATCTTTCAGACTAAGCAGTGTTTGTAAAAAACACACACTAAGTTCACTGTGTGTAAAGCATGATCTGAATACCAATACAAACCAAAAATTTGTAAGACTACTATATTAACCAAGGATGAGTGAAGGCATCTTAAGTGAAAGATAATAAATGTAGGGGCATCCGTGTCTCCTGGGTTAGATTTCTTCTGTGCTGTCATAATTTATATGTCATTTTAATGTGCTATGATCCCATGTAAGGAGCCTTTTTCTACTCAACCAACTAACCAAATGAATATTTTCCACTGTCTCTGTGAAGTGAACCAGCTGATGCCCAGGGCATGCTCAAGACTCAGGGCCAGAAGCTACCCAGTTGTAGGCCCACTCGCCATGGAGATGAATGTTTACCAAGAACCATTGGTGTTTGTTGTCATACCATCTATGGTTCTTGCACATGTTCTGGTAATTGTCAAATTAACTGTGAGAGAAGCAGTGGTAAAAAATCTACATGCAGTCCAAATCCAGAATAACTCCTAAGTGCCTATGTTCTCTTTTACTTAAAATAAACAAAAACAGGGACTTCTGGGAAGATGGCGGCCTGAGCAAAACCTCCTCCCAAAACCATATATATTTGTGAAAATACAACAAATACAACTATTCCAAAAAAGAGACCAGAAGATACAGTACAACAGCCAGGCTACGGCTACACCTGCGAGAACTCAGAGTCTCACAAAGCAGGTAAGACACGAAGCCGTGACCCGGTGGGACCTGAGCACTCCCCCACCCCAGTGCACCGATGGAAGGAAAAGATTCAGAGTGGGGAGGGAGTGGAAGCACAGGCCCGCCAAAAAAACAGCCCTGGTGATCTGCGCCGGGAGCACTGGCACACATCGCGCAGTGTATCTGAGATTAGAGAAACACAAGGGCAGGATCTGAGACAGGGACTGCAATGGGTTCCCTCAGCCTGCTCCCCGGGACAAAAGAAAACTGCGCACTTTTTAAAAAAGTCTTAAAGGGACAAGGGCCCAACAGCGGAAAAAAATCGTCCCAGCGCACTCAGCCCAGCAGGCTGGGAGTCTTGGTAATTTCAGACCCCCTGGCCAGCGGCCGGGCAAAGCGGCCGTGCTGAGGCTTCCCACAGAGATCAGCAGCCTGCCATTTGTTTCCCCCCTGCCTGGCCATCGCCACAAAGGGTCTGGGATCTGCCCCAGCTGCGGAACAGTGGACGAATGGCCCCAAGCACAGCAACCCCACAGAATCTCCTCCCGGCTGGTACGCAGCTAAGCGGGAAGGACTCCAGAACCCATAACAAGGGCTGGAAAGCACCAAGGGGACCAGAAGGCACCCAGAGAGACTTCAAACCCCCGCAGTGCTATAGGCTAGGCTGAGGCCGACCCCGCATACAGGGAGCTCTGGGGATTATCCCAGAGACTGGCTCCCAGTGGGTGAGAAACCATTTCAGGCCCCAAAGAAGGGCAAGGAGAACAACAAGCAGGAAGGAACTTTGTTCTCCCAGCTGACACAAGTGGAACCTACCAGTGACCACTTCTATCACCATGAAAAGACAGAGGACTATGGTATAGACAAAGATTACCCAGACAACCCCAGAGAGAGGCAATGATGGGATAGACTTGCACAATCTTCCTGAAAACAATTCAGAATAAAAGTCATAACCATGCTGATGGATCTATAGAGAAATATGCAAGAGCTAAGGTAGGAAGTGAGGAAAGACAATGCAGAAATCAGACAACTGATCAACAGGCTTAAGAACAGAATGGACGAGGTGCAAGAGACTGTTAATGGAATAGAAATCAGAGAACAGGAATTCAGAGAAGCTGAGGCAGAGAGAAATAAAAGGCTCTCTAAGAATGAAAGAATATTAAGAGAACTATGTGACCAATCCAAATGGAACACGATTCGCATTATAGGAGTACCAGAAGAAGAAGAGAGAGAAAAAGGGATAGAAAGTGTCTTTGAAGAAATAATTGCTGAAAACTTCCCCAAGCTGGGGAAGGAAATAGTTTCTCAGACCACGGACACCCACAGATCTCCCAACACGAGGGATCCAAGGAAGACAACACCAAGACACATAATAATTAAAATGGCAAAGATGAAAGATAAGGACAGAGTATTAAAGGCAGCTAGAGAGAGAAAAAAGATCACCTACAAAGGAAAACCCATCAGACTATCATCAGACTTCTGAACAGAAAACTTACAGCCAGAAGAGAATGGCATGATATATTTAACGTAATAAAACAGGGGGGCTTGAACCAAGAATACTGTATCCAGCACGATTATCATTTAAATTTGAGGGAAGGATTAAACAATTCCCAGACAAGTGAAAGCTGAGGGAATTTGCCTCCCACAAACCACCTCTACAGGATATCTTAAAGGGACTGCTCTAGATGGAAGCACTCTTAAGGCTAAAACGATGTCACCAGAGAAAATAAAATCATAGCAAAGAAAGCAGACCATCCAAATACAAACTAAAGGCAAAAAGTAAAATCAACTATCCACAGAAACAGTCAAAGGAAATGTAAAAGAGTACAGAATAAAACAACTAGTATATAAAGAATGGAGGAGGAAGAAGAAGAAGAGAGAGAAATAAAGAATCATCAGGCTGTGTTTTTATTAGCTTAACAAGAGAGTTAAGCTAGACTGTTAGATAGTAAAGAAGCTACCCCTTGAACCTTTGGTAACCACGAATGTAAAGCCAGCAATGGCAATAAGTACATATCTATCGATAATCACCCTAAATGTAAATGGACTGAATGCACCAATCAAAAGACACAAAGTAATAGAATGGATAAAAAAGCAAGACCCATCTATATGCTGTTTACAAGAGACTCACCTCAAACCCAAAGATATACACAGACTAAAGCTGAAGGGATGGAAAAAGATATTCATGCAAACAACAAGGAAAAAAAAGCAGGTGTTGCACTACTTTTATCAGACAAAATAGACTTCAAAATGAAGAAAGTAGCAAGAGATAATGAAGGATATTACATAATGATAAAGGAGTCAGCCCAACAAGAGGATATAACCATTATAAATATACATGCACCAAACACAGGAACACCAACATATGCGCAACAAATATTAACAGAATTAAAGGAGGAAATAGAAAGCAATGCATTCATTTTAGGAGACTTCAACACACCACTCACTCCAAAGGACACATCAACCAGACAGAAAATAAGTAAACACACAGAGGCACTGAAAAACACACTAACAGATGGACCTAACAGACATCGACAGAACTCTACACCCAAAAGCAGCAGGAAACACATTCTTCTCAAGTGCACATGGAACATTTTCCAGAATAGTCCACATACTAGGCCACAAACGAACCTAAGTAAATTCAAAAATATTGAAATTCTACCAACCAACTTCTCAGTTCACAAAGGTATAAAACTAGAAATAAATTGTACAAAGAAAACAAAAAGGCTCACAAATACATGGAGGCTTAACAACATGCTCCTAAATAATCAATGGGTCAATGACCAAATTAAAACAGAGATCAAAGAATATATGGAAACGAATGACAACAACAACACAAAGCCGCAACTTCTGTGGGACACAGCAAAGGCAGTTCTTAGAGGAAAGTATATTGCAATCCAGGCCTATTTAAAGAAGGAATAACAATCCCAAATGAATAGTCTAAAGACACAATTATTGCAGTTGGAAAAAGAACAACAAATGAGGCCCAGAGTCATCAGAAGGAGGGACATAATAAAGATTAGAGAAGAAATGAATAAAATTGAGAAGAATAAACAATAGAAAAAAATCAATGAAACCAAGAGCTGGTTCTTTGAAAAAATAAACAAAATAGATAAACCCCTAGCCAGACTTATTAAGACAAAAAGAGAATCTACACACATAAACAGAATCAGAAATGAGAAAGGAACAATAACGACGGACGCCACAGAAATACAAAGAATTATAAGAGAATATTATGAGAATCTACATGCTAACAAGCTGGAAAACCTAGAAGAAATGGACAACTTCTTAGAAAAATACAACCTTCCAAGACAGACCAAGCAAGAAACAGAAAACCTAAACAGACCAATCACCAACAATAAAATGGAATCAGTAATCAAAAAACTACCCAAGAACAAAGCCCCCAGGCCAGATGGATTCACCTCTGAATTTTACCAGACGTATAGAGAAAAACAATACCCATTCTCCTTAAAGTTTTCCAAAAAATAGAAGAGGAGGGAATAGTTCCAAACTCATTCTATGAAGCCAGCATCACTCTAATACCAAAACCAGGCAAAGACCTCACCAAAAAAGAAAATTACAGACCAATATCCCTGATGAACGTAGATGCAAAAATACTCAACAAAATATTAGCAAACCGAATTCAAAAATACATCAAGAGGATCATACACCATGAACAAGTGGGATTCATCCCAGGGATGCAAGGATGGTACAACATTCGAAAATCCATCAACATCATCCACCACATCAACAAAAAGAAGAACAAAAACCACATGATCATCTCCATAGATGCTGAAAAAGCATTTGACAAAATTCAATATCCATTCATGATAAAAACTCTCAACAAAATGGGTATAGAGGGCAAGTACCTCAACATAGTAAAGGCCATATATGACAAACCCACAGCCAACATCATACTTAACAATGAGAAGCTGAAAGCTTTTCATCTAAGATCGGGAACAAGACAGGGATGCCACTCTCTCCACTGTTATTCAACATAGTACTGGAGGTCCTAGCCACGGCAATCAGACAAAACAAAGACATACAAGGCATCCAGATTGGTAAAGAAGAAGTCAAATTGTCACTATTTGCAGATGACATGATATTGTACATAAAAAACCCTAAAGACTCCACTCCAAAACTACTAGAACTAATATCTGAATTCAGCAAAGTTGCAGGATACAAAATTAACACACAGAAATCTGTTGCTTTCCTATACACTAAAGATGAACTAGCAGAAAGAGAAATCAGGAAAACAATTCCATTCATAATTGCATCAAAAACAATGAAATACCTAGGAATAAACCTAATGAAGGAAATGAAAGACCTATATCTTGAAAACTACAAGACACTCCTAAGAGAAATTAAAGAGGACACTAACAAATGGAAATCTATCCCATGCTCTTGGCTAGGAAGAATAAATATTGTCAAAATGGCTATACTACCTAAAACAATCTACAGATTCAATGCAGTCCTTATCAAAATACCAACAGCATTCTTCAAAGAACTGGAACAAATAGTTCTAAAATTCATATGGAACCACAAAAGACCCCGAATAGCCAAAGTAATCCTGATAAAGAAGAATAAAACAGAGGGAGTTACGCTCCCAGATCAAGCTCTACTACAAAGCTACAGTAATCAAGACAATTTGGTATTGGCATAAAAACAGACCCGCAGACCAGTGGGAAAGAATAGAAAATCCAGACATTAACTCAAACATATATGGTCAATTAATATATGATAAAGGAGCTATGGATATACAATGGGGAAATGAGAGCCTCTTCAGCAGCTGGTGTTGGCAAAACTGGACAGCTGCATGTAAGAGAATGAAACTGGACTACTGTCTAGCCCCATACACAAAGGTACACTCAAGGTGGATCAAAGATTTGAATGTAAGACATGAAACCATAAAACTCTTAGAAAAAGCATAGGCAAAAATCTCATGGACATAAACATGAGCAACTTCTTCATGAACATATCTCCCCGGGCAAGGGAAACAAAAGCAAAAATGAACAAGTGGGACTATATCAAGCTGAAAAGTTTCTGTACAGCAAAGGACACTATCAGTAGAACAAAAAGACATCCTACAGTATGGGAGAATATATTCATAAATGACATATCTGATAAGGGGTTGGCATCCAAAATATATAAAGAACTCATGCACCTCAACAAACAAAAATCAAATAATCCAATTAAGAAATGGGCAGATGACATGAATAGACACTTCTCCAAAGAAGAAATTCAGATGGCCAACAGGCACACATGAAAAGATGCTCCACATCGCTAATCATCAGAGAAATGCAAATTAAAACCACAGTGAGATAATGTTGGGGGGGCACTGGGAGAGCTGCACAACTCAGAGAAGACCAGTAGTGATTCTATAGTATGTCACTACGCTGATGGAGTGTGACTGTAATGGGTAAGTGCGGGGGACCTGATGAAGTGGGGAGTTTAGTAACCATAATGTTGCACATGTAACTGTAGATTAATGATACCAAAATAAAAACAATTAAATAAATAAACAAAAACAAAAACAAAACACAGATAATCATTTATTCATAAAAGGTATTAGGAGACTTCCATCAATGGCCTCATATTGAAAGGGAGTATCTTAGGCCTATATCACAAGACTGGTAAATAGGTGTTCAGTCTCTGAGGAGGTCCCATTTTACTTTGAAGAACAAGAACTGAGAATGTGTGACATTAAGAACACGCATGTGCAGGCATGTGCAAACACACACACACACACACACAAACGCACAAGCACACAATGGTAACGTCGGAACCCTAGCCAACTACCAACCCTAAAACCATTTTTCTTTGCAATCACATTTTTTGTGTGCATATTTACAAAAGAGAGGTATGTCAATTTAACCAATAACAATTAAATGAGCACTCATATCCAACAAATTGAGAACAAATTTAGAAGAGCATGTTTGCATCTCAGAACCCCCTGTATCCCATACTGGGACCCCTGTGTCCCATAAAGGATCAAAACCACCAAAGGCTTCATCTCAGTAGTGGGCAAGCAACCGTCAGATCTCAGAGAACCAGAGTACAGTTGTGACTCCATATGGAACAACACAATGGTGTTAGAACCAGACTTTCTAGCTCTCTGTGTGGAGAGAGTTTGCGAGAATTTTGGACCAAGTAAACTCTCCTTTTCTTAGTTAATGCAATCTAAAGCCCTCAACAAGGAGAAACTGCACATGCTGTTAATAAGGACATGTGAGGTTTTAACTTATCCTTGTTTACATCCCAACCTATTGAAAAAGTTCAAAAAAATTAAATCCTATTTTAGGAAATATTGTTAGGTTGACTATAAAATAATCTAATTAGCTTTCCAAGACAAGAAATAAATTTAGTTAATATCCATTCATTTGCAAATTTAAAAAGCAAAGGGTTTAGAGAAGATGTAAGTTGTATTAAAAGGCATTATAATATCTGCATTTAATTTAAGATTATTTTTTTGCTTTGGTTCATCTAATAATTACACTTCTAGGTACATATCCTTGAAAAATTCTTTATAGCTTTAGTATTAACTTTATCACTTTGGTATTGCAGTTGGGCCAATGTATGCACTCAGTTCCATGTAGGTCAGTTGATTTTTGCACCTCAAAACTCATGTGAATATACAGTTAAAAGAACTAAGCTAAAGCAGGTGTATGTGCCCCTTTTTCGTTCATGAAAGAGCAGGGCAGCTCCTGGTCTTGGGCTAGAACATTACTTGCTCACGGGCAGTGCAATGAATACAGGTGAGAAAATAGAAGCTGCACCCTGGGGAGAAGCCGAGTAGACCACGTAAGCAGATTGTCAGCCGTAAGGTGCCAGACCAAGAAGTAATTTCAGGTATATGGCAGCTGGTTGGAACTGAGGGAATGAGATGATATCTAGGAGGCTCACAATGGAGAGTGGAGAAGTAGAATGAAGAAAAATTCCCTGAAAAGAAGCAGTAGCTGCTAAACCTCGCACTGTTTGAGGGAGCTTTCACAGGCTCTCCCGTGCCCTGAAAGGCAGTGGACAGTTTTTCAGTTAAAGATATCTTTTTCAGTTTCCACTGGACTTGAGTACATGATTTTAACTTCATGAAAACACCACTGGGCATGTGTGAGGTGGGGATGGGTGTTGTAGCATGTATGGATAGGTCCTTATAGGGTTTTATACCCAAATCACTGTAAATATTGTAAGTGATTTCCTCCACTCCAGAGAAGCAAGTCTACATCTGACAGAGTCCACCTCTGAGCAAACTGCCAACCCAAAGACCTTTTTTTTCACAATCACATTTTTTATTCTGCACATTTACAAAAGGGAGGTATATCAATTTTAAACAAATAAAAGTAACACTCCTGTATCCAGCACCAAATTTAGAATAGAATATTAGCACCTCAGAGCCCCCCATATACTCCTAATCCATCTCCCCCTCTTCAACCTAGATGTACTTATGATCCAAAAATTTATATTATTTACTCTCTTCCTTTTACTTTATATTTTTACTACATAAACAATTTAGTATTCAGCTTTATCACTTTTAGTACTATATGAGTAAAATCGCACAGTATGTTTTTTTCTGTAACTTTTTTCAACTTCATGAATGCTGATGCATGCAGTTGCTCTTCCTTCATTTTTTCTGTTGTGTAATATTCCAGTGTATATTTGTCCATTCTCCTGTGGAAGGCCCTAAGAGTTTACCTTATTTTTGCCTTTAAGAGCAGTGCTTCTCTGAACATTCTGTAAGCATTGCTGAAGCATATGTGCAAGCATTATATACTCAGGAGTGCACTCATGGGCCATTGAGTATGCTCTTATTTACTTTTGATGGACAACACCAAACTTTTTTCCAATTTATACTTCCACCAGCAGTGCATGAATGTTGGAGGAGGTCATAGGGAAGACAACAACTGCGGTTGCCCCATGAGCTGGATTCTGGCAGCTGAAGACTCCTCACATCCTCCCCTGTCCTTGGGATGTGTGTTCCACTCGCCATTCCCACACTATGAGCTGCTCCAAGGATGTAGTCTTGAGAGAATAAGGTGTTCTTGAGACCATCTGGATGGTATACATGACTGAAACTTGTTAAGGCTTCTGTATAAACTTTTAAGATTCTGTGGAGATTACTCATCTCATCACCCAAGACAAGCCTGGTAGGTAAGTCCCCTTGCTTATTAAACCTGCCACCTACCAATCTGGAGTCGCCTGCCTCTTTCCTTTGTCTCTCCTTGCCCTCTCGGTTCAGGGGCCAGTTTGCAAACCAACAGTGAAATAGTTTCTGTTGCTCCTTCTCCTCATTAGCACTTGGAATTTCGGAAGAGCCTTAGGAAAAACATCTCCAAACTGCCTACCTGGAAGAAGGAGAGAAGCACTGATTGGTGCATGGGCCCTTTTAACCTGTTGGCTGAGATGCACTCATGGGGTGTTAACTACTCTGTACTTTTAAGTTTTGTATGTGTGAGTGTAAGTGGGTTCATGCAAGTAACGCTTGCCAACATGGTTGCAGGAACGGAGGGGTATAGACTGCACCTCCAAGGGAGGGAGCTCCTGAAGTTACCTTTTTGAGCAAACTCATTAAAGGCCTCATAGAAATGCTTGCTGCAGCAGGAGGTGAAATAAGAGTTGGTATGCAGGATATTTTTTAATTTTTGTAGTTTTTTTGTTTTTGTAGGTGTTCTCTATCAAGTTCATAGTTCCTTTTTGATTTTTGCCACTTTTAAGTATGCGGTTCAATGATTTTTGACTAATGTAACCTCCACCATCATCATGATATAAAACCTTTCCTTCACACCAATAAATTCCCTCATGTTTATTTTGCAGTCAATCCCTCCTCACCCTTCCCCCACCCCACAGCCATCACCCAGTCCTGGGTAACTGCTGATCTGCTTGCCAGAGTTAATGATAGAGTTAATGTTCCTTTTTATTTCTAGTTCTCTAAAAATTCTTTTTTTTAATTAAAAAATTCTTATTAGGAAAAGATGTTGAATACTATCAAATGTGTTATATTGATCTATTTATGTGATCACATGTTTTTTTCCCTCCTATAGTCTCTTGATAGAGTGAATTTTATTAATATTTTTGTTAATAGGAAAATAATCCTGGGATAATACCAATTTGGTAATGATTTTTTTTCCAACAAGACTATATTCAGGTTGTTGGTAGTTTGTTTAGGAGTAGTGCATCTGTATTCTTGAAGTGTTCCTATAACTTTCCATACTGTATTCTCTGCAAGGAAGTCACAATACACAGTCCAGTTAAGGAGTGGAGATTTATGCTCCTTGAGGGAAGAGTATTTACATAAATCATTTGTAAATCTGCACAGAAGACTTGCTTTGTCTCTCTTAATTATTTGTTTATTTAATCATTTATTTATATTACTATAGACACATGGATATTTATTTTATACTTTGAGTTACAATACTATGTTATTTATTTTGTTACTCAAATGTTGGCTCCTATGTTCCTTTGACATACCCAAATCATTGTGTGATTTTGTTTTGTTTTTTCAAACACTTCCTTTCTGGGATTACAAGATGCTCCAGGCACACTGTGTATATTTTTAGCCCCAGTTCAAGTCAGCTGGTCTCTAAGAGACCAGTCCTACAACGTTTTAATACACTATTAAAAAAAAAATTCTTTTAAGGTTATGTCATCAAATGAGTTGGAAGAAATGTTCCTTCTTTTTTCTACTGAAAAAGTTGGCTTATTGTTGGAATTCTTTGTTAGTTCATGTTTCTGGAACTTCCCTGCAAAACCGTCAATTCTAGTGTGCTTTTTGGTATGATAATTTAAACTATTGATTCTGTATTTTAATGGTTTTCTATTTTTGTAATTGAACCGGTTTAGGTAGGTTGCATTTTTCTACAAATATTTCACATTTCATTTAATATTTTAAATTTATTAATAAAATTATTCATAACATTATTTTACCTTTTGAGTCACTATAGTATCTGCAGTTATGTCATCTCTTTCACTCCTAATACTATTTGCCTTCTCTATTTTGTTTTCTTTGCTAATATGACCTGAGATTTGTGCAAGTTATTAGCCTTTTCTAATAATTGTTTTTGAGATCTTTGTTGGCCTCTTATTTTTGTTCTTATTTTATTTATTTATGATCTTTATTATTTATTCCCTACTATTTTGGAGAGGTTTGTCGTGTTGTTCTTTTTTATTCTTAGCCTGGATGCCTAGCTAATTATTTTTTAAGTGATTCTTCTTTTCTAATATACATACTGAAAACTATAACATTTCCTCTAAGTACCACTTTAGCTATATACTACAGTTTTGATATGAATGATTTTGGTCATTTCGTTTGAAATATTTTATAATTTCATTATGATTTTTTTCTCTGACTCAAGGGTTATATAAAAAATGCTTTTAAATTTCCAAATTCATTCATTCTTTATTTATGCAGTCAGTATTTGTCATATACAGAAAAAGTACCAGGAACTACTCTAGTCACTGCTCTAGCAATAAGTAGAGCAGAATAAAAACTATAGGCTCCAGAAGTTTATATGCTAGTGAAGGGAGAAAGATGATGAAATAAGTAATATTTTAGATGGTGTGAAATAATTTAGAGGAAAATTAAGTACGAAAGAAGAATAGAGAAAGAGTTATAAATAGGGTATTGAAGGCCTCAGTAAAAAACTAATATTTGTAAAATGACCTGAAGGAGATGAAGGAGTGAATGTTCAGATATCTGCAGGAAGGATCTTGGCAGAAAAAATAGCAAGCAGAAACTTCAGAGGTCGCATCAAGCTTAATGTGTTACTGGGACAGCAGAGGCCGAAGCACCTGGAGCACTTTCGGTGAGGGAGACAAGAGGAGGCGAGACTGGAGAGACAAAGCCAGCTGGAGGGGTAGGTGCGCAGGCCTTGTGGGATACTGTAATGACTGTGGATTTGGGTTTTAACTTGTAGTATTAAGTGAAGCCATTGAAGAAATCTGTAGAGAGTTATGACTCTATATAGGTATGATCCAGGTTAGGTTTTCCCAGGATCATTCTGGTTGTGGAGTTGAGACTAGACTGAAGAGGAACAAAAGGGAAGGGAAGAAGACAAAAAAACGTATTGCCATTTACTTTCTAGATTAGAATATGGTCAATTTTCATAATGCTCCTCAAGTTCTTGTAGAAAACGTATTCTTCAGCCATTCTACAGTTATTATACATTCATTGGATCAAAATTATTCATTGTCATGTTCAGATTTTCTGTATTCTTGCCAAGTTTTTCTGTTTGAATCATTAGTTACTACAGATGTGTGTTAAAGAGGTTTTGTAATTTCCCTCTTAATTCTGTCAATTTGTGCTTTATACAGTTTGAGGGTATATTATTAAACACATATGAGTCAAGACTCATTACTATCTTCGGGCAAATTGAAACTTTTAATCACTACGTGGGACTCTCTATCTTCAACAATGCATTAGTCTTAAAATCTACTTAGTTTACTTCAAATATATATTGACACCACCTCTGCTTTGATTAGTGTTTGCCTGGTATATATTTCTACGATTTGGCTTTCGATCTTTCCGTATTTTGATAATATAGGTAGGTCTCATGTAAACAACATATGGCTAGATTTTATTTTTTATATGGTCTAGGAAAGAATTGTCTTTCAGGTTGAGAATTTAGTCCATGGACATTGTTATAGGATTACTGATGTATTAGAATTAATTCTGATATCTTCATATGTTCATTTTGTACTGTTTATCCCTTCTGTTAGCATTGCCAATTTTTTTTAGTATAGTTCTCCATTATATTGCTTTAGATATAACACTCTTTTGTCTATTTCGCTTGGTTATTTACCCTAGCTATTTATACACGCATACTTTATGTAGTCTCACATTTTCCAACTCTGTCTTTTTGAGCTACTTTTTGGAGGATTTGTACAGATCCATCTTTTATTTATTTCTTCTCTCTTAAGTGGTCTAATTGGCTGTTTAACCAACCATCAAGATTTTAATTTTAATTATTATGGTTTTCATTTCTACACATTCTTTTGATTCTATTTCAGATATGCATTTTGATTTTCTATTAGTTCTCATTTCTTGTTTAAATTTTCAAACCTCTCTTTCATGTTTTGAAATATATAACCATAGTTACTTTATATTCTGGGTCTGATGATTCTAGTATTGGAATTCTTTGCACATTGGCTTTGGTCTTTTAGCTATGGTAAGTGGTTTTATGTAGTGTTTGTGTTTTTTCTTTTTTCTGTGGTCTCATGTTCCTTATATTGTTATCTGGGGTAATTATTTGAGGGCTGAGTTGCAATTGTTTTCCCCAAGAAGGACTCGTTTGATTCTGCCAGTCATCTAGGAGTCCAGAGCTTTTATCTTAAACACTTCTCTTCATGTTTCTGATTATGCGAATTATGCAAATTTGTGTTTAAATATTCTCAGGGGAGACTTTTATTCCTCCTCCATAGAAGGTGAATGTCAAGATGGGCAAGTTTTCTTATCATACCCTTGGTGTGCTAGGTTTATTTCTCATTACCATTACGCAGGAGTTTTGTCCTTTCTGGATCCCAGCTTTAACCCGGGAGTTGTAGTGACTCTAGCCTTGAGCAAACCTGAGGGTCTGCTCCTGTCCCTGTACCTTTCAGAGCAGCAGCAAATGCTCTGCCCAAGGTCACCAAGGTTTACAGATATCCTGAGGATAAAGCCTACCTGCATTCAGAGTTATTCGTAAGTAATTCCTGAAGGGTGAGGGAGTAAGAGTTTTTATACAACAGCTTCTGTCATTGATTGAGGGTTTCTCCTAGGAGGCATTGATTTCTCAGCACTTTTTCCCTGCTATACAGTGAGAAAATGGACCTTGATAACTAAAGAAAGCTCTCAGTCAAAGCCTTGCATGTGGGCACAGCATGGATTTACTTGTATGAAGGCACAATACAAGGTGACATACCCTGGGAATCATAAATAGTTGGTGATTGTTGA
>JAVSCE010015479.1:0-28562 GCA_032199065.1 Smutsia gigantea
ATGTGAGAAAATAACCCTCCACTTGTTGAAGCCACTGATCCCCAGTTATTCTGGAATTTTGCGGCTGAATTTACTAAATGATACTGATTCTGAGAAAAAGAAAACAGACCAATTCTAATGCAAATGTGTATGTGGGAAGGAAAATGGGCCAGCATTAATAATGCTGTGTTCTGGCACCAATTGTACCACATACAAGCTCTGTGACCTGGGTCAGTCGTGGAAACTGCTCTTAGCTTAAGTTGCCACATATCATAGCTCATGTAAAGGTTAAATGATATAATGTAAATATTTGAAACATTTAAAATCTTACACAAGTTGAATATTCTTTAAAATGAGTTATTTTTACATATTAGAAATACTCCCTTTGATATAATGCCATCTCTCCCCATTCTGCCGTGTCCACTATCCTGACCCAACAAATTACAACCACATTGATGTGTCTGCCATTGGCAAGCTGATGCAAAGTGAAGAGTGGTAATACTAAATAAATAATAGACAGTATAAGTCATTGGTCTCTGATTATCAGCATAATTTAAATTTGTGGATCTTATGATAGGTATGGCATAACCATACTACTTTGAATGTTTCTCAAAGACAAGAAGAAAAAGTAAAAGGAGAGGATGAAAAGATTTAAAAGAAAATTGTGCCAAAGCCTGGCTGATCAATAACTTACTATGAACTTGCAGACTGTAGTCTTTCTTTGTGATTCCAGCAACATTTGATGCCACACATGTATAGAGCCCTGCATCAGATTTTTCGGCAATTGAGATCTGCAACTGTCTGCCTCCAGATAAAGTTCTGACTCGCCCTGTAGAATCGGCCAGCACCAGGGAGTCTGAAGAGAAAACCAAATGACAGAATATGAAGCAAAATATAAAGCATTTTGTGTACATACTCTGATAAGTATATATATTTGTTTACTTCCTAGTTCAAGTACCTAAAAGGCAGATGACACTGTAAAATAATACTATGCAAAAAAGGAGGAGGAGGAGGAGGAAATGTTTACCAGGATTATTTTCTGCAATTTTTTCTTTCCATCAAGACTGCATTAGAAAGAAAACAAACAGAAAAACAAACAAAACAAAACCTTAAAACAGAAAAACAAAAATGATTTTAAAAAATCAACTAAAAATCTAGATGATCTGTCTGATACTTAATAGACACAAATAAATATTTATTGATGAACCAATTGAAAATCTGTTCAACTGTAGAATTCAATCTTACTGTACAGTGAAAAATTGTCAAAAACATAGCAAATATGTTTGCCATAGAAAATAACATTAAACCTAGTCTAAGGAAGAGGAAATAGTTCTTTGGTAGATTTTTTTTTTTAATACGGAATGCTTCACGAATTTGCATGTCATCCTTGCACAGGGGCCATGCTCATCTCTGTATTGTTCCAATTTTAGGAAATGTGTTGCTGAACTGAGCGTATTTGGTAGATTTTTAATCATTGCAGCTATTCTGTGAAGCAGCTGATTAGAAAACAGTGCAGAAAATAAATTTTTTCTGGGGAGTCATTAGTTTCAAAACAAGATTTTCAGCTGGACAGTGTACACGTATCACATGTTGGACACTGAATATAAAGCAATTATGCTAATATTTTAGTAGACAAACCCCAGGAATGCTTGTAAATAAATTGATATGTTTGTCAAACAAAATACAAATTAGCTTATTATATTTAGTAATTTTATAAATGTGAAAAAGTTTAACTGACCTTTCTTTTTCCAAATGAGATTTGGGGGTGGAATACCACTTGATTCACAAAGTAGACTAATGAGATGCCCTTCAATGACTGTAAGTTGAGCAAGTTCATCAGAACCATAAATATTTGGTGGTACTGAAAGATGAAGAAAAGAAAAACTACTCTTTTTACACTTACTTAATATAAAATTTCCCTTACCCTTTACATGTAAAAAAAAAAAGATTCCTACTCAAATGACACAAGAAAAGAATTAGTGCTTGAAGCTGACATAGCAGTAAAACATTAAAAGCCAACTCTGAGATGTAGAATAAATACCTAATATCAGACTTCCTATTTCCACAGGAAGAAACTTATCAAAATATTCAGTGACATAAAAATAAGTTAATATGTTACAGATATTTAGACATCTTGCTCCAAAAGTTAAGGCACCTACCATGTTTGAACTTAACCCAGTTATTTGTACCTAGCCAGTTTTGATATCTCAGATGCTGAACAGAACTGGAAACATCAGGCTTATATATAACATTATAGCAAAGAACAGAGAGGCAAGGGGTTTGATCTCAGAAATGTATGTTACCTACTGTATTCTAGGTTGCACAGCCTGCCTCCCACCAGCCTCCAGCTTCTCCTTGGAGCCTTTAATTTGAATCTTTAAAGAAACTACCCATGTTTCTCTCAAAGAGGCTGAGTCTACATTTGCTGGCCGAACTCTCCTCTTGGATTCTTCTCTGGCTTCAGTTCACCTGGTAGCAGATGCTTGTTCTCCCAAAATCCTGGGAGTTGAGGAGTGGGAGAATCCTCCTTATCCCCAATGCAGCTTGCAGTCATTTTCATTCACTCCCGCATGAAAAGTCTCTCTTTCTTTGAGGCTCATGCCACCAATTTATTCCTCTTTTTCTTTCCTCCCACAATCTGTGAACCTGTCATTCGTTTTCCATTCACTGAAAAATTTTGGTACTTGTTGTTATCCTTCTACACATGAATACCTGACATCCTGTGGTACAAACTCAACATCCACATGTATAACCAGTCCAAACACTGTGGCTACTCCATTCCTTGATCTGCTCATCCCTTTCTCCATCAGAGGCTCTGCCTTTCTGTCATCTGGAACATCTCTCCTATAAGTTCAGGCCACTCTCTGATAACTGCTCTATCCTTTCACTGAATTATTCCCATTTCTCAATTCATTAACCTAATTGCATCCTTTCACTTCTCAGAAGCCTCCCAACCTGGCTGTCCACTGCTTTGTTTACTGACTTCTCTATTTAGCTTAGCTTAGCTTTCATGATCAGTAATTTCAATGACTCCTTTGCCAGTATTCTCAATCTCCTTGCTCTGTTGCCCTTTCTATTTGACAACACCCTTACTCGGGGTGAATCCTTTAGTTTACTGTCATCACCTACACAACAGATGAGAAGTTCTACAGAAGAACACAACAATTACACAGACTGTTACCACTACAAATTCATGGTCTCCAACCTAAATTCTACCTTCCTCTACTCCCAGGGCTTCTACTAATACAAACACTTGCAAATCTGTATCTGTAAGGCAGACCCCCTCTGAGATCTAGATTTTTATATCTGACTACCGGACTCTCAACTAGGATGGTGTAGGGGCACTGTCAAACTTCACTTGCCTACAACTGAACTCAGTCACCTTTCTTCCTTCTCTGAGGGAAGGACACTACTGTTCAACCAGCCCAGCTGGCCAGCCCACACTGACATCCATTCTTTACTCTTTTTATTTCCACATCCCTCCATCTAAGCAATTAATCCTAGAGTCTCACTGCTTTTTTCCCCAAATACAAACACTCCAGTCCTCCTTTAAGTCCTTTTAATGGTATCCCATTACCTTTAGAATTAAATTCATACTTTAAGAATTCATTTTAGAGGTCCCTTCAATCTGCTTTTTCTAGCATTTCCTACCTGACATCTCATTCTTCTCTGCACTGTACTAGGCTCCAGCATGAAAGATGTTCAGTTCCCTGAATGCAGACAGTGTTCTCCAGGTCTTTGCCACGCTTCTATCCTCTTCACAGAGCTGATGCCTATTCACCTTTAAATTCTCAATTAGATGCCATGAGGCCCCGATATGATTTCCCATGAAACTTCCTATGAGAGCTCTTGGAGATTTAATTTTAATTGGCTATTTAAAGATATTTGTATACCAGCAGATGCTAAGTTGTGTGAACCTTGTCTTTCTCGTTACCCTCTCTATGCCTATACATGCATAATGCCTAGAACACAGAGACATAACAAATATTTTTTGAGTGAATCTATCCTGATGTCTCAACTTTATCTCCCTATCAGTCATCCTTATATTGTATTAGCTTTCCACTATTAATTTGTTTTTTTTAAAGAGACAGTGGTATCATTTGTAAACTACATCTTTACATTTATGTTAAATTATGCTTAATTTGACTTCTCTGAAATATGTGACATTATTCATTCATGCAACTCACTCACCCATCCATGTTCAACTTATTTGTTGTCTGTATTCTTCTTCTGGGAACACCACTGTTCCTAGTTTGATTCAAGTTTTACCCAGTTTCCCCCCCACCTCTGTTTTCTTCTCAGCTTCTCATTTGGGGTCTCTATTTCTGTCTCCTTTCCTATATGGTACATGTGAGAGTCATTCTATAATACACTTCTGTACACATTCTTTTTACTCTCTCAAAGGGATCTCAACTACTACATTATTTACTCATGTCTACAGCTTTATTTGTCCCTTTTGTTTGAACTCTTATCTTCCTCTCCTAAATTATAGGCTCAAATTTCTGACCATGTGGCAGACAGCTTCATGTGGATGATCCACAGGTATCTCCAATACAGCATTTTAATAATGAATTCTTCACTTCACTTTCTAATTGATCATTACTCCTAACTTTTCTTTTATTTCTTTTTTTCAGTCTTTACTTGACAATACCTAGATCAGTGTGTTGCACATATTGGGAGTTGTATGAAAAAAAATGAGAGAAGAAGGGAAGGAGCAGTGAGGGAGAAAAAGGATGGAGGAAGGTAGGAAGAGGCATTAATGATACATGGCTAATATGCAATAAATAAAATTTTGCTACTTAGTAAACTTTATGATTTAAAAGTAAATAAATCCTTTCACAGGGCAAATAATAGTACTTCTCATAATCTTCCTCAAGAATTTTAAAAATACTGATTCATAATAAACAAGTCATTTTCTACATAAATGCTTGTTTTTAAAGTTTAAAAAAATATTTGTTCTCCATTGGACTCAAATTATTTCCTCTGCTTATTATTATTTAAAAATGTAATTTGAATAAACTTTTATAAATCAAAGGTAAACTTCAGCTCATTATCACAACAGTTATAGAGTTTAAACCAATACAATTAAAATTAAGAAGGCATGACATGTTATAAATAAATTTAAAGAAATATTTAAAATAAAGGGGAATATACTGGAAATGGGAATAATTTTTAACAATTAGCAGGCAGCCATAGCCAAGGTAGAAGTTGTGATAATTCCTAAAAATTATCTTGGTTAGTACCAAATGGTAAAATTTCAAAAAAGGAGAGCTTTTTCTCACTGGCTGGCATAATGACCCCATCTCCCATCCACAAGTACATGTGCTCTCTCTCTCTCTCACACACAAACATACACACATAATCCACACACAAAATTTGGTCTTTTGACCTATTTTCAATTGACCAAACCACTATCAATTTGTTGAGAAGGCTCCATTAGGAGACCCTGTTTGTAGAAGCGAAACAGTATATCATGCAGGCAGGAGAAGAAAACTGGTCTGCATCAAAGTAAATGACTAACATGTTTATAATGACTGACTCATTTAGATTCCAGGAGTCTATCCACAATTGGTCTTGAATTAATTATCTTATCACACTTACCCCAAATGTTGACATTATAGTTTTTTTCAGTTTTTCCAGCAACATTTGTTGCCTCACAAGTGTAACGACCAGTGTCTTGAACCTGAGCATCTTCAATCTAAAAACAAAATCATGCTTTGAAATGACAGTTTCTATTTCATAATTGGGGTTTTTCTTTACTGTTATGTGTGATCTGTTACTTTTCATTTGTGTTCTGAATACTTTCAAACATACTGTAGGGAGGATATAAAAACTAATGCTCTATGTCCATCACTTATCATGACTCAACAATTTCACCTATGTCAGACCTTATTTTAACCTAATTAATATTAGTGGTTGAAGGTCTAGAAAGGCCTTTTAAGTAAAACTCACATAAAATAGCAATAATAAAAACATCACTTAACTTTGAATAAGTATTCAGGGATTTAAATATACAGTCTTTATATGTCTAGGATATTGTTCAGTAAAATCACACCCATGTTATTGGTTAATTACACATCTTTTCCCCATTCTGGGTTGTAAGCTTCTTCAAGCCAAGTTTTATACTCAATTAGTCTCAGTCTCTTAGTTTGGTGTTTGGTATAACTGAGTATCAGTAAATATTTTCCATGTATTTTTTTGTAACATGCATCAATACTCTTCATCATTCATTCATTGATCATTGAGTCATTATTGAGAACCTATACCAGATATTGCAAGTAAAAGATAAGAAGTATAGTATATATGATTTCTGATTTGAGTTTACAAGCCAGTTAAGAACATAAAAAAAGTTAAATTATTAAACAATGTATAAACAATAATATAGGAGGTACAACTAGTACAACCAGTATGTGATTGATTGCTAAATAACTTTGCAATCAATTGCTACCACACTCAAAAGAAGGAGAATCATTAGAGTCAGAGTCATCATTGAAAGTGTGCAGCATAGCAGGGGTGCATGCGCAGCAGGTGTTCTAAAACTCTTATTAGGAGTGTGATGTGAACAAATAGACCTGGAATTTGATCAAAGCACAAATGAAGAACTCAAGAAATTAGACCTGAAAGGGTACTTAAACTCCAACATTCTTATTTTACAAATAAGAAAATTCGGGATCAATTAAGATATTTAAATTGCCCCATCACATAATTTAATGGCAAACCTATTCAAAGCTGGGGTTCCAGGTCCTTAAAATCAGTAAGCACAGGTCCTGCACATCTCATAAAAATAATCGATTTGGGGGTGGGGGAGTGGTGCGGTACAGAGGAGGGATTAAGATTTATTGATTGCCTAGTGTGTGCCACGCAAAATAAAACAGGAAGAATCTTTTGCTTGGTCAAAGTAAGTCAAAGATGTGCATGAATTGCTTTGGGTAGTGCACAAGTAAGTAAGATAGTTTTAATTGACTGTTAGGTTTCAGTTCTGCAGAAGTTTTCATTTCTATAAGGCCTTCGCTTAAACCTCCCAGTGGGACCTGTACACTCCAGGATGCCTCCCCAGCCTCTGTGGTTGAGATTCAATAGATACCTGGATTTTACCTCTCTTCTGGCTTTCCAACTCTATTGGGATCAGTACTCTAAATAAATGAACTTCCATACTTACTGGAATTTGCTAAGACAGTTCTAATCCAGCATAACTCTCCCCTAGCAGCGCGGCGACCATGTTCATATAAATCACTCCCTCTGTCGTTCCATCACAGCTGTGATTTTAGAATTCTGCCAGCTGCCTTCTCGAATTCTGTCAGTGCTTTTTACTTTTTTCTTTCCTCTATAGCTCAGTAGGCTTACCCTCCCTTCCTCCATCAGTGATTCTGATCTTTCCTGCTTCACCCAGCTCCATTCTACAGCATCATAATTCCTAAGGTCATCACCCTCTTGCCTCTAACATGTACCTTCATGCTCGCTCCCACTCTCCCATGTTTCTATTCTCCTCGTATAAGCTTCTCAGCTTCCTATGTGTTGACACCCATCTTCTGTATCTCAAGACTCTGTTTGCCAGTAATAATCTTCTTTACCAAGAGGCATCATGGTATAGTGGTTGGTAGCGCGAGTCCTGAAGCTATATTCTCTGCATTCAAATCCCATTTCTGGCACTTAGTAACTGTGGGCAGACTACTTAGCCATTCTTTCAATTTCTCAGCAGGGTTATTACAAGGGCTTAATAAGCATTCCAATGCCCTGTGGACTTCTGTAGGCTTTCAATATTAGCTCTTATTTTACTCAAATCAACCTTATCTTCAAATAGGCACTTTGCTAAATTCTCTGTAACAAGCTTCATTAACTTACTTGCTTTCCTTAATCAGTTCTCTTGTCCCATCTACCCATAAAAAGCCAAGCAGCCTTCCAGACTATTCCACAGCCTTACCTTATGCCAAAATGTGTTGCCTGTACCATCCACTTCATAATTAACTCAGACTTACAGTACTTACCACATTTTTCAACTGAACAGATAATTTTTTCATGTATTTATGCAAAACTGAAAGACACTGAAGACAGGAAATCTGTCTTATACTTTTTCATGTCCCTATGCAGAGCACCTAGAATGGGCATTCGCTGATTGAATAGCTAATGAAGCACTCCTTAAAATATTCCTATAATATTTTCCTAGAAGCATTTTTTTGAGATGGCTACTGGTTACAAATGTGGATAAATATTTCAATCTTACTAAGCATAAAATTTTAAAGTATTAAAATATCTCATTAATGAAAGTATTTATAGAATTTTATATGGCAGAATTAGTAGAACACATGTAAGAAGTAAGTGAATCTATATAGCCTTACCTTTAACACACTTCCATTTTCAGAGATACTGAGACCTGGTTTCTTCAGCAAGGGATGGCCATCTTTCAACCAAGTCAGAGTAGGTGGGGGAATAGCGTCACTTTGACATAGTAACTCCACAGCTCGGCTAATGAGTACAGAGACATTCTGTTCTTCTCCCATGATATTTGGTGGAACTAAGTGAAAGATGGGTTTTCTCTCAGGATAAAACAGGCCAGCACTTTGCTTATCTTTATTAATCATCAGGACACACATGAATAGCTTTATTTGTTCTGTTAAGATATAGGATTTCAATAATCCTCACATATCCTCTTCGTATAATTTGGTTCAGACTCAAGTGTTAATAAATCACTGATTAATGTGTTCCTGTTGAACAGAAACGCTTTTCACTAACATTTTCCTTTAACAAGTTTTAGAACTGGAAGTTCTCAACAAGTACCCACTGAAGAAACTTGAACTCGATGTTACCACCTTCAGATTTTCAAAGTAACAAATCACATGAAGTATTTTGGAAATAGCAACAAATTAAAAGTAAATATACTTTTGATATTTGTTTATATGTTTTACAAAATAAATTTCACAGACACAAAGGAAAAATTTGAAAATAAAGTTGAAAGAGCTCATCCAGTCCCACAAAAACATAAGATGGGTGACAGACAATAGCTTATTTAAAACTACATGACTAATTGGTAGCAGAGCTAGGAGGCTTCTGACTTGCATCTTAGAACTTTATTTGGTTTTACATGGTGCCCTGTCAACTTTCTGTGGAATAAAGACCATGTGGGATAAATGACACAATGAAGAACTAAATCAGTGGCCAGCTGTACAACATACAATTACATAAAAAGAGGAAATGAGTTGAAATTTTAATGAGATTAAAACTAGAATTCTCTGGCCATAAGGCTTGTCACATGCTGAAATGTGTTCTTGGAGACGTTTAAGGAATCTCCTTCCTGTGGGTGTTATTAAAAAATAGAGTAAACAGTCATTTGTCTCAGATGGTTTAGACAGCCCTGCCAAGAACAAAAGGGTGGGCTCCATAACCTTTCAAAGACTCTTTCAGGATGGTATTTATCATAATTCAAAAAACACAGACCAAGGATGAAATCAGGCATGTTATAAAAGGGTCACTCTGAAGAAAAAAAAAGGCAGGGGAGGGAATTTCCTTGACTATTTCTCACTAAGTCCCATAACTATTCAGGAGCATAGGAAACTTACTGTATTTTAAGTTTTTTTTTTTCAGTTTGTTTGTTTAACAAGAAAGGTTAAGCTGTACTGAAATGAATCCTAAGGGACTTTCCAAATACTTTGGTAGAAATGAGATTTTTGTGGTAAGGAACGTTAATATATATTGTCCATCAGTGACTGTAATGGGGTTGGTGGGGGGGACCTGATGAAGGGGGTAATCACCATAATATTGCACATGTAATTGTAGATTAATGATACCAAAATAAATTTAAAAAATATATATATATTGTCCATTAGCCATTGTTTCAGGCTTGATACTGTGGCGAAAGGCTAATGAATGCAATAGACTTTACTAGTAACATTGCATTTCTGTAACCAAGTTTCTCTGTTACTTTGTTTTCTACAAAGAAAAGGGCATGTGACCTAAAGCACACTTTCTTGTGCTCTTTTTGGATACAGGACTTGTGCCTAATCCAAAGGAATTGATGCTAAAGGAAGAAATGCCATGCATAGTGGTGGAATAGACCAACGGAGCACTTGTGCCGAGATTTGTGATACCCCTTCTGCTACATTTCATAGCACAGACAGGTAGCTCTTAATATGCTTAAAATAATCTGTGGGGAACAGAAAACAGTGGGATTGTATTTAACAGGTGACACATTTGATAAAAGATACACAGCCAGTCTGAGATTAACACTAATATTAGCAAAATCAGCACAATTAGTGCTGCTAAGATATTCTTAAAATATAGATTTTATATTTTAAATTTAAATATATATTTTAAAAATATATTATTAATATAAAAGATATATTCACCAGCCATATCACAGAGAGCTTTGAATAGAACAGTCAATTTTACAACTTGGAAATAATTTCAGGTAAAGTCTGGTTTCAGTGGATAAAAAGTACCATAAATGTGTAAAATAAGTTTATCTTAGATAAGTCTAGAATTTACAAAAGAGCATGAATTTTTTATGACTGTTTGTAGAAGTAAAAGTCAGAAATAATCCAAAAAACAAGAATGTTAATTTATTTCAAAATATTTTTCCTTCAATTACTTTCCTTCACAGCTAAATGAGTTGAACCAAGTTCAAAAGGAAACCAGATTTTTTTTAATTGAGAGGCAAAATGTACAAGCAATAGTGTGTTTGTTTCTTAAGGAACATAAATTAAAGCAAATCTAATTACAGCTGAGGATATATATTACCAAAACACACCTACTTTTTTTTTTCTGGCCTGTCTTTCATTTTCAACTTTTTGTTTAGTCTGAGAAAAGACCAGTTTCTACCCTTTAGATTCTGAGCTTCCTTAGATGTTATCCCTGTTTTGTTTTGTGGTTATGTTGTTTAGGAAGGGATTTATTGTGCCTGTTTCTCATCCTACATATTATACTTATTAAATTTAATTACCAAAATCAGAATTGCCATGGGGTTTTGCTTGCTGAGATGCTGGGGAATGTGTGATCTTTAAGAAAGTTCTCTGAGCTTAGGTTTTAAAAAAGGTACTACCAGAATCCAAATCATTTAAAAACTCAATTCCTTTGTTTCAGAACTTCAGAATATTGTAACACATACTCTGAATTTACACCAAGGAGAAAAATTTTTAATGAACTTCCTTTGTTAACGTAGGGAAAGCTATTTTACCCACTGTCTACTATTGCTGTCAACCCCACACTACAGGGTAAATCCGAAGGGGACCTACTGCTGGAGATGAACATTCATTGTGGTCCAGTTAGACACAAGATTGTCAAGGTCAATACCAGAAACATAGCAATATAATATATGGAAGTAATACTAGCAGTGGAGTACTATTTAGAAACTAATTTCAGGTTAAAAACCTGTTTTAATTGCACACTCTTCAGTAGTTTGCTATATATATATATATTCCAAATGCAAATACATAATACACATTCTCATATGTACATATTAGTTAGTCATTTAACTTTTACAACAGAGGAGTCATCCTGTTTTCAGACTAAGAGTATTTTAGCAAATGATAAAGAATAAGATGCACATGTTTATAAGTCCTAGAAAATATCAACTCTCTCTCATCTCCTAGGTCCAGTTTTGACCCTAACCAACGTGGAAATGGAAGAGGCCAATCCCAGATCTTCACTGCTGACTAAATTTAGTGCAACTGATGTCACCTCTCTGCTTGCTTGCTAATGGCTAAAGGAGCCATTGTGTTAGACTGATTGATGAATCATTCTCTAAGGATATTGTAGATTGGGCAGCATTCTAGTTCTTCATAAAACAAAAAAGTGACCCTATTAAGGGAGGAGTTAGATTCTCTGCAGTTGGTCATTTTAGACTTACCTGTTATCTCAACACAGAGCACTAGCAAAGCTGGAGGTTGGCTGTGGACCTATGTCAACTGCAGAAGCAATAGGAAATAGGGATGCATACAGTGGTTTACTTTGGTGGTTTATTAATGCCAACTGGAACTTTTAGACTTGTTATGTTAGCCATGTTGTAGTAAGAGGCCTTTTCATTTTAAAAACATGACTTAAAAATTACTGTGATTATTACATTTGCTTTTGGTGAGCTAATAAAAAGTAGTTAACTCATATGGTCTGTAGATTAAAAAAAAAGAAAGAAATATATTGTGAATAGGAGTGAACTATTTGAAAGTGAGGTAGGACTTAGAGAAGACCTGCATGAAACAAATACTCTTTGAGGGGCCACAGAAGAAACAATTTCATTATTCCATGAATCAAGGAATATAATGCAAATAAGACACTGAAAAAAGCCTGAAAGAGTTCTAAATGCAAAGGTGTACTCTTTGGAATGAATGGCAGAAAGTATGAATGGACGCCAATCTGGCCTTAAGTTTGTTCAGCAGGACTTCTGCTGTGATACAATCAGACGTTTTTTTTTTGTACCTTACAGCTTGTAGGTAGAAAAAAACCCTTGTATTTTCTCTAAATTTATGCTTAATTTTTGCTTCTCAAATAGTCTTTGGTTCATAGACACAGCATTCACTATGAAATATGCAGATTGTAAATATAATTTAAAAGCAGTAAAATCAAGGCCTTGAGAAGAATAGAGCAAGAGAGCTACTTGAACAGATGCCTGCTTTAGTAAGATGTCTTCCAAATTGTAAAGCTGCTCTCCACATTCATGTTCTTTAGAGTACTCAAAAAGCCAAAATCTAGCATGCTGGATGTATGCATTTAAATTTTTTCAACTTCTAAGAAGGAAAATCTGTCTAAGTCAAATACAAGGCAGAAAGATAGAATTTGATTTAAATTTATACTGTAATATCATTTCTATAGTTTGTGGTTTTTTATTGTTAATAACTTAACTTCTTCAGTGATCTTAAGACTTGAACACACCTATCTCAGAGCAGAAGGAATTATTAAAATGTCTCACCATATACTCTGAGGTCAATGTCTCTTTGTTTCTCTCCAGCTGCATTCACTGCCACGCAGGTGTATCTCCCCGTATCACTGATTTGTGCACTGGTCAGTGCTAGGATGCGGCCCCCAGACAGTACCTGTCAATGATAAGAAAGCTAAATAGCCAACATGTCCCCTTGAGAATGGTAGGTGTAAAAAGACTGTTTCTCTTATTTTCTGAGATTCATCAATTGATAGTTGCTTCTAGAAAGACTTCCACTTGGATATATTAAAATGGGAAAGCATCAAATGATCCACTTCTCATCTTCTTTGTGGAAGAAGACTGTGAGAAGTAAAAGCCACTATAACCAAATCTTTATATATAGGACCAAGTAAAGGTCCAATTTCATCCATATTCACTACAGAGAAAGAGAGAGCCCCAGGGGAATAAGGGGAGCTAATATTCCTTCTAATTTTGGGGGGGAGAACAAGTAAGAAGTTAAAGTTAACAGCAAAGTAGCCGTCAAATAAGCTTATTAGTCACATTCATTGCCCTTTTATCCCATTGGTCTAGTTACACCTCCAAAATGTTGACATTATCTCATTAGATCTTCATGATCCCAAATTCTGCAAGCCTTAGATGGTCAAGAAAAACTAAAAAAGTAGAATGGTGGGAAAACTAAGTTGTACGCTAAGCAAAATAAAGGACACTTTAAATGAGATATGTGTGCTTCTGTATTTTTGATTTTGAGTCAATGTAATACACAAATGTTTTCTTGGACTCAAATTTCATTTCTTATAATATTGCCTTTATAATTCCCTTACTTTATTATTTGATGTTTTTGTAGAATTAAATATATCCCATATGGTTCTCTGATTTATTATTTCCAGACATTTAAATATAAATTCTACTAGAAAATTCCTGTTTTTGTTGTTAATATGCAAAATTTCTTTGTGTAAAATATCTCTTATGGTGATGGCAAGGAATGGGGATGGGGAAGTAGGTAGAAAGTATCTAAAACAAATATAGCATTTACATATGAGATAAGAAAATTCCTAGGTATGGCAAGCTTTTAATGAATTGTTGAGAATTCCAATTGTGTATCCATGATATTTATGGATGTATATGTGTACATTTTTGCATAACATTTGTTAATTCTTATTCTCCAAATGTCTTTACCTGTTTATACTTCCTGTATGGAATAAGCAGGTGCTAGATTTCCCCTAAGAAATGACAGAGAGTACCTGTATCCCATTAGCAAAACTGGAGACAGGGCTCCCGTCTTTCAACCAGGTCAGACTTGGGGCAGGGATACCTCTGGCTTCACACTCTAACCTCACCAAGTTATTCACCACTACCACCACCATGTTACTGCTGCCAGAAATCGATGGGGGCACTGAAAAGGAATTAAAAAATAAATAAAAGTAAGAAATGTTACCTTCACAGATTTCATCTCAAAATAATGAAAACTATATGCAATGTCCACAGCAGTATGTTTTCCATGTAGTGTTTTGGATTATTTATTTATTTGTTTGTTTTGGGGGCAAGTTCTTTTCACACCATTTACTTGAGATTTTAATCACAGCCATCCTGTGAGGTAAGTAGGATAACTGATAAAAAGGTAAGTAGTATATTGATGATATTTCCATTTTACAGATGAGGAAAAGGAGGTTTTGCTACTTTAGGAAATTCAGTTTTTAATGCCAGAGTGGGTTTTTATTTCTTGATTCCCAGGTTTGTGGATGTGTGTGTGTGTGTGTGTGTGTCTCTTTCCACTGTGTCCACTCTAGTACATTATTTACCAACTCCTCTTAAAAGGATTATTAAAGATAACTTGGAAACATTTCTTTAACCAATACCTATGATTATGATAGACAGTATGTACTAACAGGTTATTGTCAATAGCCAGTGAGATTGTCAATGACTACTTCAATAGTCCACCTAAAGCAAACTTAAGTTCAAAATCATGTGACAATAGAGCATGGAAAAAAAAAGCATTTAATAGGAATCATGAAATAAAATGTTTTAGGATGCTGCACTCTTAAATAAAGATGACAATGATACACTGTGTTAAATATGTACACGAGAATATTATACATACACTTAATCATTTTTAATGCTTCTTTATCCCAGGATGATTTTAGGAGACTAGCACTAACCGTGGACCTGCAGACTATAAAATAACTCTGTAGCTCCAGCTGAGTTGATGGCCACACATTTATATATGCCAGCGTCTACAATCTGGGCGTTTTCAATATCAATGACCTGTCCTCTGTTCAAGAAAGTCACACTGTTGGAACCTGAGAGTGGTCGATTATCCTTGTACCATGTAATAGCTGTAAGGGGAAGAAGAAAGAAGCCCATCTTTTTAAAAGAGGCCCATATTTTTAAAAGTCAATTAAAAATAAAATCCTTCCTTTTAAAAGCTCAATACATGGACTAAATTGGAGCCTAACTAAAATAGTAACAATTGCTTTATTCTTATGCTTATCATTCAGTTTTAGTCTGTTTAAATACCTTTTTTAGGGTTGATTTTTAGGTAGAGGTAACCCTAGGAAGAATATGAGTAGTCAAGCCAACATAAGAGTCCTAAAAATGAATGTATTTAAAAATATATTATTTATATTATCTCTAACATATCATACTGTCTGACAGAAAACTTTTAACCAATCATATTTATTTTTGTTGTATACATTTTGCTCATCTATAAAAATTTGGTCTCTGCATCTAATTAAATCTAAACACTATACATACTATTACACCTAAAAAAATATGTATTTTTATTGATTCATATGACTAGCCAGTGATGAAAATCAATAAAACAAAATAATAGTCTCATCAAATGACTGATTTATATCAATATGGACTAGATAAAAAATGATTTGCAACATAAACGTATGTAAAATACTAGTATGGGTTTTGTGGCTATGGAAAAGATAATAAGACAATTAGCTATTCATGTTATTTCTGCATTGTTTAAATGAGCAAACTATTTCACATAGTTAAAAGCAATGAGAATTCAAAAACACCATCCACCTAATGATATCCTTCCTTATTTTTAACCTTGAAATGTATTCTATAATCTTTCCTTTATTAGTAACTACTCTATTAAGCTCATAAACAGATTTAGTTATTCCCAGAAATCTTAGTATGTTAATAGGTTACAGAGTCCACAAGTAAACATACCGGGTAAGGGATTTCCAGCTGCCTTACATTCCAGCTGTATGGGGTTGTTTACCACCACAGTCTCATTCAGCATCTTCCCTGCATCCTCCAGACTGGGTGGTTCTGCAAGAAGCCCATATAGGAGGATATTTATACTGAAAATAGAAATGATCATTTCTTTCTTTCATCTATATTTACTGATAGACTTGGGATAAAAGAAAAGAATACTATTAAGTAGAATTGAAGAACAGCATAGAAAAAAGATATTAATAGACTTTCTGGATAATCCCCTTCTCTGTGCTCATAGGAAAATCTTTAGAATTGTAGATTAGAGGAGTAGGAAAGTTAAAGGAGTATTTTTTTATTCCAATTAATCTGATTGTTCTGATGATGAATTGTCTTTACCAAGAAGTAAGCTATCTCATCTAAACTCTTACAGAGGAGGAGAAATCAATATTTCCAAAAATATCTGACTTCATCTTTGGAGACTACTATCTTAAACCATTTCAGAAAAGTCAGAATCCCTTTTTTTATTAGCAATTTTTTATATAAAAGTGATAAATTCTTAATAAAGCAGAAAACTGTCTCTTCAATTTCAAATAATCAGAGGTAATGCTACTCTATTATTTAATATAAGATAGGAATTCAGAAAGTCTATGAGACATAGAGTAAAAGGAAAAACAACATGGAATGGCAATGCCTTATGTTTCCAATACTATCTCAAGGAGTACAGGAAGGATCCCAGGATGAAAATAATTACAAAAAAACTAGAGATCTTAGTTTGAGAAGATGCTACAGTACATTGAAGATCATTAAAAAATGCATTAAAATTTTCACAAAATTTAACTCATTCAATGCACTGGCAAACCCTCAACTCCAACCCATACACAATCAAGCGATCAATCCATTCATTAATTTAGCAAAGACAGACCATGGGGAAAGGAGAAAAGAGAACAAGAAAAGTGATTATACTAAGTAAGAGAGCAGAAATAAAATCAAATACATAAATCAAGAGCATAAATGTGAATGAATTCATTTTCTTGTTCACTAGACAAGAGTTAACACATTTGTGGGTTAACACCACTTTTTAAATTAAAAAATCCGAGTAAATAAAAAGCACAAATTTAAAAATGCACAAAAATGTTGACGATAAAGAGCTGAACGGGGGTATACTAGGACAACAAGGGTTACAACAATTTCTGACAAACCGGTATAGACGGCAAAAAAGACTAAACATGACTAAGCAACATGCTTTCTATTGATTAAAATGTTACAATTCATGAAGAATCCATTATAATCATGCTTTATGCACTGAATAACAAAGCAAACTGTTAAAAAGGAGGGAAATTTTGAAAAATCTAAAAGTAATATACTTTAGTACACCTTTCTCAGGAACTGACTATGTACTGAAACAAAATAGTAATAAAGATTTTGAAAAGTAAAATTACTTATGCAGATTGTATATATATATATATATATGTTTTTTACAGTTAAAAAAATTCTTTTCAAATGCCAATAGAATATTTTTGTATTGACTATCCCCAATCTCAATGAAGCATTTATAACCACAATTTAATAGAACTATACATAAGAAATGAATAGAAATCAAAAACAAAAATACAAATCTCTCTACATGGGGAAAAACATAGAGTTAATAAAGACAAAAGTGTAGGATTAGAAAATATAAGTTTGGATGACATCGATTAAAATTAACATTAATGGGATGTCACCAAGCAGTACAGTAATCAAAGGAAATCTTAAAACCCTAATTAATATATTCAAAGCTCATAAATAATGAAAATAAATGTTCTAAGAATTCATCTCAGAACCTTGAAAATGAAAAAAATAAACCATAAGAAATTAGGAATAAATAATAAAAATAAAAGCAAAAGAAAACACCAAGGAAAAGAAATGAGCAAAAACAACAAAAAGAAAAAAATACACAAAGCTGTTTTTTGACAAGTTTCAAATACATCTGTCCTCTGAGCTAAATTTCTTTGTGGGTCAGATCTCTGTTTTTTCTGAGAGTTGTTCCTGTAAACAAAGCCTAGAACCTACTCCCCCGCCACATGTATAGTTTCTTTGTGTCCTTGTAATTCAGTATATTAACTCTTCCTGCTTGAAATGCCTAGAATGTTTCTGTTTTCTGCACGGAATTCAGATTAATGATATGGTATTTAAGGACAAAATACCTTTAAGTATGGTTATCTGACTTTTCCAAGTAGAAAGGAAAAATAATTAGTCCATGGCACATTCTCTCAAAAGTTATTTATGTACTCACTTGAAGCCTTCTGGACTGAAGTAATCACTGAAGGTTTTGACAGACTATGTAGCTGCTGCAATAAAACATTATGGTAGGAATAAGAAATACAAGACCTATGGAGAGGCCAGCTATTTTTCACTCCCCTAGAGAACTTAAAGAAAAAAACTTAGACATCAGCAAGAATGGCAGAGTAAGGGCCTTGAAAATCCACTCCTCCATAAAAGAAACAAGAACACTGGAAAAACTGCCAAATCAATTTTTTCAGAACTCTGGAAATTAACCAAAGACTGTTAACAATCTAATTGTTTATTCAAGAAAAACAGATAAATCTCATTACGAACAGTGAGTTTTATGGCATTTTTAACTCACCCTATTCCCAGCTCAACAGTAACCTTAAAAACAAACAGCCGTGCAATCACAGTGAAAAAAACACCCTAACAGATAAGAAGGGTATTGAATGGGTTTGGAGTTACCTAAAAGCCCCATTCCTAGAAAAGTATCACTATTTGACCTATCTGGCCCTTCCCTGAAAATCTCTACTTACAGGACTTGTCATTATGTATCCAGACTCAGAATTTGTTGAGTGTAAACAGCTTTTTCCCCAGGGGAATTTGAAAGTCTGTAACAACAGACTTTACAGATACTATTCAGGAAAATCTCCATATTAGTTTCCTTTTGCTGACATATCAAATTACCTCAAACATGGTAGTTTAGGCAATATACATATATTATCTTACAGTCCTATAGCTCAGAAGTCCAACACAGATTTACTGGATTAATATCAAGCCCTCAGAAGGGCTCAATCCCTTTCTACAGCTGCTCTACAGGAGAATCTATTTCCTTGCCTTTTCCAAATTCTAGAGGACATCTACATTCCTTGCCTTGCAGCCCCCTTCCTCCATCTTCAAAGCAAGAAATGGGGAAACAGAGAGGGCTTAAAAGACCTTCTCACATCCTATCACTCTGAAGTTCTGTGCCCGTCTTCTACTTTTAATGGCCTTTGTGATTTTATTGGGTCCACCTGGATAATTTGGGGCAATCCCCTTTTATTAAGGTCAGTTAATATCTGTAATCTTAATTTTGCTTTGAAAATAACCTAACATTTTCACAGATCTCAGGACTAGGATAAATGAACTTTTTTGGGGGGTGCCAATGTTCTACCTATCACCAAATAAACAGAAGAAACAACAAAAAACAGCAACAGCATTGACAATAACATAAATCATGGGGAGAACAGGATATGGTTTCCAGACTTGTCACATTACATTATTTAAAATATTCTATATTTCAATGAAAAATATAAGACATGCAAAGAAATAAGAAAGAATGGTCCATGCATAAGAAAAGAAGCAGTCAATAGAAATTGTCCATGAGGAAGCCCAGATGTTTAACTTACTAGATAATGACTTCAAAACAGCTATGTTAATTATGTTTTAAGAGCTAAAGAAAACCATGTCTAAAGAACAAAAGGAAATAGGAGAGTGATGTCTCAGTAAATGGAGAATATGAATCAAGAGTTATAGGAGAGTTGATGTCTCAGTAAATGGAGAGTATGAATCAAGAGCTAGAAATTTTTATAAAAAGAACCAAATAAGAATTCTGAATTTCAGAAGTGCAGTATTTTAGCTGGAAGAAGAAAGAATCAGCAAAGTGAAGATGGGCCAACTGAGATTATGCAATTTTAGGAGCAGAAATAAAAAATAATGAATAAATATGAACAGAGCAGAGCCTCTGAGGTTTGTGGTACACTATCAAGCATCATGCATAATGGGTGTCCCAGAAAAGAGGACAGAGAGAAAAGTGCAGAAAGAGTATTTGAAGAAGTGTGGTTGAAACCTTCACAAATTTGTTGGAAAACATTTACACATTTAAGAATTTTAACAAACTCCAAAGTGGATAAACTTTAAAAAATCCATACCTCGATATATCAACAATCAACCTGTTGAAAGCCAAAGACAAAAAAAGAATCTTGAAAGCACCAAGAGAGTTAAATGACTTATCATGTACAGGAATCCTCAGTAGGTCCAACAGGTGATTTTTCATTAAAAAAAAATGGAGGCCAAAAGGCAGTAGGATAACTTATTCAAAGTGATGAGAGAAATGGCTACCAACCAAAAACTCTATAACCAGCAAAACTGTCCTTTAGAAGGAGAAATTCAAACATCTGGGGAAAATCAAAACAGAGATTTCATTGCAATCCCCATAAAATGGAGAATTCAGTACTATCCTCCAGCGTTATAAGAAATATATAACTTTTATGTAAATACATAATATTTACATAAAGGGAATCCTTTAGGCTGTAAAGAAATTATAATTCTAATACATATGGAGGAATAAAGAGCACTGATAGAGGCAAATAACAGTAAAGACAGTAAAACTGAATATTCTGTGCATAACTCTTTTTTCTCCTCTCTGATTTAAAAGACAACACCACAAATTAATAATCATAAATCTGTATTGATGGGTACATGATAAATAAACATGTAATTTGTATGACAATAATGGCACAAAGGGGAGAAATGGAAGAAAATACAAATGAGCAAAGTTTTTTTTATACTATTGAAATGACATTGGTATTAATCCAAAATACATTATTATTATTTAAGATGGTAATTATAATCCTCAGGGAACTAGAAAAATAAACTAAAAAAATATGTAAAATAAAAATAGAAATAAAATGGTACACAAGAAAATATCTATTTAATACAAAAATCAATAATGAGGGACATAACAAAAATGACAATACATATCAAAACAGAAAATGGTAGACATAAATCCTATCAATCAATAATTACATTAAACGTAAATGGATTAAGCACTTTAATCAAAAGGCAGATACTAATAGAATGAACAAAAAAATAATAAAACCATGACCTAAGTGTAAGTTGTCAGCAAGAGACATACTTTAGATTCAAAGACACAAATAGGTTGAAAGTAAAAAGATGGAAAAAGATATCCAACACAAACAGTAACCAAACAAGAACTGCAGAGGCTATACTAATATTAAACAAAACAGACTTTAAAATAAAAAATGTTACTACAAACAAATTAGGATATTTTGAAACGATACAAAATGTCAATTCACCATGAAGGTATAACAATTATATATTTACATAACAACAGAGTCTCAAGATATAACAAAAATTGACAGAATCAAAAGGAGAAAGAGACGATTCAATAATAATAGTTGGAGACTTCAATATTCCACTTTCAGAAATGTATAGAGCTACGAGACAGAAAATGAACAAGAAAATAGAAGAATTGAACAATACTACAAACCAACAGATACACATACAGCACTGCAACTGATAACAGCACTATACACATTCTTCTCAAGTGTACACTTAACATTCTCAAGGACAGACCATATGTTGGGCTATAAAACAGGTTTCAATGCACTTAAAATGATTAAAATCATATAAAGTATGTTCTCCAAGCACAGTAGAATAAAATTGTGAATCACTAACAAGAGAAGATTTGTGAAATTCACAAATGTGTGGAAGTTAAGTAACACACTCCCAAGTAACTGATCAAAGAAGAAATCACATGAGATATTAGATAATACTGTGAGATGAATGCAAATAAAAACACAACTTACCAAAAACAGCGGGATGTACATAAAGCAGTACTTAGAGTGAAATTTATAGCTGTCAACTATATTAAAAAAGATCTTACATCAATAATCAAACACTCTACCTTAAGAAACCAGAAAAAAATAACAGTAAACTAAACCCAAAACAAACAGAAGGAAGGAAATTATGAAGATCAGACTGTGAATAAATTAAATACACAAAAGAAAAATGAGAGAGAAAATCAACAAGATCAAAATCTGCTTTTTGAAAAGATCAATAAAACAGACAAAATTTTAGCTAGACTATAAAGACAAAACAAAAGAGACAAGACCAAACTGCTGCAATCAGGAATGAAAGAAGAGTCACTATTACCAACCTTATGGAATTAAAAAGGACATAAGGGAATATTAGGAACAACTGTGTGCCAATAAGTTGGATAACCTAGAAGAAATAGGTAATTTCTCTGAAAGATACAAACAACTGGAACTGACTCAAGAAGAAGTAGAAAATATGAATGCACATATAAAAATAAAGAAATTGCATTAGTCATCAAAAAAATTTTTTTTGCTTTTTCAAATTTATTTTATTATCATTAATCTACAATTACATGTGCAATATTATGGTTATTAAACTACCCCTTTATCAGGTCCCCCCCACCAACCCCATTACAGTCACTGTCCATCAGCATAGTGAGATGCTATAGAATCACTACTTGTCTTCTCTGAGTTGTATTGCCCTCCCCGTGCCCCCCAACATTACATCTGCTAATCGTAATGCCCCTTTTTCCCTCTTATCCCTCCCTTCCCACCCATTTTCCCCAGTCCCTTTCCCTTTGGTAACTATTAGTCCGTTCTTGGGTTCTGTGAGTCTGCTGCTGTTTTGTTCCTTCAGTATTTTTCTTTGTTCTTATACTCCACATATGAGTGAAATCATTTGATACTTGTCTTTTTCGGCTTGGCTTATTTCACTGAGCATAATACCCTCTAGCTCCATCCATGTTGTTGCAAATGGTAGGATTTGTTTTCTTCTTATGGCTGAATAATATTCCATTGTGTATATGTACCACATCTTCTTTATCCATTCATCTACTGATGGACACTTAGGTTGCTTCCATTTCTTGGCTATTGTAAATAGTGCTGCAATAAACATAGGGGTGCATCTGTCCTTTTCAAATAGGGCTGCTGCATTCTTAGGGTAAATTCCTAGGAGTGGAATTCCTGGGTCAAATGGTATTTCTATTTTGAGTTTTTTGAGGAACCTCCATACTGCTTTCCACAATGGTTGAACTAATTTGCATTCCCACCAGCAGTGTAGGAGGGTTCCCTTTTCTCCACATCCTCGCCAACATTTGTTGTTGTTTGTGTTTTGGATGTTGGCCATCCTCACTGGTGTGAGGTGATATCTCATTGTGGTTTTAATCTGCATTTCTCTGATGATTAGCGATGTGGAGCATCTTTTCATGTGCCTGTTGGCCATCTGAATTTCTTCTTTAGAGAAGTGTCAATTCATGTCCTCTGCCCATTTCTTAATTGGATTATTTGCTTTTTGTTTGTTAAGGTGCATGAGTTCTTTATATATTTTGGATGTCAACCCTTTATCAGATACGTTTTTTATGAATATATTCTCCCATCCTGTAGGGTGTCTTTTTGTTCTACTGATGGTGTCCTTTGCTGTACAGAAGCTTTTCAGCTTGATATAGTCCCACTTGTTCATTTTTGCTTTTGTTTCCCTTGCCCGGGGAGATATGTTCATGAAGAAGTTGCTCATGTTTATGTCCAAGAGATTTTTGCCTATGTTTTTTTCTAAGAGTTTTATGGTTTCATGACTTACATTCAGGTCTTTGATCCACCTTGAGTTTACCTTTGTGTATGGGGCTAGACAGTAGTCCAGTTTCATTCTCTTACATGTAGCTGTCCAGTTTTTCCAACACCAGCTGCTGAAGAGGCTGTCATCTCCCATTGTATATCCAAGGCACTTTTATCAAATATTAATTGACTGTATATGTTTGGGTTAATGTTTGGATTTTCTATTCTGTTCCACTGGTCTGTGGGTCTGTTTTTGTGCCAATACCAAATTGTCTTGATTACTGTGGTTTTGTAGTAGAGCTTGAAGTCAGGGAGTGTAATTCCCCCTGTTTTATTCCTCCTTCTCAGGATTGCTTTGGCTATTCGGGGTCTTTTGTGGTTCCATATGAATTTTCGAATTATTTGTTCCAGTTCATTGAAGAAAGCTGTTGGTAGTTTGATAGGGATTGCATTGAATCTGTAGATTGCTTTAGGTAGTATAGCCATTTTGACAATATTTATTCTTCCTAGCCAAGAGCATGGGATGCATTTCCATTTGTTAGTGTCCTCTTTAATTTCTCTTAGGAGTGTCTTGTAGTTTTCAGAGTACAGGTCTTTCACTTCCTTCGTTAGGTTTATTCCTAGGTACTTAATTCTTTTTGATGCAATTGTGAATGGAATTGTTTTTCTGATTTCTCTTTCTGTTAGTTCATCATTAGTGTATAGGAAAGCAACAGATTTCTGTGTGTTAATTTTGTATCCTGCAACTTTGCTGAATTCAGATATTAGTTCTAGTAGTTTTGGAGTGGAGTCTTTAGGGTTTTTTATGTACAGTATCATGTCATCTGCAAATAGTGACAATTTGACTTCTTCTTTACCAATCTGGATGCCTTGTATGTCTCTGTTTTGTCTGACTGCTGTGGCTAGGACCTCCAGTACTATGTTGAATAACAGTGGAGAGAGTGGGCATCCCTGTCTTGTTCCCGATCTTAGATGAAAAGCTTTCAGCTTCTCGCTGTTAAGTATGATGTTAACTGTGGGTTTGTCATATATAGCCTTTATGATGTTGAGGTACTTGCCATCTATACCCATTTTGTTCAGAGTTTTAATCATGAATGAATGCTGATTTTTGTCAAATACTTTTTCAGCATCTATGGAGATGATCATGTGGTTTTTGTTCTTCTTTTTTTTTGATGTGGTGGATGATGTTGATGGATTTTCGAATGTTGTACCATCCTTGCATCCCTGGGATGAATCCCACTTGATCATAGTGTATGATCCTCTTGATGTATTTTTGAATATGGTTTGCTAGTATTTTGTTGAGTATTTTTGCATCCACGTTCATCAGGGATATTGGTCTGTAGTTTTCTTTTTTGGTGAGGTCTTTGCCAGGTTTTGGTATTAGAGTAATGCTGGCTTCATAGAATGAGTTTGGAAGTATTCCCTCCTCTTCTATTTTTTGGAAAACTTTAAGGAGAATCGGTGTTATTTCTTCTCTATATGTCTGGTAGAATTCAGAGGTGAATCCATCAGGCCTGGGGTTTTGTTCTTGGGTAGTTTTTTGATTACCAATTCGATTTCATCGCTGGTGATTGGTCTGTTTAGTTTTTCTGTTTCTTGCTTGGTCAGTTTTGGAAGGTTGTATTTTTCTAAGAAGTTGTCCATTTCTTCTATGTTTTCCAGCTTGTTAGCATATAGATTCTCATAATATTCTCTTATGATTCTTTGTATTTCTGTGGGGTCCGTCGTGATTTTTCCTTTCTCATTTCTGATTGTGTTTCTGTGTGTAGATTCTCTTTTTCTCTTAATGAGTCTGGCTAGGGGTTTATCTATTTTGTTTATTTTTTCAAAGAACCAGCTCTTGGTTTTATTGATTTTTTCTATTGTTTTATTCTTCTCAATTTTATTTATTTCTTCTCTAATCTTTATTATGTCCCTCCTTCTGGTGACTTTGGGCCTCATTTGTTCTTCTTTTTCCAATTTCAGTAATTGTGTCTTTAGACTATTCATTTGGGAATGTTCTTCCTTCTTTAAATAGGCCTGGATTGCAATATACTTTCCTCTTAGAACTGCCTTTGCTGGTCCCACAGAGGTTGTGGCTTTGTGTTGTTGTTGTCATTAGTCTCCATATATTCTTTGATTTCTGTTTTGATTTGGTCGTTAACCCATTGATTAATTAGGAGAGTGTTGTTAAGTCTCCATGTATTTGTGAGCCTTTTTGATTTCTTTCTAAAATTTATTTCTAGTTTTATACCTTGGTGATCTGAGAAGTTGGTTGGTAGGATTTCAATATTTTTGAAATTACTGAGGTTCTTTTTGTGGCCTAGTATGTGGTCTATTCTGGAAAATGTTCCATGTGCACTTGAGAAGAATGTGTATCCTGTTGCTTTTGGGTGTAGAGTTCTGTAGATGTCTGTTAGGTCCATCTGTTCTAGTGTGTTGTTCAGTGCCTCTGTGTCTTTACTTATTTTCTGTCTGGTTGATCTGTCCTCTGGAGTGAGTGGTGTGTTGAAGTCTCCTAAGATGAATGCATTGCTGTCTATTTCCTCCTTTAATTCTGTTAGTATTTGTCTCACATATGCTGGCGCTCCTGTGTTGGGTGCATATATATTTATAATGGTCATATCTTCTTGTTGGACTGACCCCTTTATCATTATGTAATGTCCTTCTTTATCTCTTGCTACTTTCTTCGTTTTGAAGTCTATTTTGTCTGATACAAGTACTGCAACACCTGCTTTTTTCTCTTTGTTGTTTGCATGAAATATCTTTTTCCATCCCTTCACTTTTAGTCTGTGTATATCTTTGGATTTGAGGTGAGTTTCTTGTAGGCAGCATATAGATGGGTCTTGCTTTTTTATCCATTCTGTTGCTCTGTGTCTTTTGATTGGTGCATTCAGTCCATTTACATTTAGGGTGATTATTGATAGATATGTACTTATTGCCATTGCTGGCTTTAGATTCGTGGTTACCAAGGGTTCAAGGGTTGCTTCTTTACTATCTAACAATCTAACTTAACTTTCTTGTTAAGTTATTGTAAACACTATCTGATGTTTCTTTATTTCTCTCCCTTCTTATTCCTCCTCCTCCATTCTTTCTATAATAGGTGTTTTATTCTTTGCCTTTAGTTAGTATTTGGATGGTCTGCTTTCTTTGCTATGATTTTATTTTCTCTGTTGACATCTTTTTAGCCTTAGGTGTACTTCCATCTAGAGCAGTCCATTTAAGATATCCTGTAGTGGTGGTTTATGAGAGGCAAACTCTCTCAACTTTCGTTTGTCTGGAAATTGTTTAATCCCTCCATCATATTTAAAGGATAATCGTGCTGGATACAATATTCTTGGTTCGAGGCCCTTCTGTTTCATAATGTTAAATATATCATGCCATTCTCTTCTGGCCTGTAAGGTTTCTGTTGAGAAGTCTGATGATGATAGTCTGATGGGTTTTCCTTTGTAGGTGATCTTTTTTCTCTCTCTAGCTGCCTTTAATACCCTGTCTTTATCTTTGATCTTTGCCATCTTAATTATTATGTGTCTTGGTGTTGTCTTCCTTGATTCCCTTGTGTTGGGAGATCTATGAGCTTCGGTGGACTGCGAGACTACTTCCTTCCCCAGTGAGGGAAAGTTTTTAGCATTTATTTCTTCAAAGACACTTTCTATCCGTTTTTCTCTCTCTTCTTCCTCTGGTACTCCTATAATGCGAATATTGTTCCGTTTGGATTGGTCACACAGTTCTCTTAATATTCTTTCATTCCTAGAAATCCTTGTATCTCTCTCTGCCTCAGCTGCTCTGTACTCCTGTTCTCTGTTTTCCATTCCATTAACAGTCTCTTGCATCTCATCCAGTCTGCTGTTAAGCACGTTGATCGCTTGTCTGATTTCTGCATTGTCTTTCCTCAGTTCCCTCACTTCCTCCCTCAGCTCTTGCACATTTCTCTGTAGGTCCATCAGCATGGTTATGACTTTTATTCTGAATTCTTTTTCAGGAAGACTGTGCATTTCCATCCCTTCAGACTCCCTCTCTGGGGTTGTCTGGGTGATTTTGGTCTGAACCATATTCCTCTGTCTTTTCATGGCTATAGAATTGGTCACTGCTAGTTGCCACGTATGTCAGCTGGGCTCTTTAAGACTTTAAAAAGAGAAAAAAATGAGAGAAAAAAAAAGAAAAAAAAGAAGAAAGAAAGAAAGAAAAAAAGAAAAAGAAAGAAAACAAAAAACAAAACAAAACAAAAAAAATGCCCACCGGATGTAGATTCTGTGAGAATGCTATAGATGGCACTATTGCCCCACTATTCTGCAGCCGTGGCTGTGCCGCTCTGCAGGGCCCTTTATCGCTCTGGCAGGGGTGGGAATGAATAGGAGGCTGTTGATCTCAGTGAGAAGTGGAAGTATGGCTACGCTTCCTCAGTCACCAGCTAAGGCCTCTGAAACTCCCCAGGACTCCCAGCCTGCTGGGCTGAGTGTGCTGGGGCGATCCGGCTCCTCCGCTGGGCTCCTGTCTCTTTAAGACCGCTGAAGAAAGCGCGCACTTTTTTTTTCCTTCCCGGGAGCCGGCTGCAAGCACCCTGGCACGTTCCCCGCTTAGATCCTGCCCCTCTGTCTCTCCAATCTCCGCTGCACTGCGCAATGTGGGTCAGCGCTCCCCACGCAGATCACCGGGGCTGGCTACTTCGCGGGGTGTGCTTCCACTCCCTCCCGGCTCTGAATCCTCTCCTCCCGCCGGTGCGCTGGGGTGGGGGAGGGCTCGGGTCCCGCCGGGTCGCGGCTCCGTATCTTACCCGCCTCTTGGGGTGCCGAGTCCTCTCGGGTGTAGCTGCCCGCTGTGCGCTTTCCTGTGTATTCTCGTCTCTCTTTTAGGAATAGATGTATTTTCTGTGTTTTCGTAGATAAATATAGTGTTGGGAGGAGATTTCTGCCGCCCTGCTCACACCACCATCTTCC
>JAVSCE010015480.1:0-122250 GCA_032199065.1 Smutsia gigantea
AGAACCCAAGAACGGACTAATAGTTACCAAAGGGAAAGGGACTGGGGAAAATGGGTGGGAAGGGAGGGATAAGAGGGAAAAAGGGGCATTACGACTAGCAGATGTAATGTTGGGGGGGCACGGGAGGGCAGTACAACTCAGAGAAGACAAGTAGTGATTCTATAGCATCTCACTACGCTGATGGACAGTGACTGTAATGGGTTTGGTGGGGGGACCTGATGAAGGGGTAGTTTAATAACCATAATATTGCACATGTAATTGTAGATTAATGATACCAAAATAAATTATATTAAAAAAAAAAAAAAAAAAAAAGAAATAAATGGCTTAAAATGTGCTTTAAAATGGTTCAGAAGTAATGCATTTGTACAACTACATTTTATTCAATTATGAATAAAAGACATCAGAACCGTCCTAACTTAGATGGAAAGCAGAAGAGAATAAGAGGTCAAGAAGGCCTTAAGTGGGAGAGAGGTCAATGCAGAGGGACATGTATGCTGGGGTGGGAGAGGATATAAAATCATCATTTAAAATGATGTACCAGAAAATTCAATGACAAAGGAAAGTGTCCAGGATATATACTGGACCAAGTTACAGAACAGTAAAGGCTATGGGGTAACTGACTTAGTTCAGGCCCTAGGATCTTGTCCTTATAAATTTTCCCACTATGGATGCCATAAGGCTGTTGTCAGATTCATTTTCCTAAAGCCTGAGTCTACTCATTATCAGTCCACTCCAAAACCCTCCATGGCATCCCTCATCCTTCAAAATGAGGTCAAAATGACTCAGTGAAGGATTGATGACTACTCACGTGAGCCAGCCACAACTTATTTTTCCCAGTCTTATGTTCTTCTTTACTACTTTATACCCCACTGATTCAGCAAAATTGAGCTTTTCTCCAAATGCACAGCCTCTCCTGCTTCAATGCTTTCCTCATCTGCCTCTCTCTCCAGACTGCCCCATGCCTCAATTCTCCTCCTCTTTCAAAGGCTACAGCCTCCATTATAGTTTCTCTTGTCCTCCAGCCACAAAACAAGTCCTACTGTGTGTCAGGTACTCTACTAGGGTTTTGCCTTAAATACACTGTTTAATCTTCACAACTACCCTGTGAAACAGGTATTTATTATCCCTACATCTCAGATGAAGAAACTGAGTCTTAGACAAAAAAAAAAAAAGCTTGTCCAAGGGTTCTACTAAATAATACTAAACCAGGATTTGAATCTAGGCACTCTGACTCTAGAGCCCAAAGCCAAAACCACTGTACCTTTAGTACTACATATCCAGAGGATTCTCTTCTCTCCTCTGAACTTCCTTTGTACCTTACCTGTTTACTCTATTTAATAGGGTAAAAAGTGCTGTGATGGTATGTATTCATATGTATGCATGTGTATGTATGTGATATGTATGTGTGTGTCTTTTCAGACTCTAAGGCTCTTGAGATCAAGGTCCATCTATGTGAGGTCCCTCTTTGTATCTGCTTGGTATCCAGCATAGTGCCTTGCACATAGTAGGTGCTGACAAAATATTTGATGAATAAATGAAGCTATGAATCAGTCTTATGCTTTGTTTTCAAATGAGTAGTTTCTTATAATAGTTTGGCTCACAATAAATTTACTTAATGTCAGGAGGATACATGTCACATGAATTGATAGCAATGATGCCAGGTTCTCCTTATACAACTGGTATTTAGAGATATCCAGGAAGCACCAATGACACTTTTAATATTATATTGCTGGTGTGTATATTCCCCAGTGCTTTTAAAAACAGGTAGTAATGTAAAATGTTTGTGCCTTCAGGATATGGCTTAAAGATATAAGACAACTAAAGCTTAAAGGGAAGGGCAACCCAGGGGACTCTCTTTTCCCCTCCTGGCTTGAGCTAGGAGCTCTGTCCTCTCACTTTCTCTCTAAGTAAAAGCCTCTGCCTTGCTCTCCTACCTTGAGTGTTTCCAAAGTTCATTCTTTGGCTCCGTGAACAAGAACCCTGGCATCATTTTGGGGGGCTCGTCTGGGATAACTTCAGAGGTGAGTATTGGCATCTGAGCCTGCCTTTTTCTTTCACTCTCCTTATAGAAGGAAACCATCTATGGCACTCAAAATCAGGAGCTCGTCAGCCACTTAAATGGGACTAGCTCAGCTGCCGATCTCAAAGTCTCAAGCGACAGGTTCCCCTGCGTCTCCCTCAGTGGATCCCCGGTCTCCCTTGGGAGCCGGGAATGTCACCTGAGTGGAGGCCAGGATTCCCCTTCAGAGGCATCTCCTTGGATGTGAGGGACTGAGGAAAGCCGTGGGCAACTGCGAGAGTCTAGGCTGAGGCCACACTTCAGCGGCTTCTCAAAGGTTCGCATGTCTGGAATCAGATCCCGACCGCCCGACTGGGTATCCATGTGGAGTGTCTCTCTCTCTCTGTCTCTCTGACTTCCATCCTGCTTCTTCAGGACGCCCTGGCCTCTGAGTGAGGCAGGGGCACTCTTTACTTTCTTTCTATGCTCTCTGTGTGCCTCTAACTTCATCAATTTCATGGAACCCGATGCTCACCACAGCAAGGTAGGATATCTATGCTTCGCTCTTACTCTTAACTAAATGCTGTATATTTTATCTCATAAAAATGTGTCTGGGTACCCATTAGCCCCTTAAAAGACAATTAGCATCAGCTACCAGTCTTAAGTCTCAAGTGAAATTTCCCGGTGTCTGCTGCTCCTTGATCTCCCACCTCTCTATTGACCTCTCTTCCTTAAAGTCAATCATCCTGGAGTACGGCGTTTCCTTTTCTGCAGCCCCAGGGAAATGGAACAGGCTTGTGTCTGACCAACCACTGCTGTGGCAGCGAGAGGTCACACAGTCCCTGTACTTATCAGACAGGCAGGGGCCTCTCAAAGACTGATCCCGAGTGTACTGTGCTGAAGCCCGTGCAGAAGAAATTAGGGTGTGGATTAGAACTCCCAAAAGACGTAAAGTAGGAGCACACTGGTAAGGTCCGACTAAATCCAGAGCTCTGAGGCGACTCTTGCTTAGTGGGAAGGCAAGAGGGAAATCAAAGCAAGGTGCAGGCCATGCTAGTAAGGAGTGGTTAAGTCCAGTAGGCCTGGCAGAGGAGGTGACTGACCACAGTCACCCAGGCTCTAAGGCAGGGTGACGCCCTCACAGAGAAAAGGCCAGATGGGAGCTTCCTCTTCAAGTTTAAAACCAGACACCCCTCTGGCATGAAAGGAAGAGCACATTGGTAAAGTCCCACTAAATCCAGAGCTCTGAGGCAGCTCTTGCTTAGTGGGAAAGCAAGAGGGAAATCAAGGCAGGCTACAGGACATGCTGGTAAGGAGTGGTTAAGACCCAGTAGGCCTGGCAGAGGAGGTGATTGACCACTGTCACCCAAGCTCCAAGGCGAGGGGGCGCCCTCACAGAAAAGGCCGACCAGGTGTTGCACACCTGTCTTTCTCTCTTCCAGATGGGAGCATCTTCTTAAAGTTTAAAGCCAGACACACCTCTGGCATGCATTCTAAAGAGTTAGGAACAATTTGATCCCCAAACCCTGAAAAAGAAGTATCTTATCTTCTTCTGCACACAAGCCTGTCCTAAATACAAGCTCTCTGATTAGAGAGGCTTGGCCCCTGAGAGAAGTATACAATATAATAAGGCTATACAGCTAGATTTATTTTGCCACAAGGAAGGAAAATAGTCAAAAGTCCTGTGAACTACTATCAATATAAAACTGGTTTTCTAAATCCTTTTATTGGAAATCTACTTATTAGGTTATCAATATCCTAAAAAAATTGGGAGGTTTTTAAACTAGACTTCCTGAGACAGAAATTAATCTTCTGCAATACAGCCTGGCTTAAATCTTTCAAAAGAAAGAATGCTTAAGTATAGGATCGACTTTCTCATGTTTAGTGAATGTTTTGTAAATAATCTAGCATGGTTGTTAAGAATCAGTGAACTAAATAAGTGTAGTAATGGCTGCAAAGATGTTGAGTTAAGAACATCCCACATCCTACAAACTTCCCAAGCCTCCCAACATCGATGGACTAGGAGTGTTTTTCATTGGTATGATTATCTAGCCTCCATTTTTATACCATCTCTTGGTTTAGAAGATGTAATTTGGCATATCAAATCCTTAACCAATTTTACTCAAAAGGCCTTAAATTATATCATCCAAGGAATTACTCTCCTAGATACTAAAGTTAAACTAATGTGCCAAAGCAGTTATACAAAATAGAATGGCACTAGACTCTTAACAGCAGTACAGGTGGGACCTGTGCTATAATTAAAGTTGTGTATTGTGTGTACATTCCAAATTATTCATAAAATGTCTCTGATTCACTTCAGGACCTCCGAAAGCTAGTCCAAGCTATGTCAGGGCCAGAAGTCCCATGGACTACTATGATACGGAGCTGGTTTTCTAAATCCTTTTGAAGCCATAAAACTGCAAATGGTGATGGAAACGGAACCCCACATACAAGTGCTCATCATCCGAGGCCCTCTCAACTGTCCAGTGATGGAGACCTAGCTTCACCCTTTACTGTGCCCCCCCCCTCAGCATGGATCAGCCAGAGTGGTCGTCGTCCCCTTTCCCCGAGCAGCAGCTAGGGTCTCCATCTGTAGAGGGGGGAATGAGACAGGGACCATGGGCCTAGACACAGTAGGGTGAGAGCCTCTGGAAAAAACAAAGCAAGGTAATACATTGTGGGATTTGCTTTGGCCTGCTGGGGGGCCCAGCTTGTTTTTCTGACTTTACCCAGGTGCTGCTTTTCTTCCTCCAGCCCTAAACAAATGATTTGCAACCTGGGCAATGTAGCAAGCAAGCCCAAAACAACATAGTAAAAACAGGAAGGATTCCATCTTGAAAATAAGATTGCATCTTAAAACCCAATTAGTTAAAAAGTAAGTTTCTTAACAAACAGACAATAACTCAGCCCACCTTGGGAGCAAAGCAGGCAGCCTTGAGTGATGGGCTCCCAGACCAGGAAGCTGCTATCCCGGGAGGATATCAGAGCAGTAAAATTCATGTAATTAATCAGGAAGACTAATAAGAAACTTAGTGTTTCTTCAAAGGTAAACATTTTGAGACCACTTAACAGGTGTACATCCCTAGCCCTTTGGTCTCTCAACCGCCTATAAAACCCCTAGACAACACACCACCCGGGGACTCTCTTGTCCCTTCCTGGCTTGAGCGAAGAGCTCTGTAGTCTCGCTTTCTCTCTAAATAAAAGGCTGTCTGCCTTGCTCTCCTTAAAAAAAGGGAAGGGCAGCCCAAATATTTTGAGCAATTCCCTTTCCCATATCCAAGTACAAATGACAAAGGCCAACAATGTCAGCAATCCCAGCTCTACATTTAAACACAGCAATTTTTAATGCAAACTAACACCAGGTAGTCCCACTTCTGATTTGGAAGATGGGGCATTAAAAAAGTGTAAACCAGCCCATCCCTGGGCACAGAAGTATAAAAACAGTCAAATCTGCAAAGCATCTCCAAAGGACAAAACTAGAGTTTCTCATATTAGAGTGAATGCAAACTGCCTCATGTGGTCACTGCTCTAAGCAGGGAAATAAAGAAGAAGAAAGAAACCTGAGTTTGAAATAACGAGAAAAAGTGATCCACACCACAATCTTATAAAATGGGAAGTAATAATTTAGGAGAAGGGAAGCTAGGGGAAAGAGGTAGAATAAGACAAGACTGTTTTAGCTGAGATGTAGACACTTTTTTCTTTAAATGCCTTAGACAAAAGAAACGTTTCACATGTGTAACAACAAGGGAAGCTTGGTTCAGAGCCAACCTGTCATGAAGCCCAGTTTCCAACACTTACTAAAAGGTGAAGTTGCAAAGATTTTTTTTCTTGCATGAGGTTTCTGGGGAGGGGATGAAAGAAGACACTTGAGCTATATTCAAATGCAAATGAACAAGTGGACAATAACCAGACAAGGTCCCTGAGTAGGACCAAAATAATTCCAAGCTACCAAACTGTAGGCAAGCTCCAAAGACTTCAGTGAATAAAAAACCAATTTCACCCAGCCTTGTAAGTATTCTGGGAACTAAAGTGAAAGTTTCCTTCCTCATCAACTCTCTGGAAAAATGCTTCAATGCAAAAGTAAAACAAAGTAAAAACAAAAAAGCTTTCAATTCTCCCAATATCCCAACATAGAGTTATTGGGTTAGTTGTTTCACTCTTCTCTCTTTCTCCAATTCAGTCCTCCAGACACAACAGTATACTACTCTTAAGGCCATAGTTTCTGGAATAACAGCCATAAGTATCAGCTGTTGACTGCCATATTTAAAAAAAAATCTCACAATAACTATAAATAAAAATAACGCTAATTGCATTAGTTTCCATCTAATTCATTTGTATTTTTTAAAGGCACTAGCCCTGAAAACTCTTGGAAGATGCCAGTCAAAATCACAAAATGGTAGAAAGAAACCAGATAGTGGTATGTTATCAAAGGAAGTCAAGTGTTTGAAGGAAAGGCAGTGGTTTCCAGAACACTGGAAATGTTTTTTCATGAATCCAAAACAACCTTCTTCCAACTGCTCTATGCATGACTATTCAGCCACCTTGCATTTAAAATCTTTTCAACCCTCCATTTCTAATAGCTGACTTAAAAAAAAAATCTGTTTAACCAATGACATTTAGTCTACAAAGTAATGATGATCACTGTCATAAATTTAAATTTGAAACCATCAAACAAAACTTCCAAAAATGAAGAACTCATTTTAACTCAACAATAAAAAATAACTCAATTCAAATATAAGCAAAAGATCTGAAAAGACCTCTCTTCAAAGAAGATACACAAATGGGAAATAAGCACATGAAAAGCCACTCGATATCATTAGCTATAAGGGAAAGGCAAATATAGTATTAAAGATGGCGTGAGAGGTGAGACACAGGCTTCCTCCTAAAACCACATATAATACAAAAATATAATTAATACAACTAATCCTGAAAGAGCAACAGGAAAGAGGACTGCGCCAGACTACATACACCTGGAGAAAAGAGCAGACCTCACAGAACAGGGTAACATACCAAAGCTGTGGCCCAGCAGGACCCAAGCCCTTCCCCTACCCCAGCTCACCAGCGGGGAGGAAAAGAAACGGGGCAGGGAGGGAGTGGAGGCCTGGGACTGCTGAATACCTAATTCTGGAGATCTGCTCTGGGAGCACAAACCTACATTTCATGGTGCTTGCATGATACTCTCGTGATTACGGGGTTGGAAAGCTAAGACAGGCAGAATTCTTGGAGGGACTCAGACTCCAGCCACTTCTGGAAAGCAGGGATCCATATCCGGCTGCTCTGGGAGAAAAGAAAGGCGGGCAGTCTCAGAGACTTCCTAACAAGGAAGCCCTTAGCAAGAGGGCTGCTAAAGGGGCAAGGATTGCATGGAGCTTACTGCTCAAGAAAGAAGACAGGTAGACAAAATTGGGTGTACTCTGCCCAGCAGGTTGGGAGCTTTGCCATATACACTCTCACATTTAAGGAGGAAAAAGAAATTTTCCTCCTTAGATGATCTTCAGGTGCTCCAGCTCTCTGGCTGCCTACACAGCTCCAAGGAACCCCTCCGGGATACGTAACCTACTGTGCCTTTCTCCCGGCCAGCCCCACCTGGCTCGCAAAACGGCAAACCCTACCTGGGCATTAAGCCAGCCAGAGGGAAGACTGTCTACAGCCTGCAAACGCAAAGCATAGAGGCTTATACCTGTGTGCTCGGCCCACTGGTTCACACAGTGGAGACAGGCATAGCAGCCGGGAAGCAGGAAACAGCTCTTTCCTCCCCCCAGACACCAATACCTCTCCCCTGCGACCCCCAACATTGCTTCAGTAGCTGAGCAGCTCCAGGGAGTAGAGCTTCTGGGCACTACAGGGCGCCATATACAAATATGAAACGCCAAAGGAACCTGGTTCATTCACATTAAAATTATGAATGCAACTCCTGAGAAAGATTTAAATGACATCGACCTCGTGACTCTTCCTGAAAGGGAGTTTAAAATAAAAATCACTAACATGCTCATGGAGGTACAGAAAGATATTCAAGAACTCAGGAATGAATTCCGGTCGGAGATCCCATCATTGAAGAGCACAATGGAGGGTATTAAAAGCAGACTGGATATAGTGGAGGAGACGATAAATGAAATAGAAACTAGAGAAGAGGAATACAAAGAAGCTGAGGCACAGAGAGAAAAAAAGGATCTCTAGGAATGAAAGAATATTGAAAGAACTGTGTGACCAATCCAAATGGAACGATATTCGCATTATAGGGGTACTAGAAGAAGAAGATAGAGAAAAAGGGATAGAAAGTGTCACTGAGGAGGTAATTGCTGAAAGCTTCCCCAATCTAGGGAAGGAGATAGTCTCTCAAGCCATTGAGGTGCACAGATCTCCCAACACAAGGGACCCAAGGAAGACAACATCAAGACATATAATAATTAAAATGGCAAAGATCAAGAATAGAGACAGACTTTTAAAAGCAGCTAGAGAGAAAAAAAGATCACATACAAAGGAAAACCTATCAGGCTATCATCAGATTTCTCAACAGAAACCTTACAGGACAGAAGGGAGTGGAATGATGTATTTAATGCAATAAAGCAGAAGGGCCTTAACCCCAAGAATACTTTATCCAGCAAGATTATCATTTAAATTTGAAGATGGGATTAAACAATTTCCAGATAAGCAAAAGCTGAGAGAATTTACCTTCCACAAACCATCTCTACAGTGTATTTTGGAGGGACTGCTATAGATGGAAGTGTTCCTAAGGTTTAATAGCTGTCACCAGAAGTAATAAAACCACAGTAAAGAAAGTAGAACAGCTAATTACTAAGGAAATGCAAAATTAACTATTCCCAAAGTCAATCAAGGGATAGACAAGGAGAACAGAATATTATACCTAATATACAAAGAATGGAGGAAGAAAAAAAAAAGAACCTTTAGATTGTGTTTGTAATACCATATTAAGTGAGTTAAGTTAGACTCTTACATAGTAAGGAAGTTAACCTTGAACCTTTGGTAACCATGAATCTAAAGCCTGCAATGGTAATAGGTACATACCTATCGAAAGTCACCCTAAATGTAAATGGACTGAATGCACCAATCAAAAGACGTAATGGAATGGCTAAAAAAGCAAGACTCATCTACATATGCTGCCTACAAGAGATTCACCTCAAACTCAAAGACATACACAGACTAAAAGTGAAGGGATAGAAAAACGATGTTTCATGCAAACAATAGGGAGAAAAAAGCAGGTGTTGCAGTACTTGTATCAGACAAAATAGACTTCAAAACAAAGAAAGTAACAAGACATAAAGAAGGACATTATATAATGATAAAGGGGTCAACTCAACAAGAAGATATAACCATTATAAATATCTATGTGCCCAACACAGGAGCACCTACATATGTGAAACAAATACTAACAGAATTAAAAGGAGAAATAGAATGCAATGCATTCATTCTAGGAGACTTCCAACACACCACTCACTCTGAAGGACAGATCAACCAGACAGAAAATAAGGAGACAGAGGCACTGAACAACACAATAGAACAGATGGACCTAACAGACATCTACAGAACACTACACCCAAAAGCAGGAGAACACACATTCTTCTCAAGTGCACATGGAACATTTTAAAGAATAGATCACATACTAGGCCACAAAAAGAGCCTCAGTAAATTTAAAAAGATTGAAATTGTACCAACCAGTTTCTCAGACCACAAAGGTATGAAACTAGAAATAAATTACACAAAGAAAATGAAAAATCCCACAAACACATGGAGGCTTCGCAACATGCTCCTAAATAACCAATGGATCAATGACCAAATAAAAACAGAGATGAAGCAATACATGGAGACAAACGACAACAATAATTCAACACCGCAAAATCTGTGGGATGCAGCGAAGGCTGTGCAAAGAGGAAAGTATATTGCAATACAGGCCTACCTCAGGAAAGAAGAACAATCCCATATGAGCAGTCTAAACTCACAATTAATGAAACTTTTTAGAAAAAGAAGAACAAATGAGGCCCAAAGTCAGTGGAAGGAGGGACATAATAAAGATAAGAGCATAAATAAATAAAATCGAGAAGAATAAAACAATAGCAAGAATCAATGAAAGCAAGAGCTGGTTCTTTTAGACAATAAACAAAATAGATAAATCTCTAGCAAGACTTATCAAAACAAACAGATGGTCTACTCACATAACAGAATCAGAAATGAGAAAGGAAAAATCATTATGGACACCATAGAAATACAAAGAATTATTAGAATACTATGAAAAATTATATGCTAACAAAATGGACAACTTTCTAGAAAAATACAACGTTCCAAGGCTGACCCAGAAAGAAACAGAAAATCTGAAATTACCAGCAACGAAATTGAACTGGTAATCAAAAACCTACCTAAAAACAAAACGCTTGGACCTAATGGCTTCACCGCTGAATTTTATTAAACATTTAATGAAGACCTAATGCCCATTCCCCTTAAAGTTTTCCAGAGTAGAAGAAGAAGGAATACTTCCAAACTCATTCTATGAGGCCAGCATCACTCTAATACCAAAACCAGGCAGACACCAAAAAAAAAAAAAAAAAAAAAAAAAACTACAGACCAGTATCCCTGATGAACATAGATGCAAAAATACTCAACAAAATATTAGCGAACCAAATTCAAAAATACATCATAAAGATCACCCATCATGATCAAACAGGATTTATTCCAGGGATGCAAGGATGGTACAACATTGGAAAATCCATCAACATCATCCACCACACCAACAAAAAGAAGGACAAAAACCACACGATCACCTCCATAGATGCTGAAAGAGCATTCGACAAAATTCAACATCCATTCATGATAAAAACTCTCAACAAAATGGGTATAGAGGGCAAGTAACTCAACATAATAAAGGCCATATATGACAAACCCACAGCCAACATGATACTTAACAGTGAGAAGCTGAAAGCTTTTCCTTTAAGATCAGGAACAAGACAAGGATGCCCACTCTCCCCACTTCTATTCAACATAGTAGTACTGGAGGTTCTAGCCACGGCAATCAGACAACACAAAGAAATAAAAGGCATCCAGATTGGCAAGGAAGAAGTTAAACTGTCCCTGTTTGCAGATGACATGATATTGTACATAAAGAACCCTAAGGAATCCACTCCAAAACTACTAGATCTACTATCTGAATTCAGGACAGTTGCAGGATACAAAATTAATATGCAGAAATCTGTGGCATTCCTATACACTAACAATGAACTAGCAGAGAGAAATCAGGAAAACAATTCCATTCACAGTTTCGTCAAAAAGAATAAAATACCTAGGAATAAACCTAACGAAGGAAGTGAAAGACCTATACCCTGAAAACTACAAGACCCTCACGATAAAATTAAAGAAGATACCAATAAATGGAAACACATCCCGTGCTCATGGACAGGAAGAATTAATATTGTCAAAATGGCCATCCTGCCTAAAGCAATCTACAGATTCAATGCAATTCCTATCAAAATACCAACAGCATTCTTCATTGAACTAGAGCAAATAGTTCTAAAATTCATATGGAACCATAAAAGACCCCAAATAGCCAAAGCAATCCTGAGAAGGAAGAATAAAGCTGGGGGATTATGCTCCCCAACTTCAAGCTCTACTACAAAGCCAATGTAATCAAGACAATTTGGTACTGGCACAAGAACAGACCCATAGATAAATGGAACAGACTAGAGAGCCCTGATATCAACCCAACCACATGGTCAATTAATATATGATAAAGGAGCCATGGACATACAATGGGGAAGTGCAGCCTCTTCAACAACTGGTTTTGGCCAAACTAGACAGCTACATGCAAGAGAATGAAACTGGATTATTGTTTAACCTCATACACAAAAATAAACTCGAAATGGATCAAGGACCTGAATGTAAGTCATGAAACCATAAAACTCTTGGAAGACAACAGAGGCAAAAGTCTCCTGAATATAAGCATGAGCAACTTCTTTCTGAACGTATCTCCTCGAGCAAGGGAAACAAAAGCAAAAATGAACTCATGGGACTACATCAAACTAAAAAGTTTCTGTACAGCAAGGGACACCATCAACAGAACAAAAAGGCATCCTACAGTATGGGAGAATATATTTGTAAATGACATATCCGACAAGGGGTTAACATCCAAAATATATAAAGAACTTACATGCCTCAACACCCAAAAAATAAATAACCCAATTAAAAAATGGGCAGAGGACATGAATAGACACTTCTCTAAAGAAGAAATTCAGATGGCCAACAGGCACATGAAAAGATGCTCCACATCACTAATCATCAGGGAAATGCAAATTAAAACCACAATGAGGTATCACCTCATACCAGTAAGGATGGCCAGCATCGAAAAGACTAAAAACAACAAATGCTGACGAGGATGCAGAGAAAGCAGAACCCTCCCACACTGCTGGTGGGAATGTAAGCTAGTTCAACCATTGTTGAAAGCAATATGGAGGCTCCTCAAAAAACTAAAAATAGAAATACCATTTGACCCCAGAATCCCACTCCTTGGAATTTACCCAAAGAATACAACTTCTCAGATTCAAAAAGACATATGCACCCCTATGTTTGTTGCAGCACTTTTTACAATAGCGAAGATATAGAAGCAACCTAAGTGTCCATCAGTAGATGAATGGATAAAAAAGAGGTGGTACATATACACAATGGAATACTATTGAGCAATAACAAACAAAATCCTACCATTTGCAACAACATGGATGGAGCTGGAGGATATCATGCTCAGTGAAATAAGCCAGGTAGGGAAAGACAAGTGCCAAATGATTTCCCTCATTTGTGGAGTATAACAACAAAGGAAAACTGAAGGAACAAAACAGCAGCAGACTCAGAGACTCCAAGAAGGAAATAGTAGTTATCAAAGGGGAGGGGTGTGGGAGGGTGGGTGGGGAGGGTGGGAAAAAGGGGATTGAGGGATATTATGTTTACTACACATGGTGTGGGGGGATCAAGGGGAAAACAGTGTAGCACAGAGAAGGCAAATAGTGAATCTGTAGCATCTTACTACACTGATGGACAATGACTGCATTGGGGGAAGGGTTGGGACTTGATAATATGGGTAAATGTAGTAATCACATTGTTTTTTCAGGTGAAACCTTCATAAGAGTGTATATCAAGAATACTTTAATTTAAAAAATGTTTAAAAAAATCACTTTATACCTACCAGGATAACTGAAGTAAAACAGAAAATAACAAATGTTGGCTAGGACATGGAAAAATTGGTACCTTCATATATCACTGGTGGGACTGCAAAATGGTGCAGTCATTTTGCAAAACAATTTGACAGGTCCTCAAAAAATTGAATATAAAGTTATAACTCAGAAATTCATCCAAGAGAAATGAAGGTATACATCCACACAAAAACTTGTATGTGAATGTTCAAAGCAGCATTATTCATAAAACCAAAGCATGGAAACAATTTATCATCAACTGGTGAATGAACAAAATGGGGCATGTCTCTATAATGGAATATTACTTGGAAACTGATATAATGACTTATAAGAAATACATTCTTATAACCCAATATGTATTTCTCAGGTATATCTGGTCTTCATCCACAGTTCCTGAAAATGCTGCAGAGTCTTAAAGGTGAAACAAGTGTTTTGTCACGTTAATGAGATACTTTTGGACACCTACCCAAGGGCAGGGGCTAGAGGCTCAATCAGTCAATGGCCAAATAATTCAGTCCATGACTATGCAATGAAGCCCTCACAAAATCCGGGAAGAGAGCTCGTTAACTCTCTCGGCTTTTGCTTTGCCTGCTCTGCTTGGTTGGATCCTGTTTCTTGGTTGGAGAGAGCTTCTATGCTTAGGGAACCAGAGTGCCTCCACATGCCACTGAGCCAGGCCCCAAGCTCCACAAGGATAGGTCCTTTATTTGGGACCTTCTCCTCTGTGTCTCTTCACCTGGCTGTTAACTTGTGTCCTTTATGGTATCCTTTATTAAACTGGTAAACATGTTTTCCTGAGTTCTGTGGGCTGCTCTAGCAAATTAATGGAACCTAAGGAGGAGGTCATGGGAACCTCCAATCTGTAGCTGGTAGGTCAGAAGCACAGGTAGCTGCCTGGGGCTTGGGACTAGAGTCTGTCAAGGGGGTGACGGGTGGGGGTAGAGGGCAGTCTAATAGGACAGAGCCCTTAACCTGGGATTCTGGTGCTTAGAATTGAGTTCTCCAACACCCTGCTGGTGTCCGAGATTTGCTTGGCGTAAGTATGTGTGGGAAAACCTCCTCCCACATATTTACACACACTGGAATCAGTCTGGGTACCTGAATGAAGTTATACTATTACTGCTGTGTATAATATTGTTAGTTATACATATATGTAGGGAAAAAACACACCATCACATTTGGTGTCAGAGATGTGACAGTGATAAAAAAGAATCAAGTCCTGATATTTGCTACAACATAGATGAACACTGAAAACATTATGCTAAATAAAAGAATCCAGTCACAAAAGACCACATATTTGTATGATTCCATTTATGTGAAATGCCCAGAACAGGCAAATCCAAAGACAGATTAGTAGTTGCCCAGGGAGATTAGAGGAAAGCGGGGAGTGAACTCTAATGTGTATGGGGTTTCTTTTTGGAGGGTGATGAAAAGGTTCTAAAATTAGACTGTGGTGAAGTCTATATAATTCTGTGGCTATACTATAAACTACTAAACTGTACATTCTAAGTTGGTGAATTTTATAGTATTTGAAATGTATCTCAAAAAAGCTTTTTTTAAAAAAAGGAACACACAATTTGGTAGTTATGACCATGATGAAGACAAGAAGGCACACACACACACACATTCTAGCACATGAAACTGTCTGTCTTATCTCTTCTACAATCAGAATGCTAGGAATCAGAATCTTGAGGGCCAGAAGGTACCTGAGAAAGCATCCAAACCAATTCCCTCATCTTATATATGAAAAAACTATGATCAAAAAAGGGGGGAAATGACACTAAGAGTTGAGGCTAGAAAAGAAGTAAAGGCCTAATCCAATGCCAAATCATCTAATCGTTCACGATCCCTTAAAATTTATCAGAACTATCCCAAGGTCATCCAGATGACTGCTGGAGGCCTCAGGCTCCAACAGTCCACCTCATCCCTTCTCCAGAGGCCATCAGTTGTTTAAGGGTGACTAACTCTCTCTTGTACCTTCAATATATGTTCATTAAACTTTGAATATGGAAAAGACCAGTCACACTTATTAATCTTCTACTATTTTGTGCTTTATACTCAACTATTTCCTTGCCTTTTAGCTCTCTGGACGACTGTCCTTAACAGAAAGGGGTGTTATTTATTGAGTCAACCCGTATGTTCATCTGAGCATGGATTTTCCCAAGCTTGCAAAAAGATTAAAGGGGACTTTCCTGAAGAAGGAAAGAGGACCTGGCAAATTGGCTTCATCCCTCGCCACAGACTGGCTGGAAGAAACAGTATAGCAGTTCTCTAACCATTTTGGGTTACTCAGTTTATAAGATTTAAATACCTCTTAAGACTTGGTGGCTCCATGAAATAATGCCATTTGTAGGGAGTAAAAAAGGCAGAAGGAGAGGGGGCCTGGGCTTTTCTATACAAAGTTAAAACTTATTTCTGAGAATCCTCAAAGCTAGAAGGGATAAAGGTCCAAGACTGAAAGTAACATCTGAGATCATGAAATCCCTCCCTTGACCAAAGTAATAAGGAAGAAGGGTCATTTCTGATGGGAAGCTTACCCACTAGGAAGGTAACTCGGCTACATCTGTGACCATGATCATGGAAATGAGACAAATGATACTTGTCAGGAGATAAACATTTCTAAGTTTGCAAAACTGTAGTTCATTTCCATGAGAGGAAATTGTACAAAGTCAAAGACACTGGCCGAATAGGGAGGAAAGCCAAGGAAGGGGGGCAGTAATTAAAGCTCTCTATGGATCATCTGGTCACCTCTAAGGCAGATCTGGGTAATAATGTTAGCATCCCTATTTTACAAAAGGAATCTGGATTTAGAAGAATTAGACTGCCCAGGTCTCTCAGATTATGTAGCAGAGCTGGAGTTTGAACTCTGTTCTGCTGGGCTTCACAGCCCAGCTAGGGACACCACATGGATCATCATCTATTCACCTTCCTTATCACAGAGGCTTCTCTCTGTTACTTTCCTGTGCTTTATCTATTTATGTAGTTGATCCTCTAAACACAGCCCAGGAAAAATGTGCCTCTACCAATCCCTCCCTAATAAGTAATGAGAAAAGGGTAAAGATCAATATTAAAGACAAAATTCTGAATATTCCAATAAACTAGGTCAGTTTAGAATCATCAGGAAATGATCATATTGGATGTAGAAACCAACTTCATATACTGGAAACTACCCACTGAGTGGTATACTAAGACCAAAACCTCTTATTTCGTTAAAATTAGTCTTTTGGAATCCAAGGTGGGGGAGAAGAGCTATCAATGAAAGATAACTAAAAAGAAAAATCTCATTCATGAACTTCAGAAACCCTGTGGCAGGTACATGGAGAGTAAGCCAGAACTATACAGAGGGCAAAATACAGGATAAAAGTAGGACCTAATAGACAAGGTACTTTTTAGGGATTTGGGTCTGACAACTAAAAGTAATGGTTATCCAATATCACCTTTACAATAAAGAGAAAGGTAAAATATTTCAAATGGATAAAGAAACAAGGGCAAAAATTTTTAAGCAATGTGGCAGTTGGTTAAACACCCTAATAATGACAGTGATGAAAAACCAAACTGCCCCAAGAGGATAGATATCTGGATGCTAAGTTCACATATATGCTAGATACCTAACATAAATGTAGATACACTTGAGAAAAATGGGGGTTTTCCAGGCAAATAGCCACTACACAAGAAAATCAAACACTGGTAGAAATACATTTGTTCATCTATTATAATCTTATCAAGTCCCCACCATGCAAGGCCCTTCAGCTCACAAGAGTCAAAAGTACCTGCGAGAAAAGGTTCCGGGAAGATGGCAGCGTAAGCAGGGCGGCGGAAATCTCCTCACAAAACTACATAAATCTATGAAAATATAGCAAATACAACTACTCCTAAAAGAGAGACCAGAAATTACAGGACAGCGCACAGCCTGCATCTGCACCTGAGAGGACTCGGCACCCCACGAGGCGGGTAAGATACGGAGCCGCAACCTGGCGGGAACTGAGCAGTCCCCACCCCAGCACACCAGCGGCAGGAGAGGATTCAGAGCTGGGAGGGAGTTGAGGTGCAGGCCCGCGAAATAACCAGCCCTGGTGATCTGCGCCGGGAGTGCTGACACACATCGCGCAGTGTATCGGATATTGGAGAGGCAGAAGGTGCAGGTTTTGAGCTGGGAACGCGCCCGGGTCAGTGCAGCCAGTGCCCCCTGGACAAGAGAAAAGCACACGCTGTCTTTAGTGGTCTTGGAGAGGCAGGAGGCCCAGCGACGGAACACGATCACCCCGGCACGCTCAGCCCCGGGGGCTGGGAGTGCTGAGGAATTTGGGACCCCTTGGCTGGCGACTGGGAAAAGGTAGCCACACTGAAACATTACACAGAGAACAACAGCCTCCCATTCGTTCCTGCCCCGGCCAGAGCTACAAAGAGCAGTGTGGCCGAGGCTACGGAATAAGGAGCAACACAGCCACCTACAGCATCCTTACAGAATCGACTCCTGGTGGGCGTTTTTTTCCTTTTTTCCGTTCTTTTCTTTCTTTCTTTCTTTTCTCTTTTCTTTCTCTTCCTTCCTTTTTTTTTTTTTTTGTTTTGGTATTTTAAGTCTTGAAGAGCCGCTGACATACGTGGCACCTACCAGAGACCACTTCTATCGCCATGAAAAGACAGAGGAATATGGTACAAAGATCACCCAGACCCAGACAACACCTGAGAGGGAACCTAAAGGGATGGAAATGCACAATCTTCCTGAAAAATAATTCAGAATAAAAGTCATAACCATGCTGATGGATCTACAGAGAAATATGCAAGAGCTGATGGAGGAAGTGAGGGAAGTCAGGAAAGACAATGCAGAAATGAGACAAGCCATCGACAAGCTTAGCAGCAGACTGGACAACATGCAAGAGAAATGTTAATGGAATACAAATCAGAGAACAGGAATACAGAGAAGCTGAGGCAGAGAGAGAGAAAAGGATCTCTAGGAATGAAAGACTATTAAGAGAACTGTGTGACCAATCCAAACAGAACAATATTCGCATTATACGAATACCAGAGAAAGAAGAGAGAGAGAAAGGGATAGAAAGTGTCTTTGAAGAAATAATAGCTGAAAACTTCCCCATGCTGGGGAAGGAAATAGTCTCTCAAACCATGGAAGCCCACAGATCTCCCAACACAAGGGACCCAAGGAAGACAACACCAAGACACATAATAATTAAAATGGCAAAGATCAAAGATACGGACAGAGTATTAAAGGCAGCGAGAGAGAGAAAAAAGATCAATTACAAAGGAAAACCCATCAGACTATCATCAGACTTCTCAACAGAAACCTTACAGGCCAGAAGAGAATGGCATAATATATTTAACATAATGAAACAGAAGGGCCTTGAACCAAGAATATTGTATCCAGCATGATTATCATTTAAATATGATGGAAGGATTAAACAATTTCCAGACAAACGAAAGCTGAGAGAATTTGCCTCCCATAAACCACATCTACAGGACATCTTAAAGGAACTGCTCTAGACGGAAGCACTCCTAAGGCTAAAAAAGATGTCACCAGAGAAAATAAAATCACAGCAAAGAAAGCAGACCATCCAAATACTAACTAAAGGCAAAGAATAAAACACCTAGTATACAAAGAATGGAGGAGGAAGAATAAGAAGGGAGAGAAATAAAGAAACATCAGTCGGTGTTTATAATAACAAGGAAGTTAAGTTAGATTGTTAGATAGTAAAGAAGCAACCCTTGAACCTTTGGTAACCACGAATCTAAAGCCAGCAATGGCAATAAGTACATATCTATTGATAATCACCCTAAATGTAAATAGACTGAATGCCCCAATCAAAAGACAAAGAGTAACAGAATGGATAAAAAAGCAAGACCCATCTACATGCGGCCTACAAGAGACTCACCTGAAACCCAAAGATATACACAGACTAAAAGTGAAGGGATGGAAAAAGATATTTCATGCAAACAACAAGGAGAAAAAGCAGGTGTTGCAGTACTTCTATCAGACAAAATAGACTTCAAAACGAAGAAAGAAGCAAGAGATAAAGAAGTACATTACATAATGATAAATGGGTCAATCCAACAAGGGGATATAACAATTATAAATATATATGCACCCAATACGGGAGCGCCGGCATATGTGAAACAAATACTAACAGAATTAAGGGAGGAAATAGACAGCAGTGCATTCATTTTAGGTGACTTCAACACACCACTCACTCCAAAAGACAGATCAACCAGACAGAAAATAAGTATAAAGACACATAGGCACTGAACAACATACTAGAACAGATGAACCTAACAAACATCTACAGAACTCTACACCCAAAAGTAACAGGATACACATTCTTCTCAAGTGCACATGGAATATTTTGAAGATTAGATCACAAACTAGACCACAAAAAGAACCTCAGTAAAGTCAAAAATACTGAAATCCTACCAGTCAACTTCTCAGATTATAAAGGTATGAAACTAGAAATAAATTTTAGAAAGAAACCAAAACGGCTCACAAATACATGGAGACTTAACAACATTCTCCTCATTAATCAATGGGTTAACGACCAAATCAAAACAGAAATCAAAGAATATATGGAGACTAATGACAACAACACAAAGCCACAACTTATGTGGGACGCAGCAAAGGCAGTTCTAAGAGGAAAGTATATTGCAATCCAGGCCTATTTAGAGAAGGAAGGACATTCCCAAATGAATAGTCTAAAGACACAATTACTGAAATTGGAAAAAGAAGAACAAATGAGGCCCAAAGTCACCAGAAGGAGGGAAATAATAAATATCAGAGAAGAAATAAATAAAATTGAGAAGAATAAAACAATAGAAAAAAATCAATGAATACAAGAGCTGGTTCTTTGAAAAAATAAACAAAATAGATAAACCCATAGCTAGACTTATTAAGAGGAAAAGAGAATCTACACACATAAACAGAATCAGAAATGAGAAAGAAAAAATAACGACAGACCCCACAGAAACACAAAGAATTATAAGAGAATATTATGAGAATCTATATGCTAACAAGCTGGAAAACCTAGAAGAAATGGACAACTTCTTAGAAAAATACAACCTTCCAAAACTGACAAAACAAGAAACAGAAAAACTAAACAGACCAATCACCAGGAACGAAATTGAAGCAGTAAACAAAAAACTACCCAAGAACAAAACCCCCGGACCTGATGGATTCACCTCTGAATTCTACCAGACATATAGAGGAGAAATAATACCCATTCTCCTTAAAGTCTTCCAAAAAATAGAAGAGGAGGGAATACTTCCAAACTCATTCTATGAAGCCAGCATCACTCTAATACCAAAACCTGGCAAAGACCTCACCAAAAAAGAAAACTATAGATCAATATCCCTGATGAACGTAGATGCAAAAATACTCAACAAAATATTAGTAAACCAAATTCAAAAATACAGAGGATCATACATTATGATCAAGTGGGATTCATCCCAGGGATGCAAGGATGGTACAACATTCGAAAATCCATCAACATCATCTACCACATCAACAAAAAGAAGAACAAAAACCACATGATCATCTCCATAGATGCTGAAAAAGCATTTGACAAAATACAGCATCCATTCATAATTAAAACTCTCAACAAAATGGGTATAGAGGGCAAGTACCTCAACATCATAAAGGCTATATATATGACAAACCCACAGCCAGCATCATACTTAACAGCGAGAAGCTGAAAGCTTTTCATCTAAGATCGGGAACAAGACAGGGATGCCCACTCTCTCCACTGTTATTCAACATAGTACTGGAGGTCCTAGCCACGGGAATCAGACAAAACGAAGATACAAGGCATCCAGATTGGTAAAGAAGAAGTCAAATTGTCACTATTTGCAGATGACATGATATTGTACATAAAAAACCCTAAAGACTCCACTCCAAAACTACTAGAACTAATATCTGAATTCAGCAAAGTGGCAGGATACAAAATTAACACACAGAAATCTGTTGCTTTCCTATATACGAACGATGAACTAACAGAAAGATATCAGAAAAACAATTCCATTCACAATTGCATCAAAAAGAATAAAATACCTAGGAATAAACCTAACGAAGGAAGTGAAAGACCTGTACTCTGAAAACTACAAGACACTCCTAAGAGAAATTAAACATGACACTAACAAATGGAAATGCATCCCATGCTCTTGGCTAGGAGGAATAAATATTGTAAAAAATGGCTATACTACCTAAAGCAATCTACAGATTCAACGCAATCCCTACCAAACTACCAACAGCTTTCTTCAATGAACTGGAACAAATAACTCTAAAATTCATATGGAACCACAAAAGACCCCGAATAGCCAAATCAATCCTGAGAAGGAGGAATAAAACAGGGGGAATTACACTCCCTGACTTCAAGCTCTACTACCAAGCCACAGCAATCAAGACAATTTGATATTGGCACAAAAACAGACCCACAGACCAGTGTAATAGAATAGAGAATCCAAACATTAAGCCAAACATACACAGTCAACTAATATTTGATAAAGGAGCCTTGGATATACAATGGGGAGATGACAGCCTCTTCAGCAGCTGGTGTTGGAAAAACTGGACAGCTACATGTAAGAGAATGAAACTGGACTACTCTCTAGCCCCCCACACAAAGGTAAACTCAAGGTGGATCAAAGAGCTGAATGTAAGTCATGAAACCATAAAACTCTTAGAAAAAAACATAGGGAAAAATCTCTTGGACATAAACATGAGCAACTTCTTCATGAACATATCTCCCTGGGCAAGGGAAACAAAAGCAGAAATGAACAAGTGAGACTATATCAAGCTGAAAAGCTTCTGTACAGCAAAGGACACCATCAGTAGAACAAAAAGACATCCTAGAGTATGGGAGAATATATTCATAAATGACATATCCGATAAGGGGTTGACATCCAAAATATATAAAGAACTCATGCACCTCAACAAACATGAAGTAAATAATCCAATTAAGAAATGGGCAGAGGACATGAATAGACACTTCTCTAAAGAAGAAACTCAGATGGCCAACAGGCACATGAAAAGATGCTCCACATCACTAATCTTCAGAGAAATGCAGATTAAAACCACAATGAGATATCACCTCACACCAGTGAGGATGGCCAACATCCAAAACACAAACAACAACAAATGTTGGCGAGGATGTGGAGAAAAGGGAACCCTCCTACACTGCTGGTGGGACTGCAAATTAGTTCAACCATTGTGGAAAGCAGTATGGAGGTTCCTCAAAAAACTCAAAATAGAAATACCATTTGACCCAGGAATTCCACTCCTAGGAATTTACCCTAAGAATGCAGCAGCCCAATTTGAAAAGGACAGATGCACCCCTATGTTTATTGCAGCACTATTTACAATAGCCAAGAAATGGAAGCAACCTAAGTGTCCATCAGTAGATGAATGGATAAAGAAGATGTGGTAGATATACACAATGGATTATACAGCCATAAGAAGAAAACAAATCCTACTATTTGCAACAACATGGATGGAGCTAGAGCGTATTATGCTCAGTGAAATAAGCCAAGCCGAAAAAGACAAGTATCAATTGATTTCACTCATATGTGGAGTATAAGAACAAAGAAAAAACTGAAGGAACCAAACAGGAGCAGACTCACAGAACCCAAGAACGGACTAATATTTACCAAAGGGAAAGGGACTGGGGAGGATAGGTGGGAAGGGAGGGACAAGGGGGAAAAGGGGGCATTACGATTAGCAGATGTAATGTTGTGGGGGCATGGCGAGGGCTGTACAACTCAGAGAAGACAAGTAGTGACGCTGTAGCATCTCACTACGCTGATGGACAGTGATTGTAATGGGGTTTGTGGGGGGGACCTGATGAAGGCGGTAGTTTAATCACCATAATATTGCACATGTAATTGTAGATTAATGATACCAAAATAAACTATTAAAAAAAAAGTACCTGCAAATTCACCAAATAGACCTAAATGAGATAACCAGTGGCAACAAAAAAGGTATTGGTTAAAAATGTGCCGAAAAATGTACTGAAGCACAACAAATAAATATATTGAGAGCCTGCTAGTAACTAATAGTACTATTTACTACTTTCCAGATATTATTCTAAGTGTGAACTCCAAAGCCTTTAGAGATAGAAACTGTTATCTTCATTTTACAGAGGAGGTTAAACAACTTGTCGTGAACCCCACAGCCACTAAATTCTAGGTGCTTTATGAAAACAGTCACACTTCTTCATGACACAGATTTAGAAACTGGGGCTTAAAGAGGTTAAGTGATTTGCCCAAGATTATAGAGCTAATGAGGGGGCACAGCCCAGTGTTCAGACCAGGTCTACAGAACTCAGCAAAGCATCCACACTCTTTTATATTACCATGTGACATTCCTAAAAAAAATTCTTCAGTAGAACTAAGAAGAAGGAACAGAAAATGCTGTCTTAAAAACAGTGGCTCCAGCTAACTGAAGGGAGACCATGTAATAAGGGGATTAAAAGCAGGGGCCCTAACAGGCACATGAAAAGATGTTCCACATTACTAACTACCAGGGAAACGCAAATTAAAACCACAATGAGATATCACTTCACAGCAGTTAGGATGGCCAACATAGAAAAGACTAGGAACAAAAATGCTGGTGAGGATGAGGAGAAAGGGGAACCCTCCTACACTGCTGGTGGGAAGTAAATTAGTTCAACCATTGTGGAAAGCAGTATGGAGGTTCCTTAAAAAACTAAAAATAGAAATACCATTTGACCCAGGTATTCCACTCCTAGGAATTTACCCTAAGAATGCGGGAGCCCAGTTTCAAAAAGACATATGCATCCGTACGTTTATCACAGCACTATTTACAATAGCCAAGACATGGAAGCAACCTAAGTGTCCATCAGTAGATGAATGGATAAAGAAGAGGTGGTACATATACACTATGGAATATTATTCAGCCATAAGAAGAAAACAAATCCTACCATTTGCAACATGGATTGAGCTAGAGGGTATTATGCTCAGTGAAATAAGCCAGGTGGAGAAAGACAAGTATCAAATGATTTCACTCATCTGTGGAGTATAAGAACAAAGCAAAAACTGAAGGAACAAAACAGCAGCAGACTCACAGAACCCAAGAATGAACTAACAGTTACCAAAGAGAAGGGACTTGGAAGGGTGGGTGGGAAGGGAAGGAGAAGGAGAATAAGGGGCATTATGATTAGCACACATAACGTGGGGGTGGGGCACGGTGAAGGCAGTATAGCACAGGGAAAACAAGTAGTGATTCTACAGCATCTTACTACGCTGATGGACAGTAACTGTAATGGGGTAGGTATGTGGTGGGGACTCGACAATGGGGGGAATCTAGTAACCACAATGTTGCTCATGTGATTGTGTATTAATGATACCAAAAAGAAAAAACATATAGAGAAATACCATTTGACCCAGGAATTCCACTCCTAGGAATGTACCCAAAGAATTCAAGTTCCCAGATTAAAAAAGACATATGTACCCCTATATTTACTGCAGCACTTTTTACAATAGCCAAGATACGGAAGCAACCTAAGTGTCCATCAGTAGATGAATGGATAAAGAAGATGTGGTACACATATACAATGGAATATTATTCAGTCATAAGAAGAAACAAATCCTACTATTTGCAACAACATGGATGGAGCTGGAGGGCATTATGCCCAGTGAAGTAAGTCAGGCAGAGAAAGACAAACACCAAATGATTTCCCTCATTTGTGGAGTATAACAACGAAGCAAAACTGAAGGAACAAAATAGCAGCAGACTCTCAGACTCCAAGAAGGGACTCGCAGTTACCAAAGGGGAGGTGTTGGGGAGGGCGGGTGTGGAAGGAGGGAGAAGGGGACTGCATGAGTAGTGCACATGGTGTGTGTGGGGTCACGAGAAAGACAGGGTAGCTAGCACAGAGAAGACAAGCAGGATCTCTGCGGCTACACTGATGGACACTGACTGCAATGGGATATGGGGGGAACTCGGTAATAAGGGTGAATGTTGTAACCACATCCTTTTTCTTGTGAAACCTTCATAAGAGTGTATAACCATGATACCTTAATAAAAAAATCAAATGGAAAAGATTGATAAAGTTAATAAATAAACATTAAAAACTGTCGAAAAATATAGGACTGTATAGAAAGATCTCTAATGGCAACATTGAGTACAACTGGCTCAAAAAGGAAAATAAATAAAAGACTACCTTACACCCCCCCACCCCACCCCACCCCAAAAAATCAGGGGTCCTAGAGACGGCCTGCCAGGATTCAAATCCCAGCCATAAAGCTGGGTGGGCAACGCTAGGCCAATCTATGCTGTGCCAGTTTTCTTCATCTGTAAAACAGGGTAACAACCGTACCTTCTTCACAGGAGCTGTTTGGAGGATTAAATGGACCAGAATTTGGAAAGTAGTAAACAGTGTCTGACACAAAATAGTAAGAACAATAAAAGGAGAATAATAAAAAAAAGAGTACTCAAAAAAAAAATAAACTGAGCAAACATGGGTAAGGTCCTCAGCCAATCCACCCAGTGATAATGCTTTTGTCTGGGCTTTTGGGCTAAAGCCATGGTCTGGAGAAAGCCAGGGCTCTCCTCATCTTAACATGGCCACTTCCCTGTGACAGAGTGTTCCTGACAGAGTGATCCCAAGCATGAAAATCTAAGACCTTTCAGATAATCCTGTGACACTTGGGAGTTGAAAAGGCTGCTCTCTTCTTCCACTGTGTTTCTTCCTTGGCCATCTCAAAAAGCAATCATATTGATGCTGGGGTTCTTGTTCACGGAGCTTAAGAATGAACTTTGCAAACACTCAAGATAGGAGAGCAAGGCAGAGGCTTTTATTTAGAGAGAAAGCGAGAGGACAGAGCTCCTGGCTCAGGCCAGGAGGGGACAAGAGAGCCCCGGGGTGGTGTGCTGTCTAGGGGTTTTATAGGCGGTTGAGAGACAAAAGGCTAGGAATATACACCTGCTAAGTAGTCCTAAAATGTTTACCTTTGAAGAGACATTAAATTTGTTATTAGTCTTCCTGGTTATTTACAAGAATTTTACTGCTTTGATTTCCTCCCAGGATAGCAGCTTCCTGGTCTGGGAGCACATCACTCAAGACTGCCTGCTTTGCTCCCAAGGTGGGCTGAGTTATTGTCTGTTAAAGAGTATGTTAAGAAAGTCACTTTTTAACAAATTGGGTTTTAAAATGCAATCTAATTTTCAAGACAGCATCCTTCCTGTTTTTACTACATTGTTTTGGGTTTACTTGCTACATTGCCCAGGTTGCAAATCACCTCACTAGGGCTGAAGGAAGAAAAGCAGCACCTGGGCAAAGTCAGAAAAACAAGCTGGGCCCCCCAGCAGGCCAAAGGAAATCTCACAATGGATTATTTTGCTTTGTTTTTTCCGGGGGCCCTTACCCTACTCTGTCTAAGCCCATGGTCCCTGTCTCAATATCGCCATCAGCACCTAACGTGATAGTTGAGGGTTTTACAGAGATTTGAATGAGCAGAAGTTCATGGTTTGTGAACACAAGGAAGGGAAGACAATGCCCCAACTTCCATCAAGGTTCAGACGTTCCCTTCTGGTAAACAGGGTTGAAGCCCAAATACCACCAGACACGCAGAGAAGCCTGCAGCTCATGGGTCTGGGGGAACTGGCAGCAGACACCAAGAGGTAAGTGCCAAGTCTGGACCCTGAATAAAACAAAGCAGGCCATGTGGAGGTGGAGGCCCTGTGAATGAATAAAGTAAGTGCTTTCACCAGTGCTCCTGCATTCAAACTGCCGCCCAAAGGAAGCCATCTCAGTTTGGGGAATGGGGCTGTACTTGGGGTTCCTCTTAGTTGTAAGGGATAATTACTTTCTTGGTCATCAGGAAACCACCCACTAACCTGCTTCTTCTCTCCACTCTCCCTAGACTAGTTTTTTGCTCAGCAATTCCTACAGGCATGAAGACTGAGGTCACCTTGGACATGGCTCCCTTGTGTCTCCATCAGTCATCAAATCCTGTATGTTACAGTAATATATCAAAATACTACCTATACCTATCTCTTCCTCTATTCCCATGGCTACAACTTAGTTCTGATCCAAATGAGGTGAACTATCAGAGCAGCTTCCTGGCTGGCCTTCTGACTCGTCATTCTCCTAATTTCATCCCACCCTGGAAGTCCGGATCTACTTCACTTTCCAGTTCCTTATGTAATTCTACAGCTCAGAAATCCCTGGTGCGCTAAATAGTTTCTGGGCAACTCTACAATAACTAATCTATAGATTAGTGTTAGAACTTAATCAATCTCTCTGACCTCCCATGCCCAAAATCACATACCCAATCTAATTTTCCATTGCCCTCATCAGTTTCCTTACAGCTTTTAAAACACATCAAGTCCCTGCCTACTTCCACATCCTTATGTATACTGTTCCCCTTGCAACCGATCTCTTTACTTGACTCAAACCTTCAGCCCATTTCAAGCCCCAGGGAAGCTCCTCCAGAGCACATCTCCTTCAACTGACCTACCTCTTACCTGAATTCCTCTAGCACTTACACTCTGCACCACACTGGCAATATGAGTTATAAGAAATACATGTTTGGTTATTCAGATAACCAAATATCTATTTCCCAGGTACATTTGGTCTTCATCCACAGTTCCTTAACACTTCAGAGCCTTAAAGGTGAAACTGGTGTCTTGTCAGGATAATGAGAGACTTTTGGACCCCACCCAAAGGCAGGGGCTGGAGGCTGAATCAGCCCATGGCTAATAACTTAGTCAACCAGACTATGCAATGAAGCCCTCACAAAACCCCTGAGAAGAGCTTACAAAGTTCACTTGGATCCTGCTTCTCTGTTGGAGAAAAACCATGCTTGGGGAGCCCAAATGCATCCATGTGCCACGGAGCCAGGCCCCAGGCTCCAACAGGACAGGAACTCCTTTATTTGGGACCTTGTCCTATGGATCTCTTCATCTGGCTGTTAACTCGTATCCTTTATGGTATCCTTTATTAAACTGGTAAATGTTAAGTGTTTTCCTGAGTTCTGTGAACCACTCTAGCAAATGACTCGAACCTAAGGGAGAGGTCATGGGAACCTCCAATTTGTAGCTGGTAGGTCAGAAGCACCGGTAACTTGCCTAGGGCTTCCGACCAGTATCTGGAGCTGGGGGTGGAAGGCAGTCTTGTAGTCTTGTATCTTGCAGGATTGGAGCCCTTAACCTGGGGAATCTGGTGCTGTCTCTGGGCAGATAGCATCAGAACGGAGTTGAGTTCTCAAGAAACCCTGCTGGTGTTGGAGAATTGCTTGGTGTTGTGTGTGGGAAGACACACACACACACACACGCATTAAAATCAGGTATTACTGTTGGAAAAAAACATCATTTTATGCAATAACATTACTGAATACTTAGTATGTGCAAAGCACCATTCCAAATGCTCTATGTTCATCAACTTCATGGAATTATTCTCATTTAACAAACAAACAAACTGTGGCATGGTTAGGCTAACGGGCCCAGGCTCCAGAGCAGGAAGTTCTGGGTCCAGGATTCAGCCTAGTGCCAGAGCCCATACTCCTAACCATTACACCATGCTTACAAGTTACTGAACAGCAGGTCCATGCTTATATTCCTACAGCCACAAAGCTGCACAGTAGCTAATACCCCTTAACTAATGACAGGAAACAAGGGCAAACCCCCAATCGGGGGGGACTGGTTCTGGTGCCTAGCAGCAGCTGAAAGAGGAACTTTTCTCCTCCTAGGGGGCACCCGAGTAACAAGGCTGTGAATGAGCTGTAGCACCCTTTCAACTAACATCTGCCTAAAACTAGTGTTCCCATACAACATCCACCTCCAGTACCAAAACAGATCACACTGTGTCCTTGGGCGCACACTCTGCACTTCAAAGTCCACAACTTTGGAATCAAAGATTCTACAGTGAGAAATATCTATTTTAATAATTCAAACAATGTAGATTAATGATACCAAAATAAATTATAAAAAAAAAACAATTCAAACAAGCTGTATAACACAAATTTAGAAGGGGTCACAAAACAACTCAAAAGTTTCCATTTTGGAAACTCAATGAATAAAATGATGTCGTCTCCATAAAGAAAGTATCTTTGGCTTCATCAGTATTCCCCCACCCCCTCAGTAAGTTCAGGGACAGACATGATTTCTCTTTCTTATCATTAGTCCCAAGAGGTATGGCTATAAGAGGCTGGAACACTGCACTTTCAGAGAACTCTAGAAACTTCTGAGAGATTGTCTTTCTCCCCTTTAACTCATCCAATCGAAGGCAGGAATGGTCAAAGGAGGCTGCAGGTAGCTCTCAAAGAAGTTTCCCAACTGCCATTGGTAAGTTTCCCATGCTGTCACCACCCAGAGAATGGGGACTTGCCCAGAAAGTCCAAGACTCCAGAAACTCCTGCCACTCTTAGAGGTGAGCATCCCTCACCTGCGTGCTCTGCACACCAGCTGCTGGGAATGTCAAAGCTTCTTTATGACAATTTGTAATCACCAGAAGATATAAACCATACCAGAAAGAGAACTACATAAATACAAACTAGTTGAATTTGTTAACCTTTATTCAAAGACACATTAAAACATATAAAATCTGAGCCTTTTTACAGCCTCTTCTAGTTTTACTTCCTAATACTAATCCACTCTTATTGAAAAAAGACTCTCTCTAAAGCAGAGTTTCTCAACTTTAGCACTATTGACACTTTAGCCAGATATTTCTTGGCTGTGGGAGGCTATCTTGTGCATTGTGTGATGCTTATAGCATACCTGGTGTCTTGCAAATGGGTTTCAGCCCCAGGCAAGTTCGCTATACATTCACTGTGACCAAAGAAATTTACAGCAAAGGGTTCTTGGGGTAAAAAGGTTATACCCAACTTTATTTCCAGGTGGCAGGTCAGTCACTAAAATCCCGTTCACTCAGAGTGAGGCTGTGTTATCACTGCTGCTTCGGATGCAGCAAACGGGTCTCTGCCTCTGGGCCCCTCTGTCTGCACAGCCGTCCTCTGGGCCTCTCAGCACAGTCGTCCCGCACAGCCGTCCTCTGGCCTCTGTCCTCTGCTCTGCTCTCTACTGCGGCCTTGCAGCCCCATCACCCACAGAGCACTGGGCGTAACTCTTTATATTAACACAATAATGGCTTATGGCCTAAAGGTGTGGAAGCGGTAGCATAGCAACAGGCCAGTTACATCATCAGGTGGTTTAAGTTCAGTGAGGATCCTGGCCATAGGAAGCCCACCTACCCCACACCTGGTCTATACTACTCCCCATCCCTGAGCTGTGACAAGACCATGTCAGTGTCACTGGGTAGGGAGGATCACCCCTGGTTGATAATTACTGCCCTGAAGAAACTAAGGAAAGCTCAGTATTATTTAAATCCCCACAGTTTCAAGGTAAAATCAGTTTCTCCCACTTCACAAACCCCATACGGTAATTCCCAGAATTCTATTGCCAAAATTACCCAGAAGAGGATTCCTTAATTGTAAGCAAAAAGGGTCCTCTTTCCTGTCTTGTAACTTAAGCCTCCTTCATGGTTTCTCAGCGGTTTCTCTAGAAAGGTTCTACGTTTCCTATTCAGTCATCCCTGAGCCCACTGCTCACCCTTTTATGCTCATTTTGATGCCGGGGTTCTTGTTCACGAAGCCAAAGAATGAGCTTCACACTCAAGGTAGGAGAACTGCGATAAACATAGCGGTGCATATGTCTTTTTCAAACTGGGCTGCTGCATTCTTAGGGTAAATTCATAGGAGTGGGATTCCTGGGTCAAATGGTATTTCTATTTTGACTTTTTTAAGGAACCTCCATACTGCTTTCCACAACGGTTGAACTAATTTGCATTCCCACCAGCAGTGTAGGAGGGTTACCTTTTCTCCACATCCTCGCCAACATTTGTTGTTGTATGTGTTTTGGATGTTGGCCATCCTCACAGGTGTGAGGTAATAGCACATTGTGGTTTTAATCTGCATTTCTCTGATGATTAGCAATGTGGAGCATATTTTCATGTGCCTGTTGGTCATCTGAATTTCTTCTTTAGAGAAGTGTCTATTCATATCCTCTGCCCATTTCTTAATTGGATTATTTGCTTTTTGTTTGTGAAGGTGCATGAGTACTTTATATATTTTGGATGTCAACCCCTTATCAGATACGTCATTTATGAATATATTCTCCCATACTGTAGGATGTCTTTTTGTTCTACTGATGGTGTCCTTTGCTGTACAGAAGCTTTTCAGCTTGATATAGTCCCACTTGTTCATTTTTGCTTTTGTTTCCCTTGCCCGGGGAGATATGTTCATGAAGAAGTTGCTCATGTTTATGTCTAAGAGATTTTTGCCTATGTTTTTTTCTAAGAGTTTTATGGTTTCATGACTTACATTCAGGTCTTTGATCCACCTTGAGTTTACCTTTGTGTATGGGGCTAGACAGTAGTCCAGTTTCATTCTCTTACATGTAGCTGTCCAGTTTTTCCAACACCAGCTGCTGAAGAGGCTGTCATCTCCCCATTGTATATCCAAGGCTCCTTTATCAAATATTAATTGACTATATGTTTGGGTTAATGTTTGGGTTTTCTATTCTGTTCCACTGGTCTGTGGGTCTGTTTTTGTGCCAACACCAAATAGTCTTGATTACTGTAGCTTTGTACGAGAGCGTGAAGTCAGGGAGTGTAATTCCCCCTGTTTTATTCCTCCTTCTCAGGATTGCTTTGGCTATTCGGGGTCTTTTGTGGTTCCATATGAATTTTATTTATTTATTTATCTAGTGACCTATGAACTCTTTTTTTTAAAATAATTTATTTTATCATCATTAATCTACAATTACATGTGCAATATTACGGATATTAAACTACCCCTTCATCAGGTCCCCCCCACCAACCCCATTACAGTCACTGTCCATCACCGTAGTGAGATGCTATAGAATCACTACTTGTCTTCTCTGAGTTGTACTGCCCTCCCCGTGCCCCCAACATTATATCTGCTAATCGTAATGCCCCTTTTTCCCTCTTATCCCTCCCTTCCCACCCATGTTCCCCAGTCCCTTTCCCTTTGGTAACTATTAGTCCGTTCTTGTGTTCTGTGAGTCTGCTGCTGTTTTGTTCCTTCAGTTTTTTTTTCTTTGTTCTTATACACCACATATGAGTGAAATCATTTGATACTTGTCTTTTTCGGCTTGGCTTATTTCACTGAGCATAATACGCTCTAGCTCCATCCATGTTGTTGCAAATGGTAGGATTTGTTTTCTTCTTATGGCTGAATAATATTCCATTGGGTATATGTACCACATCTTCTTTATCCATTCATCTACTGATGGACACTTAGGTTGCTTCCATTTCTTGGCTATTGTAAACAGTGCTGCAATAAACATGGGGTGCATCTGTCCTTTTCAAATTCGGCTGCTGCATTCTTAGGGTAAATTCCTAGGAGTAGAATTCCTGGGTCAAATGGTATTTCTATTTTGAGTTTTTTGAGGAACCTCCATACTGCTTTCCACAATGGTTGAACTAATTTGCAGTCCCACCAGCAATGCAGGAGGGTTCCCTTTTCTCCACATCCTCACCAACATTTGTTGTTGTTTGCGTTTTGGATGGTGGCCATCCTCACTGGTGTGAGGTGATATCTCATTGTGGTTTTAATCTGCATTTCTCTGATGATTAGTGATGTGGAGCATCTTTTCATGTGCCTGTTGGCCATCTGAATTTCTTCTTTGGAGAAGTGTCTATTCATGTCCTCTGCCCATTTCTTAATTGGATTATTTGCTTTCTGTTTGTTGAGGTGCATGAGTTCTTTATATATTTTGGATGTCAACAACCCTTTATCAGATATGTTTTTAATGAATATATTCTCCCATACTGTAGGATGTCTTTTTGTTCTACTGATGGTGTCCTTTGCTGTACAGAAGCTTTTCAGCTTGATATAGTCCCACTTGTTCATTTTTGCTTTTGTTTCCCTTGCCCGGGGAGATATGTTCATGAAGAAGTTGCTCATGTTTATGTCCAAGAGATTTTTGCCTATGTTTTTTTCTAAGAGTTTTATGGTTTCATGACTTACATTCAGGTCTTTGATCCACCTTGAGTTTACCTTTGTGTATGGGGCTAGACAGTAGTCCAGTTTCATTCTCTTACATGTAGCTGTCCAGTTTTTCCAACACCAGCTGCTGAAGAGGCTGTCATCTCCCCATTGTATATCCAAGGCACTTTTATCAAATATTAATTGACTGTATATGTTTGGGTTAATGTTTGGATTTTCTATTCTGTTCCACTGGTCTGTGGGTCTGTTTTTGTGCCAATACCAAATTGTCTTGATTGCTGTGGCTTTGTAGTAGAGCTTGAAGTCAGGGAGTGTAATTCCCCCTGTTTTACTCCTCCTTCTCAGGATTGATTTGGCTATTCGGGGTCTTTTGTGGTTCCATATGAATTTTAGAGTTATTTGTTCCAGTTCATTGAAGAAAGCTGTTGGTAGTTTGGTAGGGATTGCGTTGAATCTGTAGATTGCTTTAGGTAGTACAGCCATTTTTTACAATATTTATTCCTCCTAGCCAAGAGCATGGGATGCATTTCCATTTGTTAGTGTCATGTTTAATTTCTCTTAGGAGTGTCTTGTAGTTTTCAGAGTACAGGTCTTTCACTTCCTTCGTTAGGTTTATTCCTAGGTATTTTATTCTTTTTGATGCAATTGTGAATGGAATTGTTTTTCTGATTTCTCTTTCTGTTAGTTCATCATTAGTGTATAGGAAAGCAACAGATTTCTGTGTGTTAATTTTGTATCCTGCCATTTTGCTGAATTCAGATATTAGTTCTAGTAGTTTTGGAGTGGAGTCTTTAGGGTTTTTTATGTACAGTATCATGTCATCTGCAAATAGTGACAATCTGACTTCTTCTTTACCAATCTGGATGCCTTGTATGTCTTTGTTTTGTCTGATTGCTGTGGCTACGACCTCCAGTACTATGTTGAATAACAGTGGAGAGAGTGGGCATCCCTGTCTTGTTCCTGATCTTAGATGAAAAGCTTTCAGCTTCTTGCTGTTAAGTATGATGTTAGCTGTGGGTTTGTCATATATGGCCTTTATGATATTGAGGTACTTGCTCACTATACCCATTTTGTTGAGAGTTTTAATCATGAATGGATGCTGAATTTTGTCAAATGCTTTTTCAGCATCTATGGAGATGATCATGTGGTTTTGTTCTTCTTTTTGTTGATGTGGTGGATGATGTTGATGGATTTTCGAATGTTGTACCATCCTTGCATCCCTGGGATGAATCCCACTTGATCATAGTGTATGATCCTCTGTATTTTTGAATTCGGTTTGCTAATATTTTGTTGAGTATTTTTGCATCTACGTTCATCAGGGATATTGATCTATAGTTTTCTTTTTTGGTGAGGTCTTTGCCAGGTTTTGGTATTAGAGTGATGCTGGCTTCATAGAATGAGTTTGGAAGTATTCCCTCCTTTTCTATTTTTTGAAAAACTTTAAGGAGAATGGGTGTTATTTCTTGTCTGTATGTCTGGTAGAATTCAGAGGTGAATCCATCAGGTCCGGGGGTTTTGTTCTTGGGTAGTTTTTTGATTTCCGATTCAATTTCGTTGCTGGTGATTGGTCTGTTTAGCTTTTCTGTTTCCTGTTGGTCAGTCTTGGAAGGTTGTATTTTTCTAGGAAGTTGTCCATTTCGTCTATGTTTTCCAGCTTTTTAGCACATAGATTCACATATCATTCTCTTATAATTCTTTGTATTTCTGTAGGGTCCGGCTTGATTTTTCCTTTCTTATTTCTGATTCTGTTTATGTGTGTAGATTCTCTTTTCCTCTTAATATGTCTGGCTAGGGGTTTATCTATTTTGTTTATTTTTTCAAAGAACCAGCCCTTGGTTTTATTGATTTTTTTCTATTGTTTTATTCTTCTCAATTTTATTTATTTCTTCTCTGATCTTTATTATTTCCCTCCTTCTGGTGACTTTGGGCCTCATTTGTTCTTCTTTTTCCAATTTCAGTAATTGTGTCTTTAGACTATTCATTTGGAAATGTTCTTCCTTCTTTAAATAGGCCTTGATTGCAATATACTTTCCTCTTGGAACGGCCTGTGCTGTGTCCCACAGAAGTTGTGGCTTTGTGTTGTTGTTGTCATTAGTCTCCACATATTTTTTGATTTGTTTTGATTTGGTCGTTAACCCTATGATTAATGAGGAGAATGTTGTTAAGTCTCCATGTATTTGTGAGCCTTTTTGTTTTCTTTCTAAAATTTATTTCTAGTTTTATACCTTTGTGATCTGAGAAGATGGCTGGTAGGATTTTAATATTTTTGAATTTACTGAGGTCTTTTTGTGGCCTAGTATGTGGTCTATTCTGGAAAATGTTCCATGTGCACTTGAGAGGAATGTGTATCCTGCTGCTTTTGGGTGCAGAGTTCTGTAGATGTCTGTTAGGTCCATCTGTTCTAGTGTTGTTCAGTGCCTCTGTGTCTTTAGTTATTCTCTGTCTGGTTGATCTGTCCTTTGGAGTGAGTGATGTGTTCAAGTCTCCTAAAATGAATGCATTGCTGTCTTTTTCCTCCTTTAATTCTGTTAGTATTTGTTTCACATATGCTGGCACTCCTGTGTTGGGTGCATATATATTTATAATGATTATATCCCCTTGTTGGATTGACCCCTTTATCATTATGTAATGTACTTCTTTATCTCTTGCTACTTTCTTCGTTTTGAAGTCTATTTTGTCTGATACAAGTACTGCAACACCTGCTTTTTTCTCCTTGTTGTTTGTATGAAATATCTTTTTCCATCCCTTCACTTTTAGTCTGTGTATATCTTTGGGTTTGAGGTGAGTCTCTTGAAAGCAGCATATAGATGGGTCTTGCTTTTTTATCCATTCTGTTACTCTGTGTCTTTTGATTGGTGCATTCAGTCCATTTACATTTAGGGTGATTATTGATAGATATGTACTTATTGCCATTGCTGGCTTTAGATTCATGGTTACCAAAGGCTCAAGGGTTGCTTCTTTACTACCTAACAATCTAACTTAACTTTCTTGTTAAGTTATTGTAAATACTGTCTGATGTTTCTTTATTTCTCTCCCTTCTTATTCTTCCTCTTCCATTCTTTATATACTAGGTGTTTTATTCTTTGCCTTTAGTAAGTATTTGTATGGTCTGCTTTCTTTGCTATGATTTGCTTTTCTCTGTTGACATCTTTTTAGCCTTAAGGGTGCTTCCCTCTAGAGCAGTGCGTTTAAGATATCCTGTAGTGGTGGTTTATGAGAGGCAAACTCTCTCAGCTTTCGTTTGTCTGGAAATTGTCTAATCCCTCCGTCATATTTAAATGATAATCGTGCTGGATACAATATTCTTGGTTCGAGGCCCTTCTGTTTAATTACGTTAAATATATCATGCCATTCTCTTCTGGCCTGTAAGGTTTCTGTTGAGAAATCTAATGATAGTCTGATGGGCTTTCCTTTGTAATTGATCTTTTTTCTCTCTCTAGCTACCTTTAATACTCTGTCTTTATCTTTCATCTTTGCCATTTTAATTATTATGTGTCTTGGTGTTGTCTTCCTTGGGTCCCTTGTGTTGGGAGATCTGTGGGCTTCCATGGTTTGAGAGACTATTTCCTTCCCCAGCATGGGGAAGTTTTCAGCAATTATTTCTTCAAAGACACTTTCTATCCCTTTTTCTCTCTCTTCTTCCTCTGGTACTCCTATAATGCGAATATTGTTCCATTTGGATTGGTCACACATTTCTCTTAATATTCTTTCATTCCTAGAGATCCTTTTATCTCTCTCTGCCTCAGCTGCTCTGTATTCCTGTTCTCTGATTTCTATTTTATTAACAGTCTCTTGCATCTCATCCAGTCTGCTGTTAAGCCCATCGATCGCTTGTCTTTCCTCACTTCCTCTCTCAGCTCTTGCACATTTTTCTGTAGATCCATCAGCATGGTTATGACTTTTATTCTGAATTCTTTTTCAGGAAGATTGTGCATTTCCATCCCTTCAGACTCCCTCTCTGCGGTTGTGTGTTTGATCTTAGTCGGGACCATATTCCTCTGTCTTTTCATGGCTATAGAAGTGGTCTCTGGTAGTTGCCACATACGTCAGCTGGGCTCTTTAAGACTTTAAAAAGAAAAAAAAAAGAAATCAAAAAAATAAAGAGAAGAAAAAACAAAAAAACAAAACAAAATAACCAAAACAAAAACGCCCACCAGGAGTAGATTCTGTGGGGATGCTGTAGGTAGCGCTGTTGCTCCACTATTTTGTAGCTGTGGCCGCGCCACTCCGCAGGGCCCTTTATAGCTCTGGCCAGGGTGAAACGAATGGGAGGCTGTTGATCTCTGTGGGAAGTCTAAGTGCGGCCACCGTTTCCTAGTCGCCAGCTAAGGGGTCCAAATCTCTCCAGGACTCCTAGCCTGCTGGGCTGAGTGTGCCGGGGCCATCCGCTCCTCCGCTGGGCTCCTGTCTCTTTAAGACTGCTGAAGAAAGAGCGTGCTTTCCTTTTTTTTGTTTTTTGTTTTTCTTTCCTTCCCGGGAGCCGGCTGCAAGCACCCTGGCACGTTCCCTGCTCAGATCCTGCACCCTCTGTCTCTCCAATTTCCGCTACACTGCGCATTGTTTGTCAGCGCTCCCTGCGCAGATCACCGGGGCTGGTTATTTCGTGGGTTGTACTTCTACTCCCTCCCGGCTCTGAATCCTCTCCTCCCGCCCGTGCATTGGGGTGGGTGAGTGCTTGGGTCTTGCCGGGTCGTGGCTCTGTATCTTACCCGCCTCACAGGGTGCTGTGTTCTCTCAGGTGTAGCTGCACGCTGTGCCCTTTCCTGTGTATTCTGGTCTCTCTTAGGAATAGTTGTATTTGCTGTATTTTCATAGATATATATAGTTTTGGGAGGAGATTTCTACTGCCTTGCTCATGCCGCCATCTTCCCAGAAGTCTGTATTAAGTGCATTCTTATCTTTAAGGTGGAATCCTTCTTGCCTTTTACTGTGTTATGGCTGGGCTTGCATGCTAAATTAGTTTGCCTAGTTTGCAAAATCACCTCATTAGATCTGAAGGAGGAAAGATAGCACATAGGCCTGGGTCTTTTAGCATGTTGAAGTGAATCTTACACATGATTATAAATAATTAGCATAAAATAAACATGTGCTACTCGTCTTTATCTGGGGTACACCAACTGATCTCACTGAAGAATGACTCTAGAGCTGAAGATTTAACAGAGTTTTAGTAGGGGGGAGGGTTCTTGCATGTAGTTACATTGCTCTGACTGTAAATATCCTGCCTTGCTTTTTCCGGAGGCCCTCACCCTACTCTGACTACACCCATGGTCCCCGTCTCAATTTCCTGGCACCCTTGATGTCACTTTCTCATATAGGACTTAAGGAAAGCCATTCCAGGATCAGACACTAAGATGAGAAAATATCCTGAAAGAAGGCTTACGGAAGGCCCAAAAGAAATAGGTTTTATTTTTAGAGAATAGGAATGAAATCAGAGTCTGCTAAGATAGTCAAGTCTTCTGAGAAAAAGAAAAGGATATAAAGTCTCCTTGTAAATTAATGTAAGGAAAAAACATGAGAACACTTGAAAGTCCAACAAAAATATAATAGTAACTGCTGAGTCGACAATTTAAAAAAATTCATCAACAACAAAGAAACAAAAGATCTACATAATTAGGTAGGAAAAATAAAAATTATACTAAAGGCAATTAAGGGCCTTCTAAGATCAAGTAATATGAATAAATGTACAAACAGATTCCTATGCCTTTATCTCTCTAATCATTTTGTCTCCTCCTCCACATCCTTCATCATTTCAAGACAGATTTTCTTGAAATGACAGGAGCCACCCATTTGGAAATCTGTAAGTCCCCAAGCCAATGGTTACCAAACCACATACGGAAATAGCAGTGCTGCAGAGAAATATGAAACTCAACAAATTACCCCAAAGAATGTCTCTTTTAGAAAGGGTTAAAGGCTGAGAAAAACAGGAAACTGCACTTGTAGAAGTTTTTGGAGTAGAAAATGTGTACAAATCACCAACAGTTTTAAGAGGACTATAGTGAGTACCAAGGGCACAGGTCTCTAGGACCTATAAATGCTTACTAATAACAAGAAACCCTGGAGACTGCTGGAAGAAAAACTAGAGGAAAGTATATCTAAAAACCAAACTCTGACCAACCTTCTGTCAGACTTCATAGACCTGGCTGAATGGTTCACATTAACATCCATAAATACAGGAGAAAAGAAAAATATACACATCAAAAACCCTCCATTCAATGCCAAGTACAAATACATCCTGGGAGGCCCTGAGGCTGAGCCAGCATTCCCAGCATATTCACTGTTCACAGAGCTGGCCTTTTAACCTCTTCTAGATGTCTGAAGCCCCTGCCTCCGCAAAAGGACTTGGGAGGGGATATGCCAACATCCTTCGAACAGAGTATGGAATAGTATGAAGCCCCACACTGGGCACAAGATAGGCACGTAAAAAGGGTCAAAGTGTGGATCCATCTTCCTCCCTCCCTCCATCTGAATTCAGGAATCTTTTCCTCGAATTTCAGAGGAAGAAAGGTATCTCTCTTCTCAGACTCTCTTTAATCTGCTCACTCTATTTTACCTGTGATGTAGGCTTGACAGACCTCAGTTTAAAACTATACAACTTAGTAGTGTAAATTCTAAGCTTCTGTCTCCTCATCTGCAAAAGATGGCTTGACTCTGTACCCACCAGGGTTGCTGTGCGAATTAAATAAGGTATAAAAAGAAATGTGCTTCCCCCAGTACCAGGCACTCAGTAATAAGCACTCAGTATATGCTATTAACATTATCCCAGCATCTTCAACTGCTCTCTACCTATCAGGTTCTTCCACTGCCTTCAGATTCGTTTAGAACAGAGAACCTGTTAGGCAGGAAAATAGATATGAGCAGGGTGGAAAGAGAAAAAGGCCAGAAAGTCCACTAAAAACACACAAAATTAATCAATTAAAGCTAAAAAAGCCAGGAGCAACTTGGCTTGGAATGTTTGAATATTCCCCAGATAAAGGAGGGTACCTCAGCATAGCCCATGTCTTTATTGTGTTAATCATGTAGGCCTGGCTTACTTTCTTATCTTTACCTATATGCTGTTTTTTTCTCCTTCTGGCTCTAATTAAGTAGTTTGTAACCTAGGCAACTAATTTAGCATGCAGGCCCAGCCGTAAACAACACAGTGAAAGGCAGGAAGGATTCCATCATAAAGATTGTATTTTAATACCCAGGAAATTAAAAATGTAAGATTTTTAACTTACTCTAGCAAACACAAAACTCAGCCCACCTTGGGGGCTGGGGAGGCAAGCTGTTAGATCTGCTCCCAGACCCAGTCGCCGGTATCCCAGGGAGAAATCAGAGCAGGAAGTTCCCTGTGTTAAGTTAATTCTAAGTATTCAAAAACCGCTTAAAAGTCTGCACCCCCTGCCCTTAGTCACATTCCTAAGGAATCCTTAAAGGGGGAACCTCCGGCCTTTCGGGGCGCTCCTCTCTTTGAGGTCGCCCGCATTTTCTAAGTGCGTAACTTTTTAACTTTAAACTATTTTCAACCTTTCAGGGGGCTTTCCTCTGGGGTCGCCTGCACTTTCTAGGTGCGTATCCTTTTAAGATTTTCCCAACCTTTCAGGGGTGCCTCTTCTCTAGGGCAGCCCACACTCCCCTTCCTCCAAGTGTGTTCCTTTTGCCTTAAATAAATTTCTCACCTAAACGCACTGTCTCTGCGCCTTTCCAGTAGTTAAGTGTTTTATTACTTTGCTTTGTCATTCTAATCCTCCAAATTCTGGCTTTAACCTTCACTCTGTCCTATCTCAGACAAGTAATGAGGGGCTGCTGAGAGCTCAGACCTGGGCCTGCAAATTACCGTCGCCTGGGTGACCGGGAAGTCCAGTTTACAGTCCTGCTCTTTAGTAACCTGCCTGAAAGTCTCCCTTCTTTACCTATAGGAAGTTAGCAGAAAATCTCACTCCATCCAATGCTCTGCAGCTTCCCCAAAGCCTGGGGTGGTAGGGACTCAGTTCCCACGCCCTGCAGATCCAAGCAGACGCTGGACACCAGGTGACCCTGGCTTAAGGAGTTAGCAGGGGTCGTGCCCCATGCTGAGTAGCTATTCAATGAACTTCCTTTATTATTCTATTGTGTCATTCCTTAACACTCTTACTTTAATGAATTCCTTCCTCACTTTGTCCTCTGACTTCCCTGTCACCGAACCGAACTCTCCCTAGCAAACCCAAAGGGGAAAAAAGCTTCACTGGGTCCCAAAGCTATCTTATTTCAGTTCTTGTCCGTGCCAAACTTTATAAGTCAATATTCTACACCCATTAACCAAACAGGAGACTCTACCCGCGCACTGTAGGAGTCCACTGCACAGCCCCTCAAGGCAACCATCAACTTTTCCCCACCTTAATGGAAAAACACGCTCAAATCAGCAACTCACACAATTCCCAAATTCAATTTTCATTTTCCATGGTATCAACACACTTGATACCATGATATGGTTTCCAAGGACTCAACATGGTCGATCAAACGTTCCTTTAAATTCTCTTCCCTTGATTACTACTATATCACAGCCTTCCTAGATTTCTCCTTCAGCTTTTGCTTTGCTAGTTCCTCTTGTGATGGCTTCTCTGGCTCCTCCCCTAGGTGGGGGGGGGTAAGGCGGGAGTTGTGGGCAGAGGGGAGAGTGGTGGGTGTGGAAGTGCTTGGGGCTCTGTACCCTCTTTCTCTGCACATGCTACCCTGGGATGCAGTCACCCTCACAGCTATACCTCTCCATCTTCCGTTAGAATGAACCCCAGAGCTACAAGGGCTTACAGTGCGTGAGCCTAAGCAGAGTCTTAAATGTGAGTGAAGGAAATCTTCAACTGACAAGCGCAGATTTGACTGCAGCAAATTTGCTAAAATGCAAAGCTGGGTATGCTGATCAAGATAGGAAGGTGATGTTTGTGGCCAAAAAATGTGTGAAAACAGTAAGTTGAACTGTACACTTACAAAATATCACAATTTCTCATGCCATCTCCAGCCCTGACAGGTGTAGTGATTAGGAATGTGGGCTCCAAGCCCACACTGGATCCTGACTCAGCCACTAACTAGTTCTCTGACCATGGCCATGTTACTTACCCTCTCTGTGCCTCAGTTCCCTAATCTGTAAAATGGGGATTACAGTAGCAGTCATACGGCTCTGTGGGAATTCAACATAGAGCACTAGTACTGTGTTTAGAATACAGTGAGTACGCTAGAAATTTTAGCTGCTGTTGCCCTCTACTTACTTATAGTCAGAATCTTAGTCCAAAAATAATGTCAGTTAAGACATTCCAACACAGAGAAGGGGGAATAATCCACATAGGAAACAGCAAGGGACATGTTTTGAATGATTTGCACCTAATAACCTGGAGGAGGATATCCATTTATTCATAACATCTAGATATGTCCTTCTGAGTCTCCCCACAAACCTCTAGTGCCCTTAACATTTGTCTACCCAAAAAAGTCCCTGGTTCTATTACTAGCCAACAGTTGCTAACAACACTGAATCACATTTGACTACATGGACCTACTTCCAAAAAGAACCTCAAGATTCTGTGACTGAGATTGTTGTGAACTCCAAATATCAGTTGTTTTGATAAATACATCATTACCTATACCACCTTCTCATCGAAGCTTCCTTTTTGAAAATACAGGTCATTACACAGGTATCTATGTTAAAAAATTTTTTTCAAGATGTTAACATTTTTGAAGGAATTAAAATCAACAACAAAGTGTCTTCTTTCTCCTGTATCTGCACAGCTCTTATAGAATTTCAGGGCTAGAAGAAGCCTTCAATATTTTTGAAGCCAAGGCTTTCATCAACAGCTATACTGGAAAGCTCCTCTGAGTCGCCCTTATGCCCTCAGTTTGAGTGAGGCCTGAACAAACCAGAAGAGGGGGAGACTCCTTCTGTAGTATGCAAGTCAGCCAGGCCAACTGCAGTAGAAACAGCTCTGCCAATGGGCTCTAGTTAGTCACATGAGGGTACACATTCCCACTTCCTGTTTCTGTCAACATGCATATAGAAAATTAAAATGTAATGAGTTACAAAAGGCTGGTACCCTACTGGTTCTTAAACTAAAAAGCAGACATTATTATTCTGATCTATTAGCTTATCTTACTACTTAGGTGATCAGCTCTAGTCCCAATAAACCTTAGTTCCCAAGCCCACCTGTGTTTTGTTGTTTAAAAAACTATATTCACACAAGAGAGGAAACCTAGTCATTGACAAATGGCATATTTTGATAGGAAGTCTTTACATAGACTGTCCTTTGGATATGTTGTGTAAGGTTTATTTTTTCGGCTTTTTATAATTTATTTATTTTTATTTGGTAATCATTTTTTAAAATAGTTTATTTTGGTATCATTAATCTACAATTACATGTGCAATATTATGGTGATTAAACTACCCCCTTCATCAGGTCCCACCCACCAACCCCAATACACTCAGTGTCCATCAGCATAGCGAAATGCTATAGAGTCACTACTTGTCTTCTCTGAGTTGTACAGCCCTCCCCGTGCCCCCCTAACATTACAACTGCTAATCGTAATGCCCCTTTTTCCCCCTTGTCCCTCCCTTCCCACCTATCCTCCCCAGTCCCTTTCCCTTTGGTAACTATTAGTCCGTTCTTGGGTTCTGTGAGTCTGCTGCTGTTTTGTTCCTTCAGTTTTTTTCTTTGTTCTTATACTCCACATATGAGTGAAATCATTTGATACTTGTCTTTTTCGGCTTGGCTTATTTCACTGAGCATAATACCCTCTAGCTCCATCCATGTTGTTGCAAATGGTAGGATTTGTTTTCTTCTTATGGCTGAATAATATTCCATTGTGTATATGTACCACCTCTTCTTTATCCATTCATCTACTGATGGACACTTAGGTTGCTTCCATTTCTTGGCTATTCTAAATAGTGCTGCGATAAACATAGGGGTGCATATGTCTTTTTCAAACTGGGCTCCTGCAGTCTTAGGGTAAATTCCTAGGAGTGGAATTCCTGGGTCAAATGGTATTTCTATTTTGAGTTTTTTGAGGAACCTCCATACTGCTTTCCACAATGGTTGAACTAATTTTCAGTCCCACCAGCAGTGTAGGAGGGTTCCCTTTTTTCCATATTCTCGCCAACATTTGTTGTTGTTTGTGTTTCGGATGTTGGCCATCCTCACTGGTGTGAGGTGATATCTCATTGTGGTTTTAATCTGCATTTCTCTGAAGATTAGTGATGTGGAGCATCTTTTCATGTGCCTTTTGGCCACCTGAATTTCTTCTTTGGAGAAGTGTCTATGCAGCTCCTCTACTCATTTTTTAATTGGCTTATTTGCTTTTCGTTTGTTGAGGTGTGTGAGCTCTTTATATAATTTGGATGTCAACCCCTTATCGGATATGTCATTCATGAACATATTCTCCCATACTGTAGAATGTCTTCTTCTTGTGACAGTGTCCTTTGCTGTACAAAAGCTTTTTAGTTTGATATGGTCCCAGTTGTTCATTTTTGCTTTTGTTTCCCTTGCCTGGGGAGATATGTTCATGAAGAAGTTGCTCATGTTTATGTCTAAGAGTTTTGCCTACGTTTTCTATTAAGAGTTTTATGGTTTCATGACTTACATTCAGGTCTTTGATCCATTTTGAGTTCACTTTTGTGTATGGGTTTAGACAATAACCCAGTTTCATTCTCTTACATGTAGTTGTCCAGTTCTGCCAACACCAGCTGTTGAAGAGGCTGTCATGTCCCCATTGTATATCCATGGCTCCTTTATCATATATTAATTGACCATATATGCTTGGGTTTATATCTGGGCTCTCTAGTCTGTTCCATTGGTCTATGGGTCTGTTCTTGTGCCAGTACCAAATTGTCTTGATTACAGTGGCTTTGTACTAGTGCTTGAAGTCAGGGAGCATAATTCCCCCCTGCTTTATTCTTCCTTCTCAGGATTGCTGGTAAATTGGTCTGTTTAGATTTTCTGTTTCTTCCTTGGTCAGTCTTGGAAGGTTGTATTTTTCTAAGAAGCCATTATACAATTCTTAAATGGGTCTGTTGGCACCTAACTGAAGAACTGAGGGTGAATTCAGTAAGAATGCACCTAAAGAGCCTCCTGTAATGCTTGGCACAAGCAGGCTTAATGGATGTCATTTTTCATATCCATGCTGCATTTTTAAAAAGTGTCCTAGTGAGGAACAGGGTAACACTTAATCTTCTTAGCTCATGGTAAAACAAGCAGACATATTCCATCAATAAAAATCAACAGCAATTCAGTTAGGAACTCTTAAAAAAGGGGTAGGGGGGAGAAGAAAGCACCTACCCTCACATCTGAGAGCTGCGGGAGTAAAGAAACAATGTCTACCATGTCATGGGGATAACAGCTGTGACCATGAAAGAGACCATACCTACCTTCAAGGGACTTGGCATCTCGAAGTAGACAGAAACAAGGCAATGGGAAATTACAGTACAGCATAACAAATGCGACACCAGGAGTTACAGAACAGGCTTGGGAGTACACAGAAAATGTAGAATCCAAGACTTCCCTCTGGAAGTGACATAACAATTAACATCAAATTTAATAATAATAGCAGCTAATACTTGCTGAGAAGCTACTATGTGCTAGGAATATACTAAATGCACTTTTGGATTACCTCCTATAATTCTCAGGACAATACCTGCAAGACAGCGACTATTATTGCTGCCATTTTAAAGAGGGAAACAAGCTAAAGGGTATACCATTAGCAAGTGATACAGCTGGAATCTGAAACCACCCAAGCTTGATTCCAGAGTCTAGGCACCTAATTAGCAACCTATTGTCTTTTCTAAGATGAGGCCAGAAACTATCAAAACTTGCAGCATGGGAAGTTCTGTAGGCAAAGACGTGTGTACAGCTCTAGATGCCAAGTCAGAGCAGGTCCCAGGTTCAAGAGAGTTGCAAATGGGCACTTAATTAATTTGTTAAATTAAATAATGCTGAAGCAACCAATGCAAAGCTAACAGTGGTGAGCAATAAGGAAAAAGAAAGGAGTCAGCCTCAAAGATACATTAAGGGGTTTGGATTCAAGAACAAGCCAAGATCCTCAAAAGGTGCTCCAAGCCATTATTTTTCTCTTAGAATCAATAGTCTCCTAGGGGAATAGTCTCAAAGAAGTAACTTCCAACTTTTGCATAAAGAACTAGAAACATTACAGTTTACCAATCATAACTGGTATTTATTCAGGATCCAGTTTTTTAAGGTGAACATAAAGTTCAAAATGTAACAGGAACTTATCAAGTCCACATGTAGTATGCAATAGTTACATAATGCTCTGTAAAAAATTTTCCATGCTTGTAGTCATTTTTTTCCTTCAATAAATCATAAAGCAACAGAATAACCTTTAATGAGATTATAAAATTCAGAAAACAATCTGTAGCTATCATTAAGGAGACCTTGAGACAAGGTGCTAAATAAAGGTGATGGCTTCTTTTAAAAATGATTCAGAGACACCTTTTGCTGCCTTCTTTTCATCATAATTTTCTAAAAAGAAAGCACAGAGGCATATTAGGGATGAACTTGTTGGCAGCCCCATAGCTTCACCCTGTACAACAATTATAAAGCTTACATGTAATAAGCACATACCATGTGCCAGGTGATCTTCAAAACATCTCCATATGTTGAAGATCCTCACAAGGACACTGTGAGGTAGGTAGGTACTATCACATTTTGGAAGTAAGAAAACCAAAGCACAAAGAGCTTAAATAACTTACTGCTAAGCAGAGAGCTAGCCTTTGAAGCCAGGCCCACTGACTCTAAAACCTGCACTCCTAAGCACTACACACACTGCCTGGCCCAAGTCACACCTGCCTCCAAAATGCAATCACCAATCCCAATCCACATTAGCATGGAATTCAACAGCCTCAGGTTCTCAACCAAAAGGTGTTCCACACCCATAAACTCTCAAGGCTTTGATTTCAATGATGTCTAAACTCAAGTCTTGGGAAGGAACAAGTAAAGGCTGGTTCTTGGAATAGGGCAGAGAGGGTAGAATGAGAAGCAGGAAAAACATTTCTGGAGTGAGCCTGAGGCAGAAAAACTGAGAGGAAAAATGAGGCTCTTTAGGTAGGGCCTGTGCATGTGCTACTAGGTGAGGGGAGGGCAGTGGTAACAAGAGACAGCCTCTTCCTCTCTCCAGGGGACTGTACAGTCTGCAAGTTCTGGAAGCTGCTTATCAGCTCCCTCCCACAGCTCCACCCTCATAAACTGTTGTGACCCTGACCAGAACAGAAACACCTAGAATTCTTTAAGCAGGTCAGCCACAGGGTAGAGAGATAGGGCCCAGATGGGCCAGGGGCCTCCTAGCCTTAGTTCCAGAAAACAGGCCAGTGAGCAAGGAGGGAGTACACAGCAGTCAGTAGTGGATTCTGTAGGGACAGGGTGTCTCTTCCCCTGTACCCAGCTGTAAGAAAGCAAAGAACCTCTACTCAAAAAGATCTTTTCCTACATCACACCATCAGACGTACTGATTAGTTTAAGAAAGCAAGACAGGGCAGAATGCCATTTGATTTGTACTTTGTGAATTCTCTTACGAAACTGACTTTCTGCCATGAAGTTGAATCTAGCTACACAGTGGTTATAGGAATTTTGATAGGTATTTTGGAACACTTCAGAAGGTGGGAGAGCTTGGCTGGGTGTGAAGAGATCAAATAAACAAAAATGTGCCAAAAGAAAATATCACTGATATCTAAATGCACCTCGAGTGAAACATGCCTCTCCAGAAACCATACAGGAAGAGCCTCTCCACTCAACCAAGGGCTTCCTCCCATTTCTCTATTGGCAGCTCTGTCAGCATGCCTGAGACGGAGGGAAAGCTGCGAGCAGGATGCTGGGACTAGTTCCTTAAGCCCTCTCCCATCTCTCCCTTGCTCTTTCTCTGCCCCACACAGGACACTGGGGGTGGGGGTAGAGGGAGGTTAAGTGGTGGACCAAATAAAGGAACATCAGGGGTGTTTTATGTTACCAGCCCCCAAAAGAGATGCCCATAAGAAGGGCCTATGTCTCTAAATGTAGCTAATTATTAGCCATTCCACACTTTGTTACTCCATGTAAGGTAGGAAGGCTGAGGGCACACCTTTGACGAGTTCAAGCACACTGCAGGCAGCAGTGAAGTTGCTGCTACTTTACACAACAAGCAGCAGTATTTGTTCACAGCAGGTGTTCAATAAATGTTGAGTGGAAGACCAAGATGCAGTATATCAAATAGCTGAAGAAAACTTCCCTGAGTCTGTGGTCCATTAGTGTTAAATTTTTTGCCTTTATTTTTATGCACTGCAATTTCCAGCTGAGCCATGCAGAATTATAAGCCCCACACAGATGGGATTCTGAACATTCTGAAACTTTTTAAAGTTACATGGGGGAAGAGCATATTTGAGGCAAAAGACTTTTACAAGAGTCCAAACGAGGAAAATTTCCTTAAAATGAGACACCTGGCAAACCTGGCAATTCAGTTTTCATTTGTTGATGAAACTTTCTTTGACTTGGGTTCCTCTCTGAACCATTCTTCTTAAAATAGAGGCTTTATGGAGAGCATTTGGTCTAATTTCTCTTACATACTAGGCTCCATTGAGAACACCGAAGCAACAACAGCAGCCTCAATTCAAATTTCATTTTCATATTAATTAACATTTTAGGTCCAATTCAGCAATATTTATTGAAAAGTATACTGTGTTGAGTCTTTGGTCTCATCTTTCCCTAAGTCTACATGTCCAGATTTTCCTCAGTGTGTTAACAAGTAAGATTGCAGACATGATGCTCCTTTACCCCCAAATTCTTCAGAGGCTTTTAATTGGCTATAAGGAAAACATCTCTAATATGGAACCAAATACTTTCTTCTAAGAAGATTGGAACAGAGAGAACCAGCTCTGCCCTAAACTACAGTGGAGCCTGAAGGAAACAGAGCAACTTCAAGGGCTTCAAGAACATGCCAGCCACGTCAAAAAAACACCCCACCCCACCCTCAGCATGCATTTTCTTTCACTTCATTATTACGTTTCCATCAGGCAAGCTGTAGAAGGAGAAGGAAACCTCTGGAAGGAAATCTTGGGAATATAAAAACCAAAACTGATGATAGTTTAATAAAAAAATTAAAAACCCAAACTGTGCCTTGCTAACCAAAAAACACAGCTTAGGCCTGAAGCTCCAGGATGCTAACAAATACAGATCTATGCTTACAGGCATTGTGTCCATGTTTTTTCCCAACTGCCTATAGTGCAAACTATAGGAACTCCTTCATTCACCAAGTATCTGAGTCTCTACTAAACTCTAAGCAGTGTCACGGGCAAGGATACGCGTGAGCAACAGAGACAGACACGTCCTTGGCCTTCATTGAATTTGTACTGTGGTGCGTGAAACAGACTTCAAATACTCCCAGAAATAAATATATGTAAAGAGCTAGCTAACACTTCCAATTACAGGCAGAAGGACCCTTTACATACATGATACCCCAAAATTCCCTTTTAGAGTAAAATATCACCCCATTTAACAGCTGAAAAAATGAAATAAATGAAGCAATTTGCTCAAGATCAGACAACTAACTACCTCAGTTCAACAAGGCCTCAAGTCTACTCTCTCTAATCCCACCAGGTCACCTCTGCCCTCTTACTGCTGCTTCCAGAAGCACCCAGTAAGACCACCAGGGAGAAACAACTCTACAACCCATGCTGCTCCCACATGCGGAGCCTGCAGACAGGCCTACATTCAATAAAAACTGTTTTGGGGTCCACAGTGCAATGTTATAATGCTCTTCTCACTTCACTTGAGGGGAAATTTTCTTTCTTAAGTTCTTCAGAAACTAGAAAGACTCAACAACACAGGCCTTTTTCACAGAATAAACCTAAAATAGCTACTGGGCCCTGGAGGATTCCTAGGGGCACAAGAAAATGGGCAGACACATTACTTAACTCTATTTTTCCCATCCTGGCTAACTCAATACCTGCTAAGAGAATTTTCAAAACCGTTTCCTTCCCAATCTACCTCCCAAACTAATTTAAAAATACATTGAATGCTATCTTCCTGAACATACTGTATAAATCACATGGCGATAACTAAATCATTTTAGGCTCATTAGGGTGATTTGCTAAGTGATACTTTTGTAGAGCAAACTATGAGTCCTTAATACTGTTTAAATTCTGATTTTTAAATTATCGAATTTTTATAAAGTCTTAGAATCACTTATATGAACCCTTCAAATGTCTGCATAAACTTCTTTGGGCAGATGCCATCCTTTTTGACTAATTTTAGACTCAAAGACTATTTTATTTTTCTTTCCTAACTAGTGGGAGGCTGAGGCTTTAACTCTACCTCTATTATGATGTGTCACCTTCAATAAGTCAATTCATCTCTCTGTGACTATGTATTTGTATTGTGGGGACATGAACGGTCTTTCTCCATTTTACAGGGGTGATGAGGCCAAATGAGATTACAGAGGTATATGTAAAAGGTATTATTTAAAGTCAAGATATATGATCCTCTTTCTGTTCCTGGCTCCTAGCACAGGGCCTCCCACAGAGCAGAAACTCAGTAAATGTTTGAAGAAAGGGCAACGTTCTCCTCTGCCAAAGCTGACAACATTCATCAAGTACAGGAAAGGAAACCTAACTTTAGGGAACCAAATAGTGAGTCAGGTTAACCACAATAAAAACAGGTCATACACACTCAGCCAGCAGGATCACAATCAAAGATTCCGGATCTCACCACTAAAAACTGAATTACCCATCCTGCATGCCAAACAGATATACAACCACTGGTCAGAAATGTTACTCAAAACCAATTATGTTACTCAATCCATCCAAAATGTATTGTTTTCTTTTCAGTGGTCCTTTAACCAAGATATCATAGTATTCTCACTAGTGCACCCCTCTTTCTAACCTAAAATCAACTCTGCAGTAAAATAAGGTAGTTCTATAAATAACTGTCTATTCCTTACTAACTGCTAGGTGAGAAAGTGTTATTACTTCAATCCCTACTCTAACAAAATATGTTGCCAACTTTTCTCAGAGGTGAAGGGGCCTCTCACCCAGCAGTGTGCTCTCCCGCCCCTGGGCAGCCCACCAGTCTTAGGGCCTAGAGCTCCACCTTCCTGAAGACCCCAGACTCACAGAATACCTGGGATCAGGGAGAAGCCATAGGATATGCTCTGAGGTTGAGGTCAGGCAGGGAGAGAAAATGGGACTGAGGACCCACCTTCTCCCTCTAAGGGGCTCTGTAGAAGGGAACCCCATTTTAAAACAGGGGGACCAGAGCACGCCAGTGATAAGGCTCAGACTACATGAGGTATCACTGGAAAATGCTGACATTGATGCTAATTACAGATGCTGCAGAACCAACAAATTAATAAACAAGAAACTGTAAAAATTTGATTTAGCCATGTAAAAATTAATACTAATTATAGTCACTTACGTGAACTGTTTACCTAATTACCATGCAGCATAACAATGATCATACATATCATTAAAGGTATCAGATTAGAATATGAATGTCTGATTTAATCACAAACTGAACTGAGGTCACACATGGCTGGCTGGCTTTCATAAATTGTTACTCACCTACATGCTTGTTTCTGTGTTTACTCACAACTCAAAGCTGAAATGAACACTGCTGGGTGAACAAGAACCTGTGTTGCTGTAAAAGCATTAACAGTCCTGGGCACAACCTGAAAAGTGGCACAGCAGATTCGTGGGGGCTCAGAGCACTATACAAATTCCAGGGGCAAGAAATGTATCTTGCAGTTTTATTATATATAACTCTGTAGTCAAACTGCCATTTCTCTTCACTTGAATAAAGATTCTCCACCCCACTGTATAAATCAAATGGTGATAACTAAATCATTCTAAGCTCATTAAGGTGATTTGCTAAATTGAAGTTGGTGTAAGCAGATGATTGAATTTTGGCTGACTGGGAAGAAAAGCTTCCTCTCAGCATAAAGGGTGTGGCTTAGGTTTCTTAATGACCATTCAGGGTTGACTGCCAACATTGCCAATCACAAAGCCCGGGAACTTGTTTTTCTAGAAGTTTCCAGTCCTATGTGCACGGTCCTTGAGCTTCATGGGACACATTCTCATAGCTAAGACCCAAGCATGAAAGTGAGGAAGTCCTAGACACCTAGATAAGAGCCCTGTGGGTTTAAGGATCCCCCCGGCCTGCCATCCTGTGCACACAGAAGCAGCTTACTTCAGCAGGCCAGAAAACAAAGTAGAGATACATGAGCTTTAAACTTTATAAAACCCTCAGAATCAAACCCATACACCATTTTTCAAGAAGTACTGGGTTGGCTTCTGTACACATCCCATTCAGTAAATAACACAAATTCTAAAAGGAGTAGGACAGTCTGCCACCTCTTCTTTCCATATCACCTCAGTTCAAGGGTTCATGCATGGGTCTTCTCTGTGGGAAAACTGAACTGGAGATTAAGCTTTCATCACGATAAACAAAGGAAGATTAAAATAAACCAAAAGGCTGATTTATCTGCCTGATCAAAAAAACAGTTATCATACAACTCTGGGCCTTCATTCACAAACTCCTATGCATACCAAAATAAGTAGTGGGCCTATTCTAAAGCAAATACTGCCCTTCTACTGAAGAGGGAAAAAATTATTTAATTTCAGCTATGACTTACAAAAATCCAGTGTTTCTACAAAAATCCACCCTCTCATCTTATTTAAATCCTATTTAGTCACAGGAGAGATCAACCTATCAGTTGCAAATCAACAACCTCCAACTCCTATTCATCTCACCTCCTGAGTATCTTTCCCGTTTGGCCTCCTCTCCATCCCCACTGTTATTGGCCCTAATCATTTTGTACTTCTGGTCACTTTCAACCCCTCTGGGTCCATTTCCCAAAAAATCTCAAATGATCATGAAATTGCAAATCCATCATTACCTTCAGTGTAAAACCCAACTCCTTAACATGGACACGATGGCACAGTATTGTCTACTACCCCAGCTAATCTCTCCCTGTTCCACAATCCCCTGCCTTCCCCTTCTTACCAGGTAATTACCTGCAGTTTTCTGACTGCCCAGGCTCTCTGTACATCCATTCTTTGCACAGATTATACACTCTCTCCCCAGCTTAAAAGAGCCCTCACTTTCCTCTTCTTTGCCTAAATGACTCCTACTAACTCTAATACTCCATTGCCTCCACTTGTAGGAGGCACCTCACCCTTGCAAACCTGGAGCTGCCCCAGCCCGCACCTGCCCCTTGACCCCCAGGCACTCCCTCCACACCCCCTGCCCACAGCGCTCACCACACTACCCTTCCCACATTAGGAGGTCGGAAGGCTGGTACTAAGAGTCCTCTCTGACCCCACTGGCTGGCAAAGGGCCTGGCAATCACTAAATGAAGAAACTGCCACAGTCCTTTGGTTCCAAATCAATACTACTCCCCCTACTCCCCAACAGAGTTAAGCAAAAAGCATAGCAATGAGGATTGGGTGTTAACTGCTACTCTTGGACCACCAAGTAAACTTCTAGGGAAAAAAAAAATACTAAGGTGATCTTTTCACTAATGATGATGATAATTATTACGGTAAATGTCAGCTGAAGGCACAAAGCATGGTGCAATGGAAAAACACTGACTCTGCAGTAAGTGAGATAAGGGGATTGAACTTAGATAAGTAATGTAAGCCTAGGTCTTTAAGTCTGGGAGAATTTAAGTCTGGGAATGTGTCTAGTGTAGTATTTGGCACATATGGACCCATCTCTGCTCCCACCCTACTGTACTTCATGGACCTGGGTGTATAGTGAAGAAAAATAAACATATTCCCAGGCAAAAATCTATGGTGATAAGAGTCCAGAATAATGGTTACTCAAGGAGGGGCATTTGGGGCTGGGAAGTGATACAAGAGAGCCTTCTGGAGGGTTGAAATGTTCTGTCTTCATCTTGGTGATGACTACATACATGTATACACAGGTAAAAATGTATTGCTCGGCATACTTAATATCTGTGCACTTGCTATATGTAAATTATACTTCCATTTTTTTTAACTAATAAAAGACACACACTGTTGCTGTGAAGGAAGACAGCCTCAGAGACAAGGCTCTGAAGTCAAAGCATGCCTACTCACTGAAGGCTCCTGGTCACAGACAGTAGGGATTCTTCACCCCAGGGCCATGGTGTTAGTACTGAGGGTCAGCAAGTGCATTCGTATACCAGGCACTGGCAGGAGGCAGAATGAATGTTTCACACACATACCACCATGTCCCTGAGGTACTGAGAAGCTACCATACTTAATAAAACATATTTACTGCAGTGTTATTAACTTCATAGTCACTCTGTCTTAACATATTTTCTTAACAAATACTCAAAGTACAACCACAATCCTCTTGGGACTGAAACAATTTTTTAAAGTGCTATTTCTCCCTCTCTTTCTCTTCTCTCAGGCCTAGATAAAGACTAAACTTGATCAAGCCAGCATCCAAGTTAACACCCACTCACCTTACCAGCCTCCCCTTCACTGCCTCCACACTAGTCTCCACTCCCTGCTCGGCAAACAGGTCTTTCCCATGGGAGCTTCTCCACTTGTGCCCATGGCTATTCCCTTCCCCCTCCACACCAGTCTCCTACCAGCCATACGAGTCTTTGGTTTTCTTCAAGAGGAGAGCTAAAGTCCTACTTCCTAGGGGTTTATGTGGTGGGGAGAGGGGTCTACAGACTGCCTTAGCTTGTTACCATCTTCTCTTCCAAACTCTTTAGCACAGACTATTTACAATCATGGCCAAATGGCTGAGTACCTAAAAGGTGGCTGGACTTCCTCTGTATAAATATTAATATTAGCAACTAACATTAGCAACCAACCATCGTCCTAAGTACTTTATGTGCATTACCTCATTTAATCTTCACTTGATCTTATTACGAGAGGTATTATTATTATTACAGATGAGGGAAATGAAGGAAAAAAAATTAGGTCTATTATCTCTCAATTGGTAGGTGGCAAAGGCAAGACTTGAACCCAGATTACTTGACTCTGGAGCCACTATCTGATATGGCCTTTGTTTACTTTTTATTTCGAAATAATTTTAGACTTATAGAAGAGTTGCAAAGATCGTACGTAATGCCTGCGCATCTTCCCCCAGCTTCCCCTTAGGTTAACATTCTACATAACCATGCTGTGTTGATCAAAACCTAAGAAATTAACGCTGCTACAATACCAACTAAACTACAGACTTTATTCAGATTTCCCCAATTTTTACATGCATATCCTTTTTTTGTTCCAAGACTGCACTTTACATTTAGTAGTCATAATTCCTTAGTGTCCAGTCTTTCTTCAGTCTTTGTCTTTCATGACCCTGCCACTTTTTTAAAAAGTACTAGTCAGGTATCTTGTAGAATGTCCTTCAATTTGAGTTTGTCTGTCTTCTCACGATTACACTGAGGTGATGGATTTGGGGGAGGAACACAAGATGTGAAGTGCCTTTCTCACTACATCCTACTAGCACAGTGGTATCAACATGACTTACCTATCTCTGGTGATCGTAACTCTGCCCACTCTGGCAAGGCAATCTGTCAGGTTCTTCCACTGTAAAGTTACTGTTTCTCCCTTTCCATACTTTATTATTTGGACACCCAGTCTCTCAGTCCAGCCCACACTCAAGAAGAGGGGAAGTGAATTCCACCTCCTGGCGAGAAGAGCTTCAAAGAAAATGTGGACATGGGTTGAAACCACCACAGTAATTAAACATTTTAGGGAAGATCTTTTGAGGCCACACAAACATTCTGTTTCTCCTTAAACTTTCACCCACTAACTTTAGCCACCACTGGTAGGCCTTGCCTGCAGCAATTAGGTGTGTTAGTGGCGAATTTCTATTCCTCCCATTCCTCCTGCATTTATCAACTGGAATTCTTTTCAAAGGAAGGGCTCTCTCTTCTCCTCCATTTATTTCTTTACTGAATTGTTTACATCATAAACTCATGGATATTTATTTTATTCTCTGGTTTATAATCCAATATTACTGTTATTTATTTTGTTGGTCATATTGTTCCAGCTTTGGCCTCTGAGAGCTTTCAGGGAGGCTTTGTGTTCCTCTGAGACACCCCTTTTTTATTCCCCTGCCCCAGTCCTGGAATCAACATTTCTCTGAAGAGGTGATTGGCTGTTTAATCATCACTCTAATCAAGCCAGTTTCTTAGAGGAACTGACAAATTTTGTATTCCTAAGTATCTGCTACAGCAATATGCTTAACATAATAGTAATTGGTCACTAATCAGTTACTTGCTCAGGGAAGTTTCAAGGGCAGAATGAGCAACTGCCTACTTAAATATTCACAAAGCAGAGGGGACTCTTACATACTCACATAGGTGAGGAGACAGACTTCCTCCTGTCCTGACCTACCTTCTGGACAAGGTATATACTAGGCCTTGCACAATTTGGGCACACAGTACGAGTACATAAGCAGTAATTTCTTTCCCTCATCTGGCTGTGCGACTGCTTTAGGACACGCTGATGAACCTTCCTCAAGACCCATCAGGTAACACTACAAATGCTGCCCTCTTTATGGAGAAGGAAACGGGGTGTGGAAGAAGTAAAAACATTCCCAAGATCGTAAGCTAGAGAGTAGCTGAAGTAGTACTAGGGGGAAGGTCCCTGAGGGGATTGCTCTCCTATTCCCAGAAGTAGCCTGCATGCAGGAAAAAGGTTCCTGGACACAATGTTTCCTGCAGACTGGTTTTTCTGTCTAGCGCATGTCCTCTTCCCTTCAGAGTTCAAGCATGGAGAGACTACAGGATTAAAACAGAAACCTATGTAGTTTCCAGAGCCAGGGGTCTAGACAAACCTACACCAAGCTAAAACTCTATGGACAAGAATTGAAGGCTTAATTTAAAGATTTCATGCAGATATCTACACATCAAATAAAAGGCTAAAAACAAAATCAGTGAAGGAGGGAGAGACAAGATTTAGAGTATGTTCACTCAAACCCAGATGGCTATACAAATCCAAAAATCAAACCTCACTTCTCAGTGTAAATACTATGGGGGCAATGAGAAACAAAGAGGTTAAAGCAAATGTGAATCAGTCAAAACAATGATAAAAAGCAGTAGGTTAAGCCTATAGGTGTCCAAATCTCACAAGTCCCCAGACCTGATAATGAGGAAACCTGATGCCAGCCATATTCTTCATGTGATGACTCCAATGATTTCATTACTTCATCACCAAAAGAAAATCTGATAATACCTTGAGTAATAGGAAGAGTTAAAAAAAATGTGTGTGTGTTTGTGTGTATGGCAATAATGATGGTTATTAGGTTATTACACAATATGCACATTTTTTTCAAAGTCCCAAACTACTTGTAGGGTCAAAGCTCACAGCTGATTCAATCCATCAAAAGTGTTTTCCTATATGATTTGACTTTTTAAAAATTAGCTCACAGGCAAACTGGTCATCAGAATGACAGCCAAACCCCAAAACAAGCCAAGCGCAAAGCACCAACATTAACATAAAAAACACGTAAGTTAGAGCAATCAGTTTTATAGATTACAATGGGACCTACCACAACCCTAAAATAAATCTTGGGTTTAGCTTCTACTAAATCATCATTAGTACAGCAACAATTACGTATGGGTTCCCCTCACGAACAGGTATTAAATTATTGTGAAAACTCACTCAAAAGTATTAGGTCTTCCAAGTAATGACTCTGTAACATCTTTCTACGCTGACAGACAGTGACTGCAAATGGAAGCTTGAGGATTTGATAATACGGGTGATGTTGAAACCACAATGTTGTTCATGTGAAACCTTCATAAGATTGTCTATCAACAGGACTTGCAAGATGGCAGTGTGAGAGGTGAGACAGAGACCTCCTCCCAAAAACCACAAATTGTAGAAAAATATAGTTAATTAATACAGCTAACCTTAAAACAGCAACAAGAAAGAAGGCTGAACCAGACTGCAAACAGACCTCACGAACAGAGTGGACCTCACGAAACAGGGTAACGTAGGAAAGCCTTAATCCGGCGGAACCCAAGCCCTTCCCCCACCACAGTTTACCGGCGGGAGGAAGAGAAATGGAATGGGGGAGGAGGTGGAATACAGGGACTGCTGAACACCTAACCCTGGAGATCAGTTTTGTGAGCTGAATCCTATACTGTGTGGTGCCCTGGGCGTTGGGGAGCTCGGACAGGCGGAGTGCTTGAGAAATTGACATTCTGGCCGTTTGTGGAGATCGGGGATCCACACCCGGCTGCTCTGTGTCAAGGAAAGGCAGGCAGTCTGAGAGGCTTCCTAGCAGCCAGAGGCCTGCTGAAGGGGCGGGGTTTGAACGGAGCTTGCTGTGCGGGAGTGCGGGAGAAGGGAGACCTGGACAAGGTTGTCTGGGCGCCCTCTGCCCAGCTGTTTGGAAACTTTGGGAAGCTTCAGGTGCTCCATCCCGCTGGCTGCCTACTCAGTTCCGAGGCCCCCAACCGTGACACACAGCCTGCCAAGTCTTCCTACTGGCCTGCAGGAACGGGCTCGCAAACCTGTACTCACTGCGCGGGCACCAGGCCAGCCAGAGGGAGGCCCTGCATACAACAACTAGAGACGCAAAGCACAGAAGTTTACACGTGTGCTTGGCCCACTGGCTCTGACACTGGAGACAGGCACGGCAGACGGAAATCAGGAAACAGATCTTTCCTCCCCCCAGGCACCAGCTCCGCTCCTCTACGACCCCAAACTTCACTCTAGAGGCTGAGCTGCTCCAGAGACTGGAGTTTCTGCACACTACTAGGCACCACACAGAAATATGAAACAACAAAAGAACGTGGTTCAGACCAAAATCTCACAAACCCCAGAAAGAGGGCCAAATGAAACCAAACTCACCAATCTTGCTGAAAGAGAGTTCAAAATAAAAATTATAAACATGCTTATGGAGGTACAGAAAAATATTCAAGAACTCAGGAACAAATTTAAGTCCAGAGATTCAATCATTAAGAAACTCCATATCTGAAATGAAACATACAATGGAGGGATTTAAAAGCAGATTAGATGTAGTAGAAGAGACGGTAAATGGAATAGAAATTAGAGAAGAGGAATACGAAGAAGCTGAGGCACAGAAAGAAAAAAAGGATCTCTAAGAATGAAAGAATATTGAGAGAGCTGTGTGACCAATCCAAACGCAACAATATTCGCATTATGGGAGTACCAGAAGAAGAGAGAGAAAAAGGGATAAAAAGTGTCATTGAGGAGGTAATTGCGGAAAACTTCCCCAATCTGCGGAAGGAGATAGTCTCTCAAGCCATGGAGGTGCACAGATCTCCCAACACAAGGGACCCAAGGAAGACATCAAGACATATAATAATTAAAATGGCAAAGATCAAGGATCAAGACAGACTTTTAAAAGCAGCTAGGGAGAGAAAAAAGATCATATACAAAGGAAAACCCATCAGGCTATCATCAGATTTCTCAACAGAAACCTTACAGGCCAGAAGGGAGTGGCATGATATATTTAATGCAATGAAGCAGAAGGGCCTTAAACCAAGAATACTTTACCCGACAAGGTTATCATTTAAATCTGAAGGAGGGATTAAACAATTTCCAGATAAGCAAAAGCTGAGAGAATTTACCTCCCACAAACCACCTCTACAGTGCATTTTGGAGGGACTCCTATAGATGGAAGTATTCCTGAGGCTAAAAAGATGTCACCCAAGGGAAGACAAAGAGTATAGAATATGATTCATAACATACAAAGAATGGAGGAGGAAGAAAATGGAGGAAAATAAAAAAGAACCTTTAGGTTGTGCTTGTAATAGTATACGAAGTAAGTTAAATTAGACTGTTAGACAGTAAGGGAATTGGCCTTGAACCTGTGGTAACTACAAATCTAAAGCCTGCAATGGCAATAAGTATGTACCTATCGGTAATCACCCTACATGCAAATGGTCTGAATGCACCAATCAAAAGACACAGACTTACTCAATGGATAAAAAACAAGACCAATCTATACGCTGCATACAAGAGACTCACTTCAAACACAAAGACATACACAGACTGAAACAAAAGGGATGGAAAAAGATATATCATGCAACTAATAGTGAGAAAAAAGCAGGAATTGCAGTACATGTATCAGACAAAATAGACTTCAAAACAAAGAAAGTCACAAGAGACAAAGAAGAACATTACATAATGATAAAAGGGTCATTCCAACAAGAGGATATAACTATTATAAATATCTATGCACCCAACACAGGATAACCTACATATGTGAAACAAATACTAACAGATTTAAAGGGGGAAACAGAATGAAATGCATTCATTTTAGGAGACTTCAACACACCACTCACTCCAAAGGACAGATCAACCAGACAGAAAATAAGTAAAGAGACAGAGCACTGAACAACATATTAGAACAGATGGACCTAACGGACATCTACAGAACACTTCATCCAAAAGCAACACGGTACACATTCTTCTCAAGTGCACACGGAACATTTTCAAGAATTGATCATATATTAGGCCACAAAAAGAACCTCAGTAAATTAAAAAAGATTGAAATTGTACCAACCAGCTTCTCAGATCAAAAGGTATGAAACTAGAAATAAATAACACAAAGAAAACGAAAAAGCCCACAAACACAGAAAGGCTTAATAACATGATCCTAAATAATCAGCGGATCAAAGACAAAATAAAAACAGAGATCAAGCAATACATAGAGACAAATGACAACAATAATTCAACACCAAAAAATCTGTGGGATGCAGCAAAGGCCGTACTAAGAGGGAAATACACTGCAGTATAGGCCTACCTCAGGAAAGAACAATCCCAAATGAACAGTCTAAACTCACAATTAATGAAACCAGAAAGGAAGAACAAATGAGGCCCAAAGTCAGTAGAAGGAGGGACATAATAAAGATTTAAGCAGAAATAAATAAAATTGAGAAGAATAAAACAATAGAAAGAACCAATGAAAGCAGGAGCTGGTTCTTTGACAAAATAAACAAAATAGATAAACCCCTAACGACACTTATCCAGAAAAAAAGAGAGTCTACACACATAAACAGAATCAGAAATGAGAAAGGAAAAGTCACTACAGACACCACAGAAATACAAAGAATTATTAGAGAATACTATAAAAATTATATGGTAACAAACTGGATAACCTAGAAGAAATGGATGACTTTCTAGAAAAATACAACCTTCAAAGACTGACCCAGGACGAAACAGAAAATCTGAATAAACCAATTACCAGCAAAGTAATTCAATTGGTAATCAAAAACTCGCTAAGACCAAAACTCCTGGAACAGATGGTTTCACTGCTGAATTTTACCAAACATTTAGTGAAAACCTAATGCCCATCCTCCTTAAAGTTTTCCAAAAAGTAGAAGAGGGAATATTTCCAAACTCATTCTATGACGCCAACAACACTCTAAAACCAAAACCAGGCAAAGACACCACAAAAAAAGAATTACAGACCAAAATCCCTGATGAACATAGATGCAAAAATACTAAACATATTAGCAAACTGAATTCAAAAATACATCAAAAAGATCATCCATCATGATCAAGTGGGATTCATCCCAGGGATGCAAGGATGGATACATCAAAAAGATCATCCATCATGATCAAGTGGGATTCATCCCAGGGATGCAAGGATGGTACAACATTCGAAAATCCATCAACATCATCCACCACATCAACAAAAAGAACAAAAACCACATGATCATCTCCATAGATGCTGAAAAAGCATTCAATAAAATTCAACATCCATTCACGATAAAAACTCTCAACAAAATGGGTATAGAGGGCAAGTACCTCAACATAATAAGAGCCATATAGGACAAACCTACAGCTAACATATACTTAACAGCGAGAAGCTGAAAGCTTTTCCTTTAAGATCGGGAACAAGAAAAGGATGCCCACTCTCCCCACTATAATTCAACATAGTTCTGGAGGTCCTAGCCACAGCAATCAGACAACACAAAGAAATAAAAGGCATCCAGATTGGCCTGGAAGAAGTCAAACTGTCCCTGTTTGCAGATGACATGATATTGTACATAAAAAACCCTAAAGAACCCACTCCCAAACTATTAGATCTAATATCTGAATTCAGCAAAGTTGCAGGATACAAAATTAATACACAGAAATCTGTTGCATTCCTATACACTAACAATGAACTAGCAGAAAGAGAAATCAGGAAAACAATTCCATTCACAATTGCCTCCGAATGAATAAAATACCTAGGAATAAACCTAACCAAGGAAGTGAAAGACCTATGCCCTGAAAACTACAAGACACTCTTAAGAGAAATTAAACAGGACACTAATAAATGGAAATTCATTCCATGCTCTTGGCTAGGCAGAATTAATATTGTCAAAATGGCCATCTGCCCTAAAGCAATCTACAGATTCAATGCAATCCCTATCAAAATACCACGAGCATTCTTCAATGAACTAGAGCAAATAGTTTTAAAATTCATATGGAACCACAAAAGACCCCGAATAGCCAAAGCTATCCTGAGAAGGAAGAATAAAACAGGGGAATTACACTCCCAGACTTCAAGTTCTAATACAAACCTATAGTAATCAAGACAATTTGGTACTGGCACAAGAACAGACCCATAGACCAGTGGAACAGAATAGAGACCATAGACATAAACCCAAGCATATATGGTCAATTAATATACGATAAAGGAGCCATGGATATACAATGGGGAAACGACAGCCTCTTCAACAGCTGGTGTTGGCAAAACTGGACAGCTACATGTAAGAGAATGAAGCTGGATTATTGTCTAACCCCATACACAAAAGTAAACTCAAAATGGATCAAAGACCTGAATGTAAGTCATGAAACCATAAAAATCTTAATAGAAAATATAGGCAAAAATCTCTTGGACATAAACATGAGCAACTTCTTCATGAACATATCTCCCCAGGCAAGGGAAACAAAAGCAAAAATGAACAAATGGGACTATATCAAACTAAAAAGCTTCTGTGCAGCAAAGGATACCATCAGTAGAACAAAAAGACATCCTTCAGTATGGGAGAATATATTCATAAATGACATATTCGATAAGGGGTTGACATCCAAATTATATAAAGAGCTCATGCACCTCAACAAACAAAAAGCAAATAAACTAATTAAAGAATGGGCAGGGGAGCTGAACAGACAGACACTTCTCCAAAGAGAAATACAGATGGCCAACAGGCACATGAAAAGATGCTCCGCGTCACTAGTCATCAGAGAAATGCAAATTAAAACCACAATGAGATATCACCTCACACCAGTTAGGATGGCCAATATCGAAAAGACTAAGAACAACAAATGCTGGCGAGGATGTGGAAAAAGGGAATACCTCCTACACTGCTGGTGGGAATGTAAGCTAGTTCAACCATTGTGGAAAGTAATATGGAGGTTCCTCAAAAACCTAAAAATACAAATACCATTTGACCTGGGAATCCCACTCCTGGGAATTTACCCAAAGAATATAATTTCTCAGATTCAAAAAGACATAAGCACCCCTATGTTTACTGCAACACTATTTACAATAGCCAAGAAATGGAAGCAACCTAAGTGTCCATTAGTAGATGAATGGATAAAGAAGAGGTGGTACATATACACAATGGAATACTATTCAGCCATAAGAAGAAAACAAATCCTACCATTTGCAACAACATGGATGGAGCTAGAGGGTATTATGCTCAATGAAATAAGCCAGGTGGAGAAAGACAAGTATCAAATGATTTCACTCATATGTGGAGTATAAGAACAAAGAAAAAACTGAAGGAACCAAACAGGAGCAGACTTACTGAATCCAAGAATGGACTAACAGTTACCAAAGGGAAAGGGACTGGGGAAGATGGGTGGGAAGGGAGGAATAAGGGAGAAAAAGGGTTATTACAATTAGCACACATTATGTAATGGGGGTGGGGGCATACGGGAAAGGCAGTATAACACAGAGAAGACAAGTAGTGATTCTATAACATCCTACTATGCTGATGGACCGTAACTGCAATGGGGTATGTGGTGGGGACTTGATAATAGGGGGAGTCTAGTACAATTGCTCATGTAATTGTACATTAATAAATAAATAAATAAGCAAATAAACGGCACCCCCGCCCAAAATGGATACATTGAAAATCACCAACTGCTGGGTAGCTAATAGGAAGAGTTCTCTCCTTCCTTCTGCTGCTACCAGCTTTTTTCCTTCTGTCCTATCAAGGTAAACAGGTTGCTAGCTCACTAATTTCCAGCTGTTGTAATCAGTGACTCCTTTACCGTGATGCACAAAGCTATGTGTATCTCTCTACTTCCAAAGTGACTGAACTGTTGAAATAGTTTTGAGAATCAATTAGTTAAAAAAAAAATAGGAAGATTTGGACAATACATATTAGTATTTCCCTTGATCACCCCCCACCATAAAGAAAAAACAAAAACAGACATACTGGATCCTGACTTCTTATATACACTCTTAAAAAGACAAACTTAAAGTGAAGCACTAAGTCCTCAATCATTTACTTAAAAATCTTTTTGAAGTCTGCTCTGGGCCTGCTAAAGATGGTGAAAGGGATGCTGATGAGTGACTAGCAAGAAAACTATTCTCCAGCTAGGACTTAAACATGCAATTATAGAGATAGTAATAGATAACAAATCTGGAATCTTCTCCAATTTCAACATCGGAGGTATTTTCATTTGTAGGGAAAAAGTAATAGAGCTATTCTATCACTGCTAAGCATATAGCACCCATAGGTGTTTTCAGAGCTACTTAGCTTCAACCTGGGGACTCAGACATCTTCCTGGCAGCCGTGGTCTCCACGTAAAAGAGACTCTGAAGGCCCTGCAAATAGAATCTCAGTCCTGGACAAGTCACTTAACCTCTTTGAATCTCATCAGTAAATGGCTACTAATACCTATTCCACAGGACTGTGAAGATGAAAGCACCAAGGATTACAGAAAGTAACATTCCCTATCCCATAATCCCAGTCTTCAAGGTAGTATTAACAATCATTTGACCCAGCCAGATAACACTCTGAAAAGCACACAAACTAATTGTTATTTGGGAATGTAAAATTTGGTCACAAACCACTAATAAGGAAGTGGAAGGGGAGAGAAGTATAAAAAAGGAGAATTGGTAGCAACAGTTAGCAATAACTTCAAATACACGGGCCTGTGGTGTCTTGCCAATTATTTAGATTTACTTCCCTTGCACACACTTTGGCCTCAGTAGTACATCTGGCAGTCATGTATCTAAGAGCTTTATCATTTTGAACTTGGGGTTTGTACAGTGGGGGGGGGGGCTAGATTTTCTCACAGATGAAATTCATCAATACGTTAACCTGCTTGAGAGGAAAATGGGAATTTTCTAGAAGTTTGAAAAAAGTAATGAGAGGCTTTTTCCTCTTCACGAGCTGCTGGCATCTGCCTACATCCTCTAAACTAATATATTATTTGGCATAAGTTTAAAGACATTCCCCTCATCTAAATTTCCTACATTATAGGGATATTGCCAATCATTTAAAAAAAATAAGCCTCTCACTTCATGTAGTCAAAGTGTTCCAAACGGAGTTTGTGCTGCATTCTTGGATAAAAGGAAGAATCGCCAGTTGCCTAAAAACTTAGAGTAAAGACTCTGGAACTATTGTGCCTGGGTTCCTAGCTGACTCCTTGGGCAAGTTACTTGCCCTCTCTGTGCTTCAGTTTCCTCATCAGTAAAATGGCAATACTACTTACTAGGACCTTCCCAAAGAGCTGTAATGAGGACAAAATGAATATTTGTAAAGGGCTTAGAACAGTGTACAGCACCAAGTAAGTGTTATGAAAACAATTAAAATAAATAATCCCTAATTTATGTTTTTAGTAAAATATTACCTAAGCATATATTAAGTGACAGTTTGAATCTCATCCAAAGAAACTGAGTTCTCTGAGTGGTCAAATGCACAGATGGAGAGACTCCTGGCTGTGTACCCCTCTGTGTGGTCCTCAGGTGGTCACTTTACCCTCTCCCTGAACCTTTGCTTATTCCCATCTGTAAAATGGGAATAACAACTACCTAGCAGGTATGTTATGAAGATACTACTATGAAGATAAACTGAGAAAATACAGAAGTTAAAGTTCTTGGCATAGAGCAAAGTATTAAGTGCTCAAGAAGTGAAATTATTCCCCCTTCAAATACACACATATACACCAATCTACAACACAGCAACTCAGAGTGCTCTGAGTTGTTGTGAATTAACTATCTTAAATACTGCAATATGGGCTGGGCTTTGCACTGGAGTTTAATTAGAGCTGTGGGGCAACCTGAGGAAGCAAGAGTCAGGCAGCTGGAGATAACCAGGGCAAGAATCAATGCACAGAGTTCATCAACTGCATCAGAGGAAGAGAGGAACATGACACTGATAATTATGAACAAAGCCAGGACTGAGACTCCTCTCTGGGTCCAAGAGCCAAAAGATCTAAAAACAAACAACAGAAAGTCTTAGGAATCTCCCAGTGATTCAGCTTAACAGCCCTGAACTGATCTGTTCTGTAAGCTTTTCTGGTCATCGGACTTCTTATAAGTGGGTCTCGACTGTAATTCAAAAGGAAAAATAACTTGAGAAATGGACTCTGTTTAAAAGAAACTGAAAATCACAAAGAATGCTTACTCAGCTGGAAGGAAAACAAAGTCAACAGGTTGGTCCACTCAGACAAAAAGACTGTGGTACAGGCAGAAATTCCCTTTAAGAATCTTTGTAAGGTTAAATAAAGTACCACCTCCCAATAAACTAGCTTGTATTATCAAAGTATCTAACACCTACAGTAACAGTACTATTTTCTCTACCTTTTCACAGGTAAGAACAGAGTTTCCTATTTTTTATAATAAAATGTTCCTTAAAAAACTTAAAATCCCTGAGATTTTAAGCTTTTGCTGTGACTACAAAGATTTGAAATTTGGAGATCTGACTATACACATGCAAAATGAAAGTCACAAAATGCACAAAAGGATGAACAATAAAAAAAATTTTTACTTCCTTAATCCTAGCAAGGACAAGCTAAACTTAATAATGCCTTTCAAATGCAGTAATTAATGCTATTAATCCAATTATCAGTGAATGCTCAGAAAATGTTGATTATTGGTACTAATACTAGTGGGACATACATTTGGAGCTGCTTTTCCAGTCACGGTAAAAAACTTGACACCCATGTATCATACTTCTAGTCACCACTGGTAAGGGCAGTTGCGCGGTGTAGCCATGACACTTGGGCTCCCGGTCAAGTGGAGACGGAGTCACAGCGTCAATCTTAGAAGAATCATGTGCCATCCAACTCAACAGTATTGATAACTCCTCAGCACCATGAAGCTGTCTCAGTAAATGAAACTCAGTATTATTTAATCTCCTATTTTTATTTCCCATCTTAACTAACGATAACACTCAAAGATGAGAGCCCACCATGAAGGTGTCATGAAGTCAGTATGATGGAACAGGATGCTGTCATTGCCTAACAGAGGCCAAGAGCTCTCTGAAGTAGAACCCAGACTAACTCAACAACTGTCAAAAAGAAAAACAAGTGGTTCCATGTGCTGCTTTTATCACTTTTAAACTGACCCTCTAGGTGTAGCATTTGTATGGCTAGTCAGTGATGGACTTGGAACCAAGACCCAGACCTCCCATCCCCACTCCAAATACATAAAACCAATGGATGAAATATAACAAAAGAAATGCTTTCATATAGTTGAGCTCCAAACCAAGAAAAGAAAATACACAGATGTCAGAACAAAAGTCAGAGCTGTGAGTGGGAGGTCTGAACGTAATAAATCACAAATCAACAATAAGGAGACATAAATATGCTTAGTACACTTACTAAAAGACAATTTAACTGACTCTTCAATGTTTATGTAAAAAGTGTGACACCATGAAACATATTCAGAGTAACATCTGAGACTGAATAGGTAACAACAAAGTTTGACACATCTAGATTCTTATCTAGAGCCCCCTATAAAGCTAGTGGGAAAACACCACTTAAAGTAGGTTTTCCGTAATTGCAACCTAAAGAAATTTGGTTATTCAAGTCACTAGAGCATCTTTTTTAAAGCTTTCTTACTTATAGGGCCATCTATGGCCAGCAGGAAACTAAAAAAAAAAAAAATTACAAGCCAGCTGAACTAACCTACCATACTTTCAAAGATTAGAAAGATTGATTTGCAAATGGCCAAATGATCCAGCACAGATCAGAGGACTCTGAGTAGTAACATGACTCAATTAAAATATACACATACACATACCACCACTCCATTATAAACCAATTCAACTGTTTTTCATAAAAAAATTGTCAGTCAAAATGTCTCAGAGCATGTTTTAAAAAGGCTATTATTGAAGCACAAATTTTTTTTTAATATATGAGTTCAAAATGACATTTACAAAAACTCACTGGACAGCTCTGAAGATTATTACTAGGAAACCAAGTTCATCGGAAAACTGGTAAATAAGAGTAAAAAATCAAGCATTCAATTCTCCTTTCCTGCACAAACGCTACCTCAGGGAAACCAAGTTTTTGATAACAGGAGGTTTCTCTCTAAAAGTATTCCTGTAAAGAAGGTAAAATAGAAATGAAAATATCACCATTTTGCAAATTCAATTAAATCATGGACCTAGGCAGTGATTTTCAATGGCTGCCAACATCTTAAAGGAGAAAAGCTAAGCTGAAGGAAGTACACAACATCCTCTAGGAAGAAATCCTGCTAATAAAACCTGAACCCATAACAGACCAAGCCTCTAAATCTTCTTTCCTGCTTCTAGGAAATACAGGGGACAGATGAACGTGTTAAATGATACTTCAGAAATGCAATCAGCAAAACCTAGAGAAATGGGACAAATTACTCTTCTTCAACAAACAAGCTGGAAAGAAAAAGTGACAGTGATGAAGCTCCCTTTATTTAAAGAGACTAAAGAGACATAGCAAATGAATGCAATATGTGGCCCTTGTCTGGATACAGATTTGAACAACTGTAAGTCCAGGGAGAGGAAATCCGGGGCAAAATACCTGTAAAAACCAAAATCTGTCAATGGGAGAAATAAAATTTAAAACCCGTTCATTGTTTACAAACTGCAGTCCAGGGACGGCTCTCTCCCCTGCTCCTGAAGAAGCCAGCAAGCAAGCCAGCACCCTCCTCTTAACCTCTCAGGATCAGACACGCCCTTGGTTGCCTAGGTAATTACCCATTCACATGGAGATGAACTTCTCTCCACCCCTGAGGATATGCAAATGCCCTGAAGCCAGGTGAGATATTCTGGAAATGTTACTATTTAACCCACAGGCCACCCCTCCTGAAATCTCCCTTTATAATTTACTTGTTCCCCTTCTTCCACAATGGTCCCTGGGCGAGAAAACTGGAGCATTGTGACCAGACTAATAACATAACAATAGCAACAGCAATAAAATCATGACAATCTTCAAGCCAGAGGATTCAGCTAGGTTCAAAGTCTTCTGCAGATTAAGACCACAGCTCATCAAATCCACAAGTAGGCAGTAGCTGAGGGTTCAGAGCAATCATTATGCGGCAGTTGGAGCCAAGGAGCCCATACAGGCCACAAGGACTGTAGGAGAAAATAACCTTAAGGGCAGTAAGATACATGTCTTAATGACACCATCATAGGCAAGTCTTGTCCAGCAGCTAAAATACACTCAAGAGAGTGGTCTTGTGGTAAAATAGTGGCAGGAATGGGATCTTGTCCTGGTCTAGTACACCAGAATTTCACCCCGCTTCCGGTGGGAGTTACAGATGGGTCAATATATAGGGCGATGGGAGGTACATGCACTGGCCATAAAGATAAAACAAAACTTCCCAGCAAGATGCTTTTACCTCCTGGACGTCTTAGGTACACTACCACGAACGTTGGGGGCCATTAAGCTGTTATTCCAGGAATACACAGGAGGCCAGCTTCCAGGACTTTCCCTGAAGGTGCCAAAAGGGCCAGCAATTGCTGGTCCATGTGTCGAAATGTTGAGGGCCAGGTCCATTCAACAGTGTCTCCAGGGCTTAATGCAGTAGGGGGCTGGCAGCAGGATGTTGCTCTGCTGGCCATATCCTGGCTACAGTAACTCTTCTTTAGTTTGCCCGTACAATTACATAGGAGAGGCAGCAAGGTGTGTGAACATATCCACAGGGCTGAAAGCTCCTTTATGTGGCTTCTCATTCAAACACCGCAGCACTGTCCATAGGAGAACTGACCAACCCAGTAGACTATTGGTGTCCAACTTCAGGCCAGATTTCAACAAACTTGTACCTCTCTATCATGCCTGCCCCAGTAGGATTATATGGTACATGAAATTCCCACTTTATTCCTAATTGCTGCACCCATTCTTGTAACATATGTCCAGTAAAGTGGGTGCCTTGATTGGTTTCTTTTTTTTTTATTTATTTTTTATTTTTCACAGTTTATTTTGGTATCATTAATATACAATTACATGTGCAATATTATGGTGATTAAACTATCCCCTTCATCAGGTCCCACCCCCACCCCCATTACAGTTACTGTCCATCAGCGTAGTGAGATGCTATAGAATCACTACTTGTCTTCTCTGACTTGTACAGCCCTCCCCATACGCCCACAACATTACATCTGCTAATTGTAATGCCCCTTTTTCCCCCTTGTCCCTCTCTTCCCACCCATCCTCCCCAGTGCCTTTCCCTTTGGTAACTATTACTCCGTTCTTTAGTTCTGTGAGTCTGCTGCTGTTTTGTTCCTTCAGTTTTTTTCTTTGTTCTTATACTCCACATATGAGTGAAATCATTTGATACTTGTCTTTTTCCGCTTGGCTTATTTCACTGAGCATAATACCCTCTAGCTCCATCCATGTTGTTGCAAATAGTAGGATTTGTTTTCTTCTTATGGCTGTAATAATCCATTGTGTATATCTACCACATCTTCTTTATCCATTCATCTACTGATGGACACTTAGGTTGCTTCCATTTCTTGGCTATTGTAAATAGTGCTGCGATAAACATAGGGGTGCATCTGTGTTTTTCAAACTGGGCTGCTGCATTCTTAGGGTAAATTCCTAGGAGTGGGATTCCTGGGTCAAATGGTATTTCTATTTTGAGTGTTTTGAGGAACCTCCACACTGCTTTCCACAATGGTTGAACTAATTTGCATTCCCACCAGCAGTATAGGAGGGTTCCCTTTTCTCCACATCATGGCCAACATTTGTTGTTGTTTGTGTTTTGGATGTTGGCCATCCTCACTGGTGTAAGGTGATATCTCATTGTGGTTTTTATCTGCATTTCTCTGATAAGTGATGTGGAGCATCTTTTCATGTGCCTGTTGGCCATCTGAGTTTCTTATTTGGAGAACTGTCTATTCATGTCCTCTGCCCATTTCTTAATTGGATTATTTTATGTTTGTTGAGCTGCGTGAGTTCTTTATATATTTTGGATGTCAACCCCTTATTGGATACGTCATTTATGAATATATTCTCCCATACTGTAGGATGTCTTTTTGTTCTACTGATGGTGTCCGTTGCTGTACAGACACTTTTCAGCTTGATATAGTCCCACTTGTTCATTTTTGCTTTTGTTTCCCTTGCCCAGGTAGATATGTTCATAAAGAAGTCACTCATGTTTATTTCCAAGAAATTTTTGCCTGTTTTTTTCTAAGAGTTTTATGGTTTCATGACTTACATTCAGGTCTTTTGATCCATTTTGAGTTGACTTTTGTGTATGGAGTTAGACAGTAGTCCAGTTTCATTCTCTTACATGTAGCTGTCCAGTTTTGCCAACACCAGCTGCTGAAGAGGCTGTCATCTCCCCATTGTATATCCAAGGCTCCTTTATCAAATATTAATTGACTGTATATGTTTGGGTTAATGTTTGGATTCTCTATTCTGTTCCACTGGTCTGTGGGTCTGTTTTTGTGCCAATACCAAATTGTCTTGATTACTGTGGCTTTGTAGTAGAGTTTGAAGTCAGGGAGCGTAATTCCCTCTGTTTTATTCCTCCTTCTCAGAATTGCTTTGGCTATTCGGGGGTCTTTTGTGGTTCCATATGAATTTTAGAATTATTTGTTCAAGTTCATTGAAGAAAGCTGTTGGTAGTTTGATAGGGATTCCGTTGAATCTGTAGATTGCTTTAGGTAGTATAGCCATTTTGACAATATTTATTCTACCTAGCCAAGAGCATGGGATGAATTTCCATTTGTTAGTGTCCTCTTTAACTTCTCTTAAGAGTGTCTTGTACTTTTCAGAGGATAGGTCTTTCACTTCTTTCGTTAGGTTTATTCCTAGGTATTTTATTCTTTTTGATGCAATTGTGAATGGAATTGTTTTTCTGATTTCTTTTTCTGTTAGTTCATTGTTAGTGTATAGGAAAGCAACAGATTTCTGTGTGTTAATTTTGTATCCTGCCACTTTGCTGAATTCAGATATTAGTTCTAGTAGTTTTGGAGTGGAGTCTTTAGGGTTTTTTATGTACAATATCATGTCATCTGCAAATAGTGACAATTTGACTTCTTCTTTACCAATCTGGATGCCTTGTATTTCTTTGTTTTTTGTCTGGTTACTGTGGCTATAACCTCCAGTACTATGTTGAATAACAGTGGAGAGAGTGGGCATCCCTGTCTTGTTCCAGATCTTAGATGAAAAGCTTTCAGCTTCTTGCTGTTAAGTATGATGTTAGCTGTGGGTTTGTCATATATGGCCTTTATGATATTGAGGTACTTGCTCTCTATACCCATTTTGTTGAGAGTTTTAATCATGAATGGATGCTGAATTTTGTCAAATGCTTTTTCAGCATCTGTGGAGATGATGTGGTTTCTGTTCTCCTTTTTGTTGATGTGGTGGATGATGTTGATGGATTTTTGAGTGTTGTACCATCCTTGCATCCCTGGGATGAATCCCACTTGATCATGGTGTATGATCCTCTTGATGTATGTTTGAATTCGGTTTGCTAATATTTTGTTGTGTATTTTTGCATCCACGTTCATCAGGGATATTGGTCTGTAGTTTTCTTTTTTGGTGAGGTCTTTGCCCGGTTTTGGTATTAGAGTGATGTTGGCTTCATAGAATGAGTTTGGAAGCATTCCCTCCTCTTCTATGTTTCGGAAAACTTTAAGGAGAATGGGTGTTATTTGTTGTCTATATGTCTGGTAGAATTCAGAGGTGAATCCATCTGGTCCGGGGGTTTTGTTCTTGGGTAATTTTTTGATTAGCGCTTCAATTTCATTGCTGGCAATTGGTCTGTTTTGTTTTTCTGTTTCTTGTTTAGTCAGTTTTGAAAGGTTGTATTTTTCTAAAAAGTTGTCCATTTCTACTAGGTTTTACAGCTTGTTAGCATATACATTCTCATAACATTCTCTTATAATTCTTTGTATTTCTGTGGGTGTGTCGTTATTTTTCCTTTCTCATTTCTGATTCTGTTTATGTGTGTAGATTCTCTTTTCCTCTTAATGAGTATGACTAGGGGTTTATCTATTTTGTTGGTGTTTTCAAAGAACCAACTCTTGGTTTCATTGATTTTTTTTTCTATTGTTTTATTCTTCTCAATTTTATTTATTTCTTCTCTAATATTTATTATGTCCCTCCTTCTGGTGACTTTGGGTCTCATTTGTTCTTCTTTTTCCAATTTCAGTAATTGTGTCTTTAGACTATTCATTTGGGAATGTCCTTCCTTCTCTAAATAGGCCTGGATTGCAATATACTTTCCTCTTAGAACTGCCTTTGCTGCGTCCCACAGAAGTTGTGGCTTTGTGTTGTTGTTGTCAATAGTCTCCATATATTCTTTGATTTCTGTTTTGATTTGGTCGTTAACCCATTGATTAATGAGGAGAATGTTGAGTCTCCATGTATTTGTGAGCCTTTTTGTTTTCTTTCTAAAATTTATTTCTAGTTTTATACCTTTGTGATCTGAGAAGTTGGCTGGTAGAATTTCTATATTTTGACTTTACTGAGGTTCTTTTTGTGGCCTAGTATGTGGTCTATTCTGGAAAATGTTCCATGTGCACTTGAGAAGAATGTGTATCCTGTTGCTTTTGGGTGTAGAGTTCTGTAGATGTCTGTTAGGTTCATCTGTTCTAGTGTGTTGTTCAGTGCCTCTGTGTCTTTACTTATTTTCTGTCTGGTTGATCTGTCCTTTGGAGTGAGTGATGTGTTGAAGTCATCTAAAATAAATGCATTGCTGTCTATTTCCTCCTTTAATTCTGTTAGTATTTGTTTCACATATGCCGGTGCTCCCGTGTTGGGTGCATATATATTTATAATGGTTAGATCCTCTTGTTGGATTGACCCCTTTATCATTATGTAATGTCCTTCTTTATCTCTTGCTACTTTCTTCGTTTTGAAGTCTATTTTGTCTGATACAAGTACTGCAACACCTGCTTTTTTCTCTTTGTTGTTTGCGTGAAATATCTTTTTCCATCCCTTCACTTTTGGTCTGTGTATATCTTTGGGTTTGAGGTGAGTCTCTTGAAGGCAACATATAGATGGGTCTTGCTTTTTTATCCATTCTGTTACTCTGTGTCTTTTGATTAGTGCATTCAGTCTATTTACATTTAGGGTGATTATCGGTAGATATGTACTTATTGCCATTGCAGCTTTAGATTCGTGGTTACCAAAGGTTCAAGGGTTGCTTCTTTACTATCTAACAGTGTAACTTAACTTTCTTGTTAAATTATTGTAAACACCGTATGATGTTTCTTTATTTCTCTCCCGTCTTATTCTTCCTCCTCCATTCTTTATATACTAGGTATTTTATTCTGTACTCTTTTACGTTTCCTTTGACTGTTTTGTTGGATAGCTGACTTTACTTTTTGCCTTTAGTTAATATTTTGATGGTCTGCTTTCTTTGCTATGATTTTACTTTCTCTGATGACCTCTTTTTAGCCTTAGGAGTCCTTCCCTCTAGAGCAATTCCTTTAAGATGTCCTTTAGAGGTGGTTTATGGGAGGCAAATTCTCTCAGCTTTCGTTTGTCTGGAAATTGTTTAATCCCTCCATCATAGTTAAATGATAATTGTGCTGGATACAATATTCTTGGTTCAAGGCCCTTCTGTTTCATTACGTTAAATATATCATGCCATTCTCTTCTGGCCTGTAAGGTTTCTGTTGAGAAGTCTGATGGGTTTTCCTTTGTAGGTGATCTTTTTCTCTCTCTAGCTGCCTTTAATACTCTGTCCTTATCTTTGATCTTTGCCATTTTAATTATTATGTGTATTGGTGTTGTCTTCCTTGGGTCCCTTGTGTTGGGAGATCTGTGGGCTTCCGTGGACTGCGAGATTATTTCCTTCCCCAGCATGGGGAAGTTTTCAGCAATTATTTCTTCAAAGACACTTTCTATCCCTTTTTCGCTCTTCTTCCTTTGGTACTCCTATAATGCAAATATTGTTCCGTTTGGATTGGTCACACATTTCTCTTAATATTCTTTCATTCCTAGAGATCCCTTTATCTCTCTCTGCCTCAGCTGCTCTGTATTCCTGTTCTCTGATTTCTATTTCATTAACAGTCTCTTGCATCTCATCCAGTCTAATGCTAAGCCCGTCGATGGCTTGTCTCATTTCTGCATTGTCTTTCCTGACTTCCCTCACTTCCTACCTCAGCTCTCACATATTTGTCTGTGGATCCATCAGCATGGTTATGACTTTCATTCTGAATTCTTTTTCAGGAAGATTGTGCATTTCCACCCCTTCAGGCTCCCTCTCTGGTGTTGTCCGGGTCTGGTTGAGCTTTGTCTGTACCATATTCCTGTGTCTTTTCATGGTGATAGAAGTAGTTGCTGGTAGGTGCCACGTATGTCAGCTGGGCTCTTTAAGACTTAAAAAAAAGGAAAACAAAAAAAAAAAAAAAAGAAAGAAAAGAAAAGAAAAAAAGCCTGCCGGGAAATTCTGTAAGGATGCTGTAGGTCGTGCTGCTGCTCCAGTATTCCGCAGCTACGGCCACGCCACTCTGCAGGGCTGTTTGTAGCTCTGGCCAGGGCAGGAATGAATGGGAGGCTGTTGTTCTCTGTGTGAAGTCTCAGTGCCGCTACTTTTTCTCAGTCGCCAGCCAAGGAGTCCGAAATTCCCCAGGACTCCCAGCCTGCTGGGCTGAGAGTGCTGGGATGATGTGTTCCTCTGTTGGGCCCCTGTCTCTTTATGACCGCTAAAAAAAGCGCGCTCTTTTCTATTGTCCTGCGGAGCCAGCTGTGAGGACCCGGGTGCGTTCCCAGCTGAAAACCTGCACCTTCTGCCTCTCCAATATCCGATACACCACGTGATGTTTGTTAGTGCTCCTGGGGCAGATCACCAGGTCTGGTTATTTCACAGGCCTGTACTTCCACTCCCTCCTGGCTCTGAATCCTCTCCTCCCACCAGTGCGCTTGGGTGGGGGAGTGCTCGGGTTCCGCCGGGATGTGGCTCCGTATGTTACCCGCCTCGCAGGGTGCCAAGTCCTCTCAGGTGCAGATGCAGGCTGTGCGCTGTCCTGTATATTCTGGTCTCTCTTTTAGGAATAGTGGTATTTGCTGCATTTTCATAGATATATATATGGTTTTGGGAGGAGATTTCTGCTGCCCTGCTCACGCTGTCATCTTCCCGGAACACGCCTTGATCGCTTTCAATCACCTGCGGCTGGCCATAGGCTGCAAAGAGATGTTCCAGGCCCCTCTTGGTGGTTTGCTGATCTGCACGATGTGCAGGAAAAGCAACCAGTAGTCCAGTAGCTGTGTCCACACAAGTGATGGCATAATGATATCCTTCTGATATGAGCAGAGGCCCAATATCGTCTATTTGCCACCTGACGAGGGGTATTGGTCCCCTTTCTATTGTCCCATGTTACTGTGGGACTCAGTGTAAGTCCCTCTTACAGCACACAAGGCACTCCTTCTGGGCTCTGCTGACTTCTTCAAAGGTCAATGGCAAGTCACACTGATGGGCTACAGCCCACATTGTCTTTTGCCCCATGTGCAACAAACACTGGTGTAGCCATTGGGTCACATCAGCGGCAGGCTTTCCCTCTACTTCATCATTTCCTGGGGATCCAAAGGCAAATGGCCAGTAACATGATATACAGCAACAGTCTCAGTTTGACCAGAGGCCCATAGGTCTTGAAACAACTCTTGCCCCCAAAGGGGTTGGTGACCAACCATCCATGGCATGATACCATGTCAGTAGCCACAGGGTCAAACCCCAATAGATGGCTCAGCTGTCAGTGCAGACAACTATGCAGGAAGGCTCCTGGGTGATCACAAGCCATACTGCCCGCAACTTAGCCCATTGGCTGCTTTTCCCCTCTCCATCCCTATTCTCAGTCTTAGGATGGAAAGCCACAGCCCTCCACTTTGGGGACTGCCCATGACTGGAGCCGTATGTGTACCAAGCATCTTCAGGTATAGAGGTTTTTCCCTCTTGATAAGGAGTCTTGGCTACCAAGGGCTGAAAAGTAAGTTCTTCCTACTTTCCACTGGTATAGTCACTGGCCCCAGTAGGTGTTGGAGCTTTCCACTTAAGAGGCTAGTAGAGGGGGCATTGCGCTGCTATAAATATGTGCCCCATTTGGGTAGACACCCAGTGTAGGCGTCTGTGCCATGCCACTCTGTGGCCTTTGGGTCCAGTCTCGCACCCAACCCGCAATGGGATAGGTGCTTATTACCTTGGTCGGAGCTGTTTCAGCAATGGGTTCTGTAGCCAGCAAGGCGTGGTACACAGCAGCCAGTTGCTTCTCTATGAAGGTGTACCGGACTTCTGCTCCTTTCCATAGCTGTGACCAAAATCCAAGATTGGTGTGTCCATTCAAGCCCCTGCCAAAGACCCCATCCATAACCATCTTTGGTTACATGAACATCTAGTTCATAGGGCCTTGATGAGTCCATTACATTCAAGGCCTGTAGGGCCTTGACTGCCCACGTGGCAGCAGTAAAAGCAGCTGCACATGTCTCATCCCAGTCCCACCTGATGCCCTTTCATACCAACCAGGATAAGGGCTTCAGAATTTGTGCCAAGTGCAGGATAAACACTTTCCAGTAGCCCAAAAGACCCCAAAACTCTTGTAATACTGCCACAGTGGTAGGAGTGGGGAAAGCCTGGACCTTGTCTATAACTGCTTCAGGAACAACTTTAGTTTTACCCGACCAGACAACCCCCAAGAATTTCACAGACAAACCAGGTCCCTGAACCTTGGTGCTGTTCACAGCACATCCTTTTTCCTGTAGATGTTACAACAGCCCAGGAACTGCCACTTTTAAATCTGCAGGAGAATCAGATGTGAGCATAATGTCATCAATGTAGTGATAGAACTGCACTGTTTGCAGTTTCTTCCATGTGGCCAAGTCCTGGGCTACAAGCCCATGACAGAGGGTGGGACTGTGGAGGTATCCCTGTGGAAGGACAGTGAATGTTCACTGCTGGCCTTCCCACATGAAGGCAAACTGTTCCTGGCTTTCCTGCGCTATGTCAATAGAGAAGAAAGCATTAGCAAGGTCTACTACATAATGATATGTTCCCAGCTAATGGCTGAGGGTGTCCAGAATGTCTGCTATAGAGGGGACAGCAGCATGCAACGGGAGTGTGACTTTATTCAATTCCCTGTAGTCCACAGTCATACGCCAGGAGCCATCTGGCTTTCTTACTGGCCACAGAGGGGAATTAAAAGGACTGAGTGGGCTTTATGATGCCCACCCTCTCCAACTCCTGTGTAGAGTTTGTCCAATTTCCTTGTGCCCCCCGACACAATTTATACTGCTTAGTTTTTGTCACCTGCCGAGGTACAGGCAGAGCTACAGGTGGGTGCTCAGCATGTCCCCTTAGAACTCCCTTTACCACACGTACCCTCAGTCTGAACTCACCTGCAGCGGTCTGTAACCACAGGCCCTGCAGGGTATCTACCCCCAAAATATATTCAGGGATAGGAGAAATGTACACAGTATATTCCTTTGGGGGTAAACACCCTATCCCCAATGAGATTTGGGCTTTCTTCACTCTAATTGCCTTACCCCCATAGCCATCTATCACAGCAGGGGTCCCGGAAAAATGCTCAGGGTTACCGTGAATCAGAGAACACTCAGCTTCTGTGTCCACCAGTACCAGGACCCGTTGTACATTCACAGGGGACCAATGAATTGCTAATTCTACATGTGGCCTCTGGTTCCCACCATGTTCCCCAAGGTGGGGACTTTAACGACCCCCCTCAGTTGAACCGCAATGTCCAATCATCCTCCTGCGGGGGTGAGGGCTCAGGCGAATCCTGAGTACTGTCTCCCATGAAGTTTTGCATGGACACAAGCTGGGCACGAGACCTTGACTCTGGTTTCCATATCCTGGACCTCAGCGGCTGGAACTGCTGTTCTGGCTTTAATTGGTGCCACAGTTGTAACAATAGTCTGTTGGGCTGCCCATCGAGTTTTTCTTTCACTACCCTGGCCTTTATTAAATCAACCCATTTCTGGTTCGTCAAGACCTTCACAGGGCCTTTTGCACCTCTCCTTTCATTCGTGGCCCATACTTCCCTCCATGTCCTTATTGTTTCAACCTCCCCCGGATCTTCTAAAGTACGAGTAGCCTCACTTATGAGTTGCCCTAGGTGGGGGGCAAGAATATTTACTAGGGACCCAAAGAGAGATGTGGGAACTGTATTCAGCACCAGACTTCTCACTCCTATAGTGAACACCTCCTCATCAGGGCCCTGGGGGTCCATATTATAGATGATATTTTTCATACCCAATTCCCACAGTACCTATTGGAGCTCTGCATACGTTTTCCAACTACTGGAAAAATATGGTAAATCACCCTGATTAGGCCAAACTACCCCAATGGCAGCTGTCAGCCATTCCAAGAGTGTCTGATTCCCTGAGGCGTGACGGGCATTTTGCAACCACTGCTGCAGGGAAGGGTGAGTTGTCAGGGAAGCCATTCTACTCATCTCAGTATGCGACATAAAAATGTTCTCCACCCCCATATCCCAGAGACGTAAAAGCGATGCAGGCAGAGATTCCAATGGCCTCTGCCTATACTGGACGCTCATGTCCACCAGCTTATCCTGGGTATGGGGGCGCAGCATGGAGTGCTCCACAATCTGGGGAGGGGGCTGCTCCTCCGCCTTTGAAGCCCGTGGTGTTTCGTTTTTATTTTCTTAATTACAGATGGGTGGGCCTTTAAAACAGGAGAAGATGGTACTTCCAGCAGTGGCCTGGGTAGCAGATCCACCAATGGCCCACCTCCTCCTCTTCTCCCTTGGGCTTCTCCACCAACAGCTCCTCCTCCACCATTTCGGGGGCTGAAGGTCCTACTCTTTCCTCCCCCTCCCCCACAGCCTCCTGCAATGCAACTTTTCCTGCTGCCTCCCACCTTTCCGCTAAGGAGTCTTCTAGGAGCGTAATCTGCCTTTTCAGGAACTGTCTCTCTTCTTTAATAGCATCCCATAGGTTATGGCCCAGCTCCTCCAAGTGATGGTCAAGTGTGTTTCTCTCTGGCCTAAGAACCTCTCTCTCCTTGCTAACCCTCCTGATAATTCGCTCTTTCTCCTGCTATAACATTTTCCACTACCTTGATGAAAAGAGCCCCTACAATGCCAGCAGCTACATGGCTCCCTAACGTCTCCAAGCAGTCTTCCAACTCACGGAGGGCTAATTCCGCAGCTTCCGGTGTTTCCACCCTTCCCCAGTTCTGGGGAAGGCCCCACCCCTCTCAGAGGTACTTTACCCTAGACCAATTCCCCATTAGGGGTTCCTAAATTGGAAGCCCCACAGCAGGGGGATAATAACAGGTGAAGCAACACCCTCTGCCACTACATCCACTGGGGCCTCCCCACCACCCACAGGGGCAGCCCTTGCAAAGGTTGCACCCATTATGACAGATTTCAGGTTCAGAGGAATCCTGACGACTACTGCCAGATATAAGTCTGGGGAGAGGAAATACCGGGGCAAAATACCTGTAAAAACCAAAATCAGTCAAAGGGAGAAATAAAGTTTAAAACTCGTTTATTGCTTACAAACTGCAGTCCAGGGGCATCTCTCTCCTCTGCTCTGGAAGAAGCCAGCAAGCAAGCCAGCCCTCTCCCCTTAACCTCTCAGGTTCAGACACGCCCTGGGTTGCCCAGGTAATTTCCATTGACATGGAGATGAACTTCTCTCCACCCCTGAGGATATACAAATGCACTAAAATAAAGCCAGGTGAGATATTCTGGAAATGTTACAATTTTACCCACAGGTCAGCAACACCCAGAGAAATGAGACAAATGACTCTTCTTCAACAAAAAAGCTGGAAAGAAAAAGTGACAGTGATGAAACTTATTTAAAGAGACTTAAGAGACACAATATTGCAAATGAATGCAATATGTGGCCCTTGTCTGGATACAGATTTGAACAAACTGTAATATATAAAATATTTTATTCGTTATGGAAAATTTGAACCCTTAGTGACTAAACATTTGATGACTTTAAGTAATTGCCATTTTTTTAGGTGATAATAATACTGTGCATATTTTTTCAAGGGCTCATCTTTTAGATACATTACTTAAATATGATATATAGGATTTTTTGAAAATAATTGAGTTGGGGGTGATAAAAAGAAACAAGGCTGGCCATATTCTGGCAACCGTTTTCTGGGTACACAAGGTACATGAGGATTACTTTCTCAACTTCATGTCTGAAATTTCCCATAATAAAAGCTAGAATAACAAAGAAAATTATCTTTGTCTCATTCTGCTTGGAGCATATTGCTCCATGCATTTATTTGTATTATTAATGACCCTCTTCTAAACATTTTGCTTCTGAAGAAGGAACCAAGGGGCTCTAACTTGACCATTAAAAATCCTGCGCCTGCACAAAGGTAACTTTCTAAATATAAGCAGCATTTAGAAGCTGTGGATTAGTCCATTACTTTCCAAGGAGAAGGACCCACAAGATATAAGGGGCTTTAGAATAATCAGAAGAGTCCTCGAATTCAACTGCACATACATGATTTTTGCAATGGTTGAATACTCAAATTACATCTACTATTCTACTAAGTACATAAAATGTTGTAAGTACAAGTGTGCACAAAACTTATCTACAAGGATGCATATCACAGTGCTATTCCAATAGTAGAAAACTAAAAAACTAAAAACAAACTCATGTCTAATGGCAGAGAAGGGAGTATTACAGTTCATATACACTATGGAATGGAATACCACCTACTCATTTAAAATGAGGTTGAGAAGAATAGAAAATGGTAAGAAAATGTTCAGTGTCATAAGTGAAAATCTGAGATAATGTACAGAACAAGGTCATTTCTGTTTAAAAAAGAAGTCTGCACAGAAAAAAGACCTAAGTATGAAAACCAAAATTACAACAGCTAATTTCTTTAGATGGTGGAATTATAGATGAGTTTATTTTCTTCCTTGTGGCTTTATGTGTCTAGGAGTTTTTCTATAATAAAGGCAGAGGTCAATTATCCATTATCTACAATTCTGAAATCCAAAAACCTCTAAAAATACATTTTTAAAAGTCAGTGGCAAACTTATTTAAGTACAAACCTGATCTAATTTGATGGGGAGCTGCTTTGTATTTATCCCATTTACTGTAAATATTTACAGGTTTTACTGCAAAATGTAATGTTTCAAATTGCTGCCCCAGGTCCCATTAGGGGCTCGATATTACCCTCCAACAACAAAAATTCTGAATTCTAAACCCCAAGGTTTCAGACAAGAGACTGTGGACCGGGGCAGGCATTATAGCAGGGAGAAGACAAGCACTGACTCTACAGCAGCTTCTCACACTGATGGATAGTGACCACAATGTGGGGGTGAGGATAATAGGGGTGAATGTTGAAACCACAATGTTGCTCATGTGAAACCTTCATTAAGATTGTGTATCAATGATACCTTAATTTAAAAAAAAGGGGATTGTGGACCTATATCAGTTTGTAACTTTGCCACCATTACCATTTTAAGGCTTCTAAAAATGAGATTCATCTTTGAAAAGGCTGGATCCTCTGTTATCAATTGTTATCAATTTTTAAATAGTAACATCAGTTAAAAATATGTCCTTAACAAACAGGATTATCATTCCGATTCATCAAAAGTGGCAAGCACTGGGCTCCCGACAGATGACTTTATTAGCAGCTGAGGTTTACCGCGCTCTTAGCACGTGCCAGGCATTATGTGCCTTACGTATTTTAGCTCAAGTGATGCTGCTTCTGGAGATAAGTACTATCCAGGCCCATTATACATATGAAGACACAGATGCCCAGAGAGGTTGTGTAACTTGCCTAAGTCACAAGGCAGAGTTAGGTCAGAGGCTGACCCTTAGCAGCCACGCTAAGCCCTCACTAGTTGAGAAAGACCGGGCAGTTCGGCTTCCTGGATTATCTCCACCTTTTTCAATAGGGGTAATAACATCACAAGTAAAGCAAAGACAACTGACTTGTTTTAAAAACTCTTTTTTGATTTGTAAACTAAACAAACTTGATCTATAAATTACTGAGAAAGGATAAATATGAAGCCATAACCATATAGTTTCTAGTGTTACTACCATTAACTCTAACCACACCAAAGTTACTTGAAGATGTTCTATGAATGTAACAATATAATTTTCTATACCACAGAAAATATCCAGTAATCTTTTGGAAATCAGTGGGGAACATTTTCTGAGGGCTCTCCCAAAGAGACCACCTTTCTGCTGACAAGAGAGCCTAACTTTTCCAAGAAACAAACTCTTCACTGTCTACTTTTGGGGTTTCCCTGCTGTCTCTGGACTATAAAACCTAGTAATTTACTCTTCCTACTGAAGACTAGACAGAAATAGCCTTGACTTCCTTTTTGCAAACCAAAATTCCCAGCTGTTTGAGGTAACAAACCAAGGAGGGAAAAAGGACCTTCTGAAGGGATTTTTTTCTGGTGAAGGATGAAACTTTCACTGGGACCATAACCTCCCAAGGACAAGAGAACATGCTGAAGCTGACTAGATATAAATCAAATTCTTCAGACCACAGGATTGTTTCACTGCTTCTTGTCTCTGACTTTCGTAATGGAGACACTGAAAACCTCAAATGGATAATTCAGAAAAGGGAGACATCTGACTTATCAAACTTGTTAAATTATTTTTCACTATAAGTAGATGCTATAGTTTAAGATTAGGTACTCTCATGGGGAAATGGCAGCCTCTTCAACAGCTGCTGTTGGCAAAACTGGACAGCTACATGCAAGAGAATGAAACTGGATTATTGTCTAACCCCATACACAAAAGTAAACTCAAAATGGATCAAAGACCTGAATGTAAGTCATGAAACCATAATGCTCTTAGAAAAAAACAAAGGCAAAAATCTCTTAGACATAAACATGAGTGACTTCTTCATGAACATATCTCCCAGGGCAAGGGAAACAAAAGCAGAAATGAACAAGTGGGACTATATCAAGCTGAAAAGCTCCTGTACAGCAAAGGACAACATCAGTAGAACAAAAAGACATCCTACAGTATGGGAGAATATATTCATAAATGATGTATCCAATAAGGGGTTGACATCCAAAATATATAAAGAACTCATGCACCTCAACAAACAAAAAGCAAATAACCTGATTAAAAAATGGGCGGAGGATATGAACAGACACTTCTCCAAAGAAGAAATTCAGATGACCAACAGGCATATGAAAAGATGCTACACATCACTATTTATCAGGGAAATGCAAATTAAATCCACAATGAGATATCACCTCATACCAGTTAGGATGGCCAATATTGAAAAGACTAAGAACAACAAATGCTGGCGAGGATGTGGAAAAAGGGGAAACCTCCTACACTGCTGGTGGGAATGTAAGCTAGTTCAACCATTGTGGAAAGCAATATGGAGGTTCCTCAAAAAACTAAAAATACAAATACCATTTAACCCGGGAATCCCACTCCTGGGAATTTACCCAAAGAATATAATTTCTCAGATTCAAAAAGGCATATGTACCCCTATGTTTACTACAACACTATTTACAATAGCCAAGATATGGAAGCAACCTAAGTGTCCATTAGAAGATGAATGGATAAAGATGTGGTACATATACACAATGGAATACTCTTCAGCCATAAGAAGAAAGTAAATCCTACCATTTGCAACAACATGGATGGAGCTGGAGGATATTATGCTTAGTGAAATAAGCCAGGTGGAGAAAGACAAGTGCCAAATGATGTCCCTCATTTGTGGAGTATAACAACGAAGCAAAGCTGAAGGAACAAAACAGCAGCAGACTCACAGACTCCAAGAAGGGACTACTGGTTACCAAAGGGGAGGGGTGGGGGAGGGTGGATGGGGTAGGAGGGAGAAGGGGATTGTGGGGTATCATAATTGGTACACATGGTGTGTGTGGGGTCACGGGGAGGACAGTGTAGCTCAGAGAAGAGAGATATGGACTCTGTGGCATCTTACTACACTGATGGACAGTGACTGCAATGGGGTGTGGGGGGAGACTCGATAATAACGGTGAATGTAATAAACACATTGTTTTTCTTGTGAAACCTTCATAAGAGTGTATATCAATGATACCTTAATAATAAAAAAAAAGGAGAGAAAAAAGAAGATTAGGCACTCTCTGGATTTTCAGATATAAAGGTACCCCATGCAAGTTATTTCCAAGCATGTTACCTTTTTCATTTTGTTTTTAAACAGGGGAACCACATTCTGCTTTAGAGAAAACAAAACGTACAGCATTTCCAAAGTACAGGAAAAAGGCTGCCATCCCAATAAAATTACACAAGCAAATATTTTCTTTCAAAACCATTTCAAAATTAGGGAGGTTTAGTGGAAGGTTCAGAAAATGCTATCCTAATGGGTAGCTGTGTTTCATTTTGTTGTTTGTTTTTGCATTCTCTTTGAAGAGCAGGAACTTAGATCAGATAAGTCCGTGACAGTCTGCTTCTGGGACTGTCCATTCTACAATCCTTACATGGTCAGTTTTGCCCTCTAGGATGTCAAAATCATTTTGCTCAAAATAGTCACATTCAAAAGAAATCTGGCACAGTACAAGGGTAAAAGTACAAGGGTCAGCATAACAAAAAGCTTTCATGCCATAATTTCCAAGTTACAAATCCATTCTGAGGGAGAATAAAGAACCATTTCAATAGGATGGTTATGCAAACCATTCTTTTTTAAAAGTCAGAATTCCTTAAATATTAGGAATCTTTCTTAAAAGCAATGTCATACCTTCTGACATTGGGTAGAAAGAACATGTTATTGTCCCCCAAATGGGGTCTATTTTTCAAAATTCTTCATTCCTTATCTCAGAACCTTTTCATATCTTTGGGACTCACTTTGCTTTTGGATAGTCTCTACCACCCTAAAACCCCACCCCAATCCACCCCAGTGGTAGAGTAAAAACTAGTTTATAGCCACATTTATTGCTACTGTCTATAAATGTTCAGATTTCTCCAGCAAGCCTCCTTGGCTTCTTCTTTTCTTATTCATTCTTCTCATGCCTGGGAAATAAAGCATAGAATTTTCCTAAACAATGACACAATCTACTCTTCAGTCATGGCCTTTGGTTTAGTATCTCTGTGTTTCTGAACCTTTAGGAGTGCAGTTCACTTTACATCATTCACATATATATTCAACATACATCAGTATTTAGCTCATAATTTTAGTTCCTAAGTATATGTTTTCCTTTAACATTTCCTTTTCTCAGATCTTTTGGCCCTTTAACAGATAGGATTCACTTTTAGCCCAAATCTTACAATATTCTCATACAGAAGCTGCTTTCTTGGAAATCAATAGTTTTACTATAACAATAAATATATCAAATTCTCCATTACATGAGAATCTGAGTGCCTTCTATGTACCCAGTGCTGAAAAATACCATAAATTAAAAAGATTTTAATACACTACCTGTCCCAAGCTACAAACTGCAGGCATGCATCTGTTCAACAATTAGAAATGAGACAATATTAAGTAAAAGCTATGCTATCCAGAACCTCTGAAGGACTTAGACTATTTCAGATAAACTGTGCTTTCTAGATAATTTATTGCTTGTCCTTTTAAGTAACAGAAACTATATCTGAGTCACTTTCAATATAGAACTAAAATGTTTTTCCTACTTTTTTTATTAACAAGCTATATGGAGCATAATTTAATCTTAATTTAATGGCTAAGAGTCATAATAAACAGAAATTACAACACTAAGCTATAAAATAATGATGCTTGGGGCCTAACCAGATGTGTAGAGCTATACACACCTACATTATCGGTCCAAAGTACTGAGGGGATTATGCTTGATTTTAATTGCTTTTTCTGTCTCTTATTTTGTCAATTTGTCACACTGACATATCATCTTACTATGAACACTGCAAGGGAACAGACCATGTACCAGAAGAGGACTAATTTTAGTAGAGCATCTACCATGTACCAAGTCTGAGATAAACTCTGCAGGTCATCTAGAAATCAGCCTGGCATAAAGTAGATGATGGGAAACATTTTGTAAATGAATGGCATTAATGTGTTTGCCTGAGCAGATCCTCTCCCTTACTTACTGTTTCTAATCTGCGTGGCCTGGAAAAAAGATACCCAAGTGTGATTTAAAATGTGTCTGGCACAGCATTTTGTACATAGGAGGGGCAGCATGGCAAAATTGTATATGCTGAACTGAACTGACGATGGCTAACAGTGAGCACTTACAATGTACCAAAAACTGTGGTAAGTTTCTTACACACATTGTCTAATTCACTACCTATAAGGCAGATAATATTATCCCCATTTTACAGATGCAGAAGTTGAGGTTCAAAGTGGCTGAGTAATTTGTATAAAGCCAAGCAGCTAGACAGCTGTGGAATGTAAATACAGGCAGTCTGACTCCAGAACAAGTAATTTTAAGCAAAATATTATGCTGCCTCTAAATAAATGTGCATACAATAAATAAGTGAAGGTCAGAGGACGTGAAGTTTGTAACTTCTTTCTCCTAATAGATATCTTCTTGCTGACTTTCTGATTCTCAAGTATATTCTCAACTGGTGAGGGTTACTGGATGTAAACATTATATTGACAAGCCAAAGCAATAAATTATGAAAGCTAGGCAAGCAAAGTATGAGTTAATGAACTACTGTATGTTACAGATGATGGGTTCCAAAGAAGCGGAAGCTTGAGAGATCTGTGTTAAGACCTAAGCACAAGCAGTATAACACAAAAGGGATGGGGTGAAAGGGGTTGGGGGTATTTAGCTTAAGGATAAGCAGAAAGCCTTTGTGGAATTGCCGCAGTGGGAGATGGGGGGGGTCATAAATAGACAAACAAACACACATGTGATTTGGAACATTTATATCCACTGCAGCTGTAAGTTCCTATTCCTGCCATCTTCACTTGGTCACTCAAACAGCTGGACAAACTTATGTTGCAGCTGGCAGTACTAGTGAGGGTAGGATATGGCCTTTAAGCAAAGGCCAAACCTGAAGCTATGATTCCGTAGTTCTCATTAAATAACCCAGGGTCCTTGAAGTGGGGAATGTGGGCAGTGAGCTTACCTTCTACTATTTTCAAACCTAAAAATGAAGAACATGCTGACCTAGGATTATTTAAATGAATAATCTCATTTGCTCAGAAATCTTTCACTAAGTTGAACCAGAGTTACCTCTAATTAATGAAACACCTACTGAAACTAGTGCCTGCAGATCCTCCCTGCCCCTAGGAGTCACAGGATGAGAGGTTGGAGCTGCTCTTAGGCCCTCTACCATCTCTACAAAAGACACAGGAGCAAGTCACATCTCTTACACAAGGAAATGGAGACACCATCCACATTTTATGACTGAGACAGGGCATATTAGCATCAGGCCCAAGGTAAAAATATTGTGCTTAACAAAGATTTCCCAGTCTTGCTTAACTATCTGACAGCTAACTCCTCAGCAAAAGGTCAACAATCTCTGATAGTGGTAATAACTTGTTGACCTGTACTTGAAGACAGGAGATATGCAAAAGGTTCTCACTTCAGTAGGATTTGCAAGGGGGTTAAAGTATCTCTGGCAAACCTCTAGATGCTACATTATTCAACTCATTAGAGACAGGCATCTCCAAACTTGTACAGTCTTACTCTCAGCTCCCAGATATTGGAAGTACAGAAATATGAAAGTAATGATTCAAACTCAACTCATGCACTCAAAGTATATTTATTGAACACCTGTAAACTGTCAGGCACTGGTCCAGGGACAGGGAATATAAACATGAGAAAGACTAAGTCACTCTGAAAAATGGAAGTGTACTCATTATTTAATATCTCCCTTTATCACACCTAACCACTCAAGGCTCCAGGCAGGAAGTTCTTCTACTGCCAAATAATTCTCCTTTACCAACTCTATCATGGTGTAACCACCTGGAACACTCTCACCATACTTCACTTACCCAAATCCTCACATCCTTCAAAGCCAGCTCAAGTCCCTCCTAGAAGCCTTAGTCCCATCTCACCCCAAAATAATGTTTCTTGAACTACTAACAATTATGGTGAATACCACCATGAGTTTATTTAGAATTTGTCATCCTCTAATTGATACTTTTATTTATTCAACAAATCCTGAATACCACCCACCTATGTGACAGCATTTTCTAGAGACTAGAGAAATTGCAACAAAATAGCGCTGATCTGACTGGCCATACAACTCCTAGAAGTTCTTCTCTTACACTACTGTTAAAATCTTTCTGTATAGACCTGAGTTCATATTCAGTGCTTAATACCTAATAATGTACTGGATTCTTGGGCTCCTTTTGGTCCAAGCTCATTCGAAATGCAGTTACATAAATTACTGGGGAACAAAAGCAAACGAAGCCATTTCTAAATGAACTTCCACTTCTTGAAAACCTCAAAAGAACACGGAAGGAAAAGAAAACAAGCTATGAAAGTGCTGCTGAACCAACACATTTTACTAACTGACAAAGCACTTTTAATCTCCCCTCCAGAGACCTTTTTCTCTCAATCCTTACAGCTCCAGATTCAAGTGTTTACTTTAAAAACAGACCTTGGAAAAATTTAAAGCATCCCTGAGTTTCCTAAATAAGTCTTTCTAAACCTTTATTTCTTGATTAATAAACCCCCTGATGAATCCTGCATATGCCACTTAACACACTAATCCAGTAAGTTCACTACAAGAACAAGAATTTGGGCTTCAAGCACAAGAGGGGCTCAAAGAACACTTTGAACATGATAAATCCAGAGAAAATTTTAACAGAAGCAACAAAAGGCAAGTCCTGCAAGAGCCTGGTGGAAGGTTCCAAATTCCCAAAAGAAGGGAATCAATTTCCTACAGGGGATCCGCGAGATTCTGCAAGACACGAGACTTTCTGCAGGAGGTGAGGGAGATTTAAAATATACATATTTTTTTGCTCTAATATGGCTTGTGAGATACGACAGCTGGCACCCTATAGCAGGCGAGGGTGAAGCCGGGCTGTGCCATGCGGCGGAGGCTGCCACCTGGGCACTCCCACCATTCTTCGCAACCGGGTCAGGACGCGAGACGAGGAGAGCCCGGCTCCGAGCGAACCCGCACCAATGTCCTTTGCCCCTCGGCCCGGCGCACTCCGCAAACCCACCGCGCCCAGGTCTCAGGAGCCCTGACCTCTCCGGAGACCCAGGAGACGGGCGGGGGAGAGGGGGGGCTCCAGGCGGCTGCCCGGCCCCGGAGCGTTACCCACCTGAGCAGACTAGAGAGGGGATGGCTGGAGGAGCCGAGGCCGCTGCCGCTGCCGCCGCCGCCGCCGCTGCCGCCGCCGCCACCCCCGCCCCCGGAGCCGCCACCGCTGCTGCCGCCGCCACCCCCGAAGCCTGAGGAGAGCCGCTTCCCGGACAGCAGCTTCTCCACGGCCGGGAGGTGCCCGGTGCGGGCCGCCTCCAGCAGTTCCTGCTCCTTCCCCATCCCCAGGGCCGCCGTCCCCTGGGTCCCCTTCTCTGGACTGCCGCAGAGCCGCACGGGCTCCCAAACTTTCCGTCTCCGGGCAACGCACCCCCCAAACTGGCCGGGGACACCACCCCCTCCCTCTCTCGACTTCCCTCCTCCCTTCAAAAGCGTCACTTCCGGGATCTAGCGTCACGCGCCCCGGGCCCCGCCCCTTGCCCACCTAGCTGGGCGGGGCTCGGCGGGCGGGAGCAGGTGGCTGTGGTCTGCGCGAAGTGGTTCCTGGTGTGCGGGGATACGCCTCTGGGGTCAAGAGGCAATCACGGTGTGGACACCCGCTGGACAGGTGTAAGGGAACAAACGAGGCCCACCTATATGCACCTTCAGACGTGCGTTCCTTCTCCAAAGGTTTTGGGGGCCCAAAGGACAGGAAATACGGGAATTCATCCAGGCAGTATGGAAACAGAGAAATGTGGTAACGCGCAGCTACATTTATAAATCCATTCTTTCAGCACACATAAAACAAATATGTAATGGGGTGTGGAAACCTAGTGGTACAGAGGTGAATGAAATGCCCCCTCTCTACCTCAGTGAGGGAAGGGAAGATAATTTTTAAATAGAAATTTCCCACTTCTTGATGCTCCCAATCCCTGAAATGGCTCACTAAAGCGTAACATTCAAAGTAAAGACCTCCCTCCTGTTAGGATTTGTTTCCTCTTACTCTTGATGAGATGAACCAAATTTACATAAAAAGTCAGGTTCGTGAAATCGACCCCAATCTTGAGTGCTAATGAATTGGAAAAGTCAATTAATTGGATAGAAATTACGTTTTGTTTCTGGTACTAGCACCGTTCCTGGCTCGAAGTAGGCGCTCAATAGTTCTGGAGTTAATAAATGGATTGGATAAATTCTGTTGAAGCTATGTGACATTTGTTTAGGTGCTTGAGGAACAGAAGAGAAATGCTGGAATTCGACGTAAACTCAGGCCTGCAGTCTGTGTCCAATAGAATGTAGGAGATTGAGTCCCTGCCTGAAAGTTTACCAGGTAGCCGCATCCCAAGACACGGGCGGACAACAGAATTGAGTTTTCTCCCGTCCCCAAACTTGACTCTGAGGAAAGCGAATTAAGGAAGGCGTTAACTGACATTGCGTTTTTAGAAAGGGGGAAGGGGAAAAGAAGTCATTTAGTACACACAGTTCTCCTTTAAGAACGCTGGCTTCCCGAAGTGGAAAGTCCACAAACTGAATTCCGTATCCTCAATTTTCCCTCTTGCCACCGCCACCAAATCAGAATTAAAACGGAGCCCTGAAAGCCTCTCCGCGCGTTTGAAACTGAGCGCTTCGAGGAGCTGTAGCGATGATGTCATCGCAGAGCGACAAAAGGAAGTGAGCTCCTGGGCTGCTGTGCCGCGGTCAATCCGCAGTGCTCGAGTCTGACAGCTCTACGATCTCCCGTCCCCTCTTCTCCTCGCGGCGATGGATAATGCCTGCGAGTCGCTCACGGAAAAAAGTGGAGAGACAGGGGGGTCAGAAGAGACCGCTGCCTCCCCCGGGGGCGCTGCGGCTACTGACACTGAGGGAATCCCGGAGGAAGCTGAAGGAGAAGGAGATGCGGACTTGAAAGAAGCTTCGCTAGAGGAAAGCCAGGTAGGGTTGAGGCTGGAGGAGTTCTCTGAGACTGTGTTCCTGGCTGCTCGACCGGCTTTCTGGTTGGTCCCCGCCAAGCTAAAATAACTCGAAATCTCAAAACTCCCTCTGGATCTGCAGTTGCGGGGCGAGTGGAGAAGAGGGAGGAGACAAAACTACAGTGCTGGTTCGGTCCCAGAGACCCAAGCACGAGTTAATATTTTAATCCCAACCCTTAGGTATTAAAGCTACTTCTAAGGGTATTTTAAATAGCCTCTTGATTTTCCTGGTGAGGAAACTGTGATCCGATGCCACAGGGAGACCATATTGCAAGATCTAGAACCCAAGATTCGCAGGACCCCTTTCACCGCAATATTGTTTCTCTTAGATGTTGCTTAAGCATAACCTTGTCATTATAGACTGCAGAGTCATTAAAGGGAGACTTTGAGGGAGTTAACTGTTTTGGTCTCGTTCTTACCCCCTTGGGACATTTAACTGCTACGGGTGACCTGGGGGCTAATGACCAAGGGTGTCTATAGGGTAAAACATACCGAACTCATCAATTGTGTCACCCCAAGAGTGTTGCCTAGCTGAGCATCAGTCAGAAGACCAGAATCTCAGCATTCTCCTGAGCTCCGTTTCTAGAGAATCTTGAGGTCTTAGAGCTATAAGGAACTTAAAGAGATCATGGGGGAGGACACTGGATTAGATGGACACAGCTGTTCAGAGCATAAAGTTGCATCAAAATATGTAAACTAAGAACTTTCAGAAAAGGGGAAAAAGGTAATGAAACTATTTTAAGAAGGAACCTTTAAAACTTCTCAGGACAAAAAGGGTTTGAACAATAATTAGCTTAGTCCAGTAGAGAGCTCACTGCGTACAGAAATTTGCACCCTACAGAAGATAAAATTCCTTTTTTTGATGCTTCTGAAACACTTGTAAAAACTGATCATATACCAGACCACAAAGAAAAACATGAGTAAAACTGTTCATTACTTATGTGGGGAGAGATAAATACTAAGAGATAAACCTATATTCAAAAAGTTTTCAGTCTAGTAATAGGGAGTAAATATTTGCATAACAGTAGCTAGATGATACAGACACTGGCTGGATGGAGAGGACTTTTCTGACATCCCCTCTAAAGAATGAGGCCAGGAGAGTGGACTCAGGGGGAGAATGTTTTCATAATCTTGGCATTTCATTGCCCTTCTAAATGGATGCTGGAGCTATGATCATAGTTAACTTAGAATATTGGATTGTTTAGCTGGTTTTCTTTCCACAGCTGGGCTATAAACTTCTTTAGGGGAGAGAATGTATCTTACACTTGATGGTGTAGTGGATGCCTGAAATCAAGACTAGTGAACAAATGGATTTGTTGTACTCTAATGAGAATGATACCTTCTTACCTTGTGCAAGTCTGGAAAGTAGGCTAAATATATAATAGGGTTTCTTTCATCTTCTCAGCTCAAGAGTCAGGACATCTCAGATTTAACAGGAGTTGAAAGGGAAGATTCAGCATTACTTACTCCTGCAGCCAAAAAAATGAAAATAGATACCAAAGAAAAGAAAGAGAAGAAGCAGAAAGTAGATGAAGATGAGATTCAAAAGATGCAGTGAGTTACTTTATGATCTTTTCCCATGTCCAGGACCTGACTTGACCAAACAAAGTTAATGAATTTGTGTTGGTCTTTAATTTTTTTTTAACTCTAAAGAAAATAAAGCAAATAATATGTTACAGTACAGAAACTAAAAATAAGTAAAAAGAAAAATATCACCTTACCACCAGAAATAAATACTGTTAATATTTGGATATATGGTCTCCAAGATAGTTTCTATAATATGTATCTGTAAATAAAACTAAATATTTTTTTCAAAGATGTTAAATACTGTTTGTAACCTGTTTTTTTGCATTATATTTGGTGAATGTTTTGCATGTCAGTAATTATAAATCTAGATCAGAGTTTTTTTCAAAATAAGAATTGCTTAATTATGTTTCCTGATTGTAAAAGTAGCATGGGTTCATGGCAAATAATTGAGAGAATACAAAAAAATAGGAAAAAAAATACCCATAATCCCACCACCCAGAGTTTACCCTGGATATATATTTTCAGATTTTTTGTTAATGTTTGATATGTATAGTTAAATATTTTTATGTTGGTAAATATGCCCATAAATCATTGATTTTAGTGGGTGCATTGTGATCCATTATGTGGATGAACCATATTTTAACTAATCCCTACAGCTCTTGTGGTTTTTTTCCTTCTGACAACATGATGATGAGTATCTTTGAGCCCATCTTTGCATATTTGTCCATTTACTTCCTAAATATACTCCTAGAAATGAACATTTTCAAAGGAATTTCATGCATATTTCCAAATTCTTCTCTAAATCCTTGTTCCACTTCACACTTTGTCAACACGTATGCCTTTTGTCCTCCCATTCTAATACTTTTCTTTTTAATACTTGTCTGATTTATGAAAATTTTTATCTTGTTTATCATTTTCATTTCTTTAGTTAGTGGTGAATATAATTATTTCCCCTTTATATTTATTGGCCAGTGGTATTTTTGTGAATTTCCTGTTCATGTCCTTTGCTCTTTTCCTAAAGTTGGTATGGCCATCTTTTTATTTCATGTTAGAGTATTAACTAACCCTTCTCTATATATTTTACAAATATATTCCCCCAAATCAGTTAATATTAAAAACTACTGGTTTGAATATTAATGTGTTAAATTTTTACCATCAATGTGAAATATAATAAGGTAGTTATGGGGAGAGAGAGCCTAATTATATTAAATACTATTTATATATATTACTGTATATGAAAACAATCTGTATGGTATGATAAGGTGATCCAACATTATCGTTTAAGTTTTTATTCTTAATGAAGAAAGTTGTGTTTCACTTGTTTTAAAGTTCATTAAAAGTATAAATGCTTTATATTCATTCCTCTTAAGTGCAAGCCTAATGTTATTGACCCTTGAAAATTCATTTTCTAATTATCTGAGGCTTGCTTTTATTGATGTAATAATATATCTCAAGCCTTCATTCTTATAATCAAACTTAATAACCTGAATCTTTGTCTAGAATCCTGGTTTCTTCTTTTTCTGAGGAGCAGCTCAACCGTTATGAAATGTATCGCCGGTCAGCTTTTCCTAAGGCAGCCATTAAAAGGGTAAGAATGGACTACCACACTTTATTTCCATCAGATATGAGAACTGAACTAGACTCAAAAGCTATGTCCTTTGGCATCTTGAAGTGAGGTGTTTGTCAAATTGGTGGATAATTTAGGTGGGAAAATAAAAATAGATGTTCCTTAATTGACCAGTTGCACTTTTGTATTTCAGGGATAGGTCTTGACGTAATATAGGTCATTGTACACCTGAATCCTTGTTTTAATAGTCTCAATTTCAGCATTCAGCCTTTGGTAAACACTTTTTCAGAAAAAAAGAAACTCATTATGGGTAGTATAAGCCAGTCCTTGACTGTCTTAATCACAGAGTCTTTGTTTTCTTTCAAGCTGATCCAGTCCATCACTGGCACCTCTGTGTCTCAGAATGTTGTTATTGCTATGTCTGGTATTTCCAAGGTTTTCGTCGGGGAGGTAGTAGAAGAAGGTGAGTGTTCATACAGATACCGGATTGAACCTGTGTTGGTTTTATTTTTAAGAATAGCTATACTGAGGAACTTATTAAAGCACCTGTGGGAGTTACCATTTTTACTGGAAGTTGACCAAGTGGGGATGCTTGTATTCAGGAGAACATGACCATTATCCCTTGTAAGTTTCAATACTGGCAAACAAGAAACATCTAGGAAATCTCCCTGATTCTTGTTCTCAACTCAGGGTGACAAAAGCAGACTTTGTATTTTTCTCCAATGGACTTTGTTCATTGGTGGCACCAAATTAAAGGTGCAAGAAAAGTGATCACTGGGGCTGACCAGTGTGGTATGGCAGGGAGTTGTCCCTAATATTATGACCCCTGGGAACTGCCCCCCCCAGTCCATCAAGTAGAAAAGTAGAACCTGGCTGCTGCCCATTGCTAATCTTTAGCAGGTGAAATGTTTCATTTTTTAAGAAGATATGTTTTAAGCTGTTGCCTATGATAAAGCCTGATAAGGGTATTATGCTAAAGCTAACATATTTTGTAGCATTCCCTTAAGGGAAAATGTCTTGGTTTATTTCCTTAGCAAGCTTAAGGAGGGTTAATGAGAATTACAGGACTCAAAAGGTTAGTGATAAGCTCTTGTGTGACAATGAAATTTTTCCTTACCCTCCTCTGTTTAGCACTGGATGTGTGTGAGAAGTGGGGAGAAATGCCACCACTACAACCCAAACATATGAGAGAAGCTGTTCGAAGGTTAAAGTCAAAGGGGCAAATCCCCAACTCGAAGCATAAAAAAATCATCTTCTTCTAGACCGAAGTCCAGAAAGGCCTTTTACTGAAGGAACAAGTACTGGTTCCAGACTTCCTATTGGATGAGACTTTCTGCTCTGGTGCTTTAGTATCTCAGTCCTCCAAGGATTCCATGATGATTTTAATGTCTTTATCAAAACTCATATTCATCACGCCTAGAAGGCTGCATGCAGCCTGTCTCATACTTACTGCATATTGGGACCTCTTAGGGCATTGCAAGGCATTTAACTCTTTCTTGGCTAGTTGGAAGAAGAAAGGTGCACGGGCCTTAAGCATTTGCTGGACAGGGGAGCTGCTTTCAGAGAGAAAACCTTTCCAAGGGAGATTTGACTGTTTCACACTGAAGCCTGAAGTTGCTATGACTTAGGTTTCTTACACCTGGTTTTAAGTAGTTGAAAACAACCAGAAACTTTTGTGATATGCTACTATGAAGGACACAGTACTAGGAGTAATGGAATAGTTTGTTCCTATAAATATTTAAGATTTCCCTATGGATTTTGGTGAGTGATCATTAAACTGTTTCAACTTGCCATATGTTGCTCATTTTCTGTCTAGCTGGTTGGAATGGGGAGAAGTTCATCATTCTCTTTTGGTGGCAGGGTGAAATTGGTCTCGGCTGTTTTATGAAAATTTGAGCCCTTATCATTTTCTACTAGAACCATTTAAACTTTTTCTCACAAACAAGTACTAAAGCACTTAAAAATAATGTAAAAGCCCATATATTCCAGAGTCCTATAAACAGATATACTAAAACCAATACTGCTTAGTAAGTTTAATTTTCTTTTTTCAGGTGGTTCACAGAACCAGTACACTCAAGGTTTGATTAGATATTGCAACATTAAAATTTCCCAATACTGACCATATTCCAGTTCATCAGATACAGTCTCATTGTTTTCCTCAATAGAGGGGAGTGAAGGGACCTTTTATTGACAGTGATTAGCAGTAATAAGGCTACTGTTCATAATTGGCAATCTCCAAGAATTCTTTCCTCTCTACCATTCAGTGTCACAGGGAGAAGGGTTTTGAAGCTATTTTCTTTTAAAGCTTTCCTGAGCATGTCTTAGTAAAAATTCCAATTCTGTTTAGCATCCTGAGTGGGGCAACATCTTAAACTCACAAAGTTGGGCAAATCTGACTTAGTAGCTTACATTAAAACTCATGGCTTTAAACATACTTAGCCAGTAGAAAGTCACTTCAGTGAGGCATTCCACAAAGAAATGCTATAAGACTCAGATTAAAACAACCAAAAACCAATGAACTAGAAGAAAAAAAAAGATAATCTCTCAGCTCTAACAGGTATTTTTTCTTAATGGTTATAGGAACTCTACCTATTGCAATTTGAAATATTGGATCAGGCTGAAACTTAAAAATAACAAGGGAGAAACAACAGCCCAAGTCTGCCCACTTAGCAAAGCCCCAGTCTAAACTTATCCAAGAGTGTTTCCCCTTGTGTCTGTTAGGAAATGGGGAAAATAATCCCCATTCAACAATAGCTACTATCCATACCTACCCAGAGGTGAACAGAAATACTCCTTTTCTAGCAGAAGGCAGGGATAGATCCAGGTGAAAGCTATAGTGCCCGAAAGGATAGCATGTCACACCAGCTTATCTTGATACAATGACTATGGTTAAACTAAGGCAATGACACAGCTCGTGCAGTTCTCAAATAACCAGATGTCATCCTACTAGCTTATGCAGCAATGTTCAGTTGTTTTGTGATGTTACTATAACTGACTTTGGAAATTTGGGCAAGCAGTTAAGTGAGTTAAATAAGAAGGAAAAAAACCACTTGGTATAAAGGTTTGGAATGGAAAGCCCCCATACAACTATGGCAATACTGCAAACTACCTTCCTTCCACTACCCACCTGAACTAGCCTTAAGGGGAAACTAATGTAAATGGAAGCATTTAAGTTATGGGGTATGTGAACAGTAGCGTTTAGTTTTTGTATTCTTGTACACAGGATCCATACCTTTCAGAACCATGAAAGGGTACATAAAAGTTGAGGGCCATGGCAAAATGAGGGTCAGATTAAATAAACAGAAAAAGCAGCCATCACAAGAATAGAACCCACTCCTTCTGTCTTAAGTCAAAGAAACTAGGTTAATTATTTCAGTAAGTTGAAAACGATTTGAAACTGATAACTATTCGTACAGCTCAGCCAAGAGAGATTTAAACTATTCCATATGCACTAAAGTGTATCTCCTGTATATCAATTTAAACAGGAATTCTAGACAGTCACAGATAATAGTTGTAAATGCTCACAGCTGAAATGGTGATGTGCAGTGTCTGAAGTCTTTGAGGGATAGTGGTGCTATCACTCCAGACATTTTCTTGAGGTATTGTTATTTCTTGTTCACAGTCTTAGAGCTACAAGGCAGAAACTGTAAGCAATCTAAAGGGACTGACATCATTATTTTTTCCTTTCATTTTTGTCCTTTACACATTATCTTAAGGACTACCAATCAATTTGCATTTCGTTAAAAAAAAAAGACTTCCTTCCTGCAATGAATAGTAGTATAAAATTACACAATATGATTTTTACTAAAATTCCAATGGACAATGACCCCTACCATGTTTCCTGAGGGAGGATTTCAAGACACAATGGCCAAAGCTGCCACATAAGGGAAGTCAGAAATTCTGTGGCTCCATTTATCACAGGGACAAGAGCTCCAGAGAGCCCCAACACCTGACCGAGCTTTGGCCAGTAAAGGGGTTAGCCTTGCTGCTGGCTGGATTTGTTTCTCATGCCTCCTACTAAGCAAAAGCTGAAGGCAGAGGCACACCAAGCAATGCCTATTACATAACGTTGCAGGAAGGCAGCCAGTGATAGGGCAGGTGGGGAGGAGAGGAAGGGAAGAGAACCAGAATGTGATTTTAAGCCAATTCAGGTGAGCCTAAGGTTGAATAATTCTACTTTCCAGCTATTAGATTTCCCTCCTTCCCGCTCCAAGTACATTCGAAATGCCATACTTGAGAGGACCAGTGGTCCAGTTTGTTCACATTCTGCCTTTGAAAGAAGCACTAAGGGGAACTTTGTGGAGGGACGCCTTTACCCTCTCAGTTGTATTTCACAAATAGCCGTACTTTCCTGTAATTACTTTTGGGAGGCCATCATACAGGGATTCCTTTTAAACTTGCACCCATACATAGTTTCTGCCAGCACCACTTCCTGCATAATGTGTTCCTTAAGTTTCTGATTTGCTATGAGAAGTGCTTTGTTATCAAAGGATACGAGACAAAGCCCTAGAGCTCCTATTTCAGGACCAGGTGAATATATCCTTCCTCTTGACTGGATATCTAATCTAACACTATCCTCAGCTCTCAAACTTCCCAAAATTGTAGCCCACATTTTAAAGATATGCCCTTATGTGGAAGTATCTCCACTCTGATAATTTTTGCTCTTTAGATCTTTTCTCCCCTTCACCATGTATTTTATAAATAAGGTCACTATAAGTGCACAGATAATTTAAGACATTACCATGGTTTTGTAGGAGGTCTTGTTTTCTGTGTTTTCTCCATGTGCTCTTCCTGATGATTCAGTTGGGCTTCTGGCCACAGGAGCACATTGACCCCTCATCCCTCTCAGCAATGTGTAGGTTTCTTTCCTGAGTTCTAACACAGCCCACTGCCTCATCAGTTGCCAATTCTCCCATAAATGGACTGCTTTACACCTACCAAAACCAAACCTCACCTGTCATTTTCCTGAGTATTCACAGCCCAGTGTGTGACCCTTCTGCAGTTTTGCCTTTTTTTTTTTTTAAGTCTCTTCTGATTTACCTTTCACTGCCTGGAAGTAGTGTCATTTGACTGCATTGTAATAGCCTACTTTCAGGTTATTTATAAAAATCTTAAGATTAAACTCAGCATCAACCAGTAGGAAACTTCCCCTTTTAACATTCCCACCAGAAAGATGTTTATTCTAAGGTCCCTAAATTGTTTTCCAAGCATAACAAAATATTCCCATAATCTCAGAGTAACTGGTGTTTTTTAAATTGTCTTAGTGAAGAACCTTGACAAAAAGTTCTTTAAAAATCTGAACAAATTAGATCTTGTTCCTCCTTGAATGCATGTTTTTTTTTAAAACCTCAAAAAACTAAAATATAAAAGTCAAGCATGATTTCCCATAGAGGAAACCACTTTATCTTTCCTTCAGTAGGTCATGTGTGATTAAGACTTTAGTGACACTACTAAATCACTATTTTATGATTTTGTCAATTCAAGGTGAGTTAGCTGATAAACTTCAGTCCAACCAACACAGCTTGAAGTATATCACACACAGTATAGATGAAGGTGGAGTGTTGGGGGAAAATTAGGTAGGAAAGAAAAAAGGCAGGGGCAAAAAAAACCTAGCTAGGTTGAAGGGGTTTTTGGTTTTTTTACTGAAGTCAAAATTACATGATTTAAAAAAGCCACAGTGATAGAGGGGGGTGAGAGGCCACCAGTTGAGATGTTTACATTAGAGTTTAAAACACATTTTCAGCTCCCAAACCACCATGTACTAAGGAAAATGCTGGTGGAAAGTCCTACTGCTGGGAAAGCAGATGTGCCAGGGACCCCAGAGAGAGAGAAGAAGAAACCTCTCGTGCAGCTGTAGACGAGAGACAAGGCTTTAGGCAGGCAACAGGAGGCTCAGAATCAAGCTCCCCTACTGATCCCTACCACATCATACCCTCAACCTAGCTCAGAGTTAATTTCTTTTTCTTGATTTAAATTTCAAAATAAATTGTGTCATAGAAGGGAAAGATGATACATTTGAGCCACTACTGTTATTTACTTCCTGTGACAGCATCACAATGATGAAAGTATAACAGAAAGGAAGCTTAACCCTGAAAAATATGATTGTGATATCAGCCAAGATGATACGAGCTTGGTTCCTTTCCCAAAACAGGCAGCATCCAGGTCTCCTTTATTCTCGTGCCTCTCCTGGCTCCCGCCTTGTTGGCTAGTTCCTGTTCCACTCCACAACCGTGGCCAAGGTTTAGGCCAAAAATTTTCAGGTCTGTTACAGGAAGCTCTGGAACGGAGAATCTTTGGTGGCTCTGTGGGTGACGGGAAGGCAGATACTTTCCCTTGTTCACACAGGCTGTAGAGGAAGCAAATGTCTTTGTCATGAAACCAGGTAGTGAAACGGCCCTACAGTGTTTAGAAGATTCCACCTAGTATGCAGAGGGCCAAAAGGCTTTATACAGGCAAGACACGATGCTCAAGCCACATACAAAGCTGCCCCCAGTTTCCTGGAACATGGTTATGCTTTGCCCTGTCTTCCATCCAAATTAGAACGGCTAGTAAGAAAGGACACCACAGGGAGTGAGCTGAGCACTGCCCAGTCCTTCGGGCATCCTTAGCAGACTTCTTCAGCACTGGACAGTGCCTTCTATCATAGGTGGTGCTATTGCTGGTGATCTCCTTTCTCCTTGGCACAGATGGCTGAGCCACTACTATCAGAGCTCAAAGAGGGGGTTATATTTCCTGATTTCCTGAAGAAGTCTGTCTTTATCCTGGTTGGCATTGACCAATGCTTGTTTAGTTTCTCTAAGTTCCTTTTGTAGGGCAGGCAGTTCTTTCACCTGAGAAACAATAAGCAATTCACAGTTAAGGAATTAAGCAACACACCCTTCAAAAAGAGCCAGTAGGGAACAGGCAGAAGAATTCAAGCAGAAAATTTTTAAGTTTGATCAATAATCAAGAAAACCCAACTTGATCTTTTCTAAGAGCCTAATCCTCTCTTCAGAGTTCATCAGTTCCAGGAATAGCAACAGGCAGAATATGTGATCAGCAACCATTCACTTCCAACTCCTAACTCACATCCTCTATTCAGCATTTCCAGAAGCTGCTGCTAGGTGACAGGAGCCCCAAACCACCCAGGTAAACACAGCACAAGCAACTTTTTCAGCCCTCTGAGTTTACCAGCTCTGCGATTACAGCCCCTAAGGGTTTATGGAAGAGGAACTGTGCAGTTAGGTCCTCACCTGCTGTCCAAAAGCCTCCCCTGTGGGCACCAGAAACACCTGTTCTTTTGGGGGCTGCTGCTTCTCACTTTTAGGTACTTCAGCTGATGGTCTGTCCTGGGCAGCAGCTGGAAAAAAAGTAAAGTTTCTAAACAACATACTGCTGCCAACATGCAGACAATTCCTAGTTGTCACCTATTTCCTTACAGGAGAAGAAAAACAGAAGCCAGGAGGCTGATAAGCCCAACTCACCGCCTATATGGAACACACCATCATCACTCCTTGTCACCACAATATGCTCCATGGCCAGAGTGATGGGGATAGGTCCTGGAGACGTCGGATAGATGGGAGGGGTATCATCCTGCAAGAAAGAGGGAACCACGTGATGACCCCCAACCAGCTCAGAGCAGTTTAAGCAACGACTTATTCTACTACTCAGCTTGAAGCACTTTTATATCATGGTTTATTCATACATTCTTGCAAGATATGAAAGCCACAACTGAGCCTGTCTCATTCTAGAGGTGGTGAAACTGAGGATCAGACAACCTAATGGGCTTGCACATAGTCAGGCTGCATGCCAAAGAGAAGGTTAGGTCTAGAGACAAGGTATCCTCCCTTGAACCCGGGACTTTTTGACAACACATGTTTATGCACTAGTACATTGAAAAAGCAGCTAATAAGCATTTACTCACTTGATCCTCAGGTTTTACAGTGACAAGAGAAGAATTTAACAGCTGTCACTGCGAGAATTCCTTGCCTGATAAAATCTAGGGTAAAAACCAAAGGTTCCTCTCACCTTTAGGGTGATCCTGGAGTTCAGAAGCTCAATCTTCATGGGAACTACCACCGGGATCTCCTCATCTTCCAAGAAGGGCCCCAGACCTTTGAGCACCGAAGTAAGCAGCTCAATATCACACCCACGAAGCAAGAAATGCAGGAAGCCATTCTGTATGGCTAGTGGGGAATGAACAGCTGCGCTGGGCCCCACCTCAAAGCGAAGGCCCACAGCCGGGCTGATATGGCCAATTCTTAAAATTGAGGATTCCTGAAAGCTTGTACCTTTGAGAAGACAGACAGAAGAAAAACATATTAATAGCCATTGACTGTTCTAAGCACTTTACATATATTTAATAATCAAAACAATCTTATGCTGAAAGTATTATCATCATGCCTATCTTAGAGATGAAGGAACAAGGCACAGAGAATAACCTGCCCAAGTCACACAACATGTAATAGCAAGGATAAGATGTGAACACAGGCAGCCTGACTGCAAAGACCCTGGGCTTAGCCACTTTGCTATAATGCTTCTCACAGTTGAAGGAAGATAAGGACCAATAAAAAGCTGGTCCTACTATGAATCTGAGGCACTGGGCTAACCGCTAAGGAAAACCCCTTAAAACAGAGGACCCTCAATTCTGCTAAATTTAAACATCTCTTTGTTTCTCCAAGTCTTGGTCTTCTTATCACTCTCTGATAAAGCCAAGCAAAATCTATGCTAATCTCAAGACTCCATAAAGAATAATCTCAGGTGTAAGAATATGGATATGGAACAATTTACATACTTACATAATTGCAAATTGTTACAGCCACTTGGGAAAACAAATTGGCCTTATCTAGCAAAGTTAAAGCTATACCTACCCTAATGACCTAGAAATTATATCCTCAGGAGTATAACCCTGGAGAAACTCTCCAACACATATTCCAGGAGAACATGTACATGTTTAAGGCAACCCTATTTGAAATTGCAAAAAAAGTGGCAACAACCCAAATGTCTATTCAGAATAGACTAAAGACATAAACAGAGTAATGGGTGCAAGGGATATTTTGGGGGTGATGGTTGCACAACTGTGTAAATTTACTAAAATTTATTGAATTGTGAACACTTATGAGTGAATTTCACAGTATGCAAATTATACCTCAATAAAGCTATTTTTTAAAAAGCAGAAAGTATATTTGTACAACAGAATATTCTACAGTAGTGAAAATTTGAATTATAGATAACTCTACATAGAATAATTTGAAGAATATCATGTTACTTGAAAGAAGCAAATCACAAAGGAATACAAATGATTAATTTCATTTAGAAAAACTCAAAACCTACAAAGCTAAATAATGCATTGATACAAACATGTTCAAGAACGGTAAAGTAAAGCAAGAGAATGGTAAAAACAAAGATTCAGCATAGTGATTCCCTATGACAGGTGAGGGCAGAGAAAAGTTCAGAAGGGGGCTCCTGGGGCTTCAAAGTTAATGGTACTTTTCTATTGATCAGTCTAGCAGGTGGGTACATGGGTTCATTGTATTATTATTCTATACATTACATATATTTTATAAGTTTTCTTTAGTATCTACTTAATATTTTTAAATATTTTTAATGAAGCATGTAGCAAGCATAAGCCCAGATTTTTCCTGTCATCTTTTTTCTTTTTTTGCTATTATTAATATACAATTACATGAGCAACATTATGGTTATTAGACTTCCCCTATTATCAAGTCCCTACCACATACCCCGTTGCAGTCACTGTCCATCAGTGTAGTAGGATGTTATAGAATCACTACTTGTCTTCTCTGTGTTATACTGCCTTCCCTGTATCCCCCCCCACCCCCACTACATTATGTGTGCTAATTGTAATAGCCCTCTTTCCCCCTTATCCCTCCCTTCCCACCCCTCTTCCCCAGTCCCTTTCCCTTTGGTAACTGTTAGTCCATTCTTGGGTTCTGTGAGTCTGCTGCTGTTTGTTCCTTCAGTTTTTGCTTTGTTCTTATACTCCACAGATGAGTGAAATCATTTGGTACTTGTCTTTCTCCGCCTGGCTTATTTCACTGAGCATAATACCCTCTAGCTCCATTCATGTTGTTGCAAATAGTAGGATTTGTTTTCTTCTTATGGCTGGATAATATTCCATTGTGTATATGTACCACATCTTCTTTATCCATTCATCTACTGATGGACACTTAGGTTGCTTCCATTTCTTGGCTATTGTAAGTAGTGTTGCGATAAACATAGGGGTGCATATGTCTTTTTCAAACTGGGCTCCTGCATTTTTACGGTAAATTCCTAGGAGTAGATTTCCTGGGTCAAATGGTATTTCTATTTTGAATTTTTTGAGGAACCTCCATACTGCTTTCCACAATGGTTGTACTAATTTACAGCAGTGTAGGAGGGTTCCCCTTTCTCCACATCCTCGCCAACATTTGTTGTTGTTTGTCTTTTGGATGGTGGCCATCCTAACTGGTGTGAGGTGATATCTCATTGTAGTTTTAATTTGCATTTCTCTGATGACTAGTGATGTGGAGCATCTTTTCATGTGCCTGTTGGCCATCTGAATTTCTTCTTTGGAGAAGTGTCTGTTCAGCTCCTCTGCCCATTTTTTAATTGGCTTATTTACTTTTTGTTTGTTGAGGTGCATGAGCTCTTTATATATTTTGGATGTCAACCCCTTATCGATATGTCATTTATGAATATATTCTCCCATACTGTAGGATGTCTTTTTGTTCTACTGATGGTGTCCTTTGCTGTACAGAAGCTTTTCAGTTTGATATAATCCCACTTGTTCATTTTTGCTTTTGTTTCCCTTGCCTGGGGAGATATGTTCATGAAGAAGTTGCTCATGTTTATGTCCAAGAGATTTTTGCCTATATTTTTTTCTACGAATTTTATGGTTTCATGACTTACATTCAGGTCTTTGATCCATTTTGAGTTTACTTCTGTGTGTGGGGTTAGACAGTAATCCAGTTTCATTCCCTTACATGTAGCTGTCCAATTTTGCCAATATCAGCTGTTGAAGAGGCTGTCATTTCCCCATTGTATATCTATGGCTCCTTTATCGTATATTAATTGACCATATATGCTTGGGTTTGTATCTGGGCTCTCTATTTCCTGTCATCTTTTAAAGTATAAATATCAATGGATTAAATCTGAATGGCAGATATCCGCTGATCAGACATAGTTTGATGTTAGCAGCCACACAAATGAAGAAATGGACACTGGCCTCAAGAACAAGTTTACAGAACACCTGGGAAGTGAAGATGGAGAATAGCCTACTGAATGTAAAGCCCCAGAAAGAGCTCTGGGAGGCTCCTTGCAAGAAAGAGGTTCATTGGAGTTCTTCCTCCCCCTAATGGCTACTGGAGAGAAGGACCAAATGTCTGCCCTTGAGGCACAGTGACAGCAGAAAGAAGCTATGACTGCTCTAGATAAATCCCACCAACTCTCCTGGAATGGCCACCATCCTCACCTGGGCACTGTCCATGCAGAAACTTCCAGAGTCCCATGGTGCCCAGCTGCTGAAGGGTCAGTTCCTCCGCTTGCAGGGCCACAGTCAGGTCCTCACCACGTACCTCAATCCCCAACGACACCTCATTCACCTTCAGGACCAGAACAGAGACCTGTAAAAGGAAACTCTATTAGCTAAGTCCCAAGCTTCCAGCCTAGAGCCCACTCTCCACAGAGAAGAAAGTAGAGCAGCTGACCGAGTGAAGATTGAGATCTCCTTCACTGGGTGAGACCGAACTGTTGGCCTCTGGTGAACCGTGGCCGTAACTATCCACAACAGGGCTCCCTTGAACACCAGCATTGTCCACAACATTTGGAAGAGATCCTGGTGGAAGAGATTCTGGACCAGACTCTGCTTAAGAAAGACAACAAAAGAGTTTGAGAAATAAAAGAATTCTGTTCAAATCTAATCTCTAAAAACAATGACAATTGTAAAAATAAAGTAAAACAGGACACTTATAAGACAAATGGAAATTTGAAGACTAAGTAGATATCTGATGAATTTAAGGAATTGTTAATTTCTAAAAGTATGATTTGAATGTATTTAATTACACTGATTTATAGTTAAAAATGGCTAGGATGGTAAATTTTATGTGTATTTTACCACAATTTAAATTAAAAAAAATATCTTTAAAGTCTGCATCTTCTAGAGATGCATAATAAAAATATTTATGAATTAAATGATATGTTTGGGATTTGCTTCAAAATAATAGGAAGAACGGAAGTGGACAGAAATATATATGAAACAAGAATGGCCATGGTACTTAATGTTTGAAGGTAGGTAATGGGTATTTGACGGTTCATTATCTGACTGTATTTTTATACATATTTGAAATTTTCCATAAGTAAAAAATAACAATAACAAAATAAACAAGGGTACACACTGCCCAGCTGAAGAAAGAGGACATTCTCTTTTTATTTTATTTTGATTTACTCTTCAAGGATCATTTAAAAAGTTTCTATTTTAGTAAACTGAAAGAACCAGTGTAACTTCCATTGGTGATTGATCTAATTCCTAAAAGTTACTCATTTAGTCATAGAAGAACAGTGTATAGTTATTTTCCAACTATAAAATACACAGGCACAAGGACATAAATCTTGCCATTTGCAGCAACATAGATGGCATTATGTTAAGTGAAATAATCCAGCCAGGCAGAGAAAGACAAATACTATATGATTTCATTTACATGTGGAATCTAAATAAATAAAACAAATGAACAGAAAATAAAATAAAATACACAGGCAAAAAACAGACAACAAACACATACACCATTGACACCAGCCACAAAACTAATTCTACTGCCACAGCTACATGGCTGCAAGACAAGCACTCTCTCCTTTGGTCCGAGTCTTGTTCTATGATAAAGGTCAGTTTATCATAGACCAATAAAACAAGATGTGATGATAAAGCCAGAGTCGCAGATTTCTCTCTTTTTTGGGTTTTGGTTAAGAAAAGGTATATTTTATCAAATCTCAACTCCTTTTGCATCCTGCCAGTCTGAATACAAACAGCAGAAAGAATCCTCTGGACTTCTACAACTTTGCCTGGCTCTGCTTCCACATACCAGCCTCCAAAAGCATCACAAAGCCGTCACTGCCATCACTGTCCACTGAAATCCGGTCTTCAGGGCCACTGCTATCTGAAGAGACGCCATCAAATGACTGCTGAGATACTGTCCTCTTCACTGAGAAAAATCGGAGTCGGGCAGCACCTCCACTCACTGGGGCTGCCACCCCCTCATCTATCTTAGCCATGGGCTCCCTGTTTAAAGAACAAAAATTAAAAATGTGGCTTAGGAGACATGTTCCATCCTCCAATACCCATTCCTTACAGCCCACCCATAATAGTTACTGTATACATAAACTGTGATGTCAGCTATTACCTGCTATAAAGGAGTCACATCATTTTTCAACTGCTGGCCTTTCTGAATTCTCATATTCTAGCATGTCAAATTGCATAAGCAGTCCTTCCATATTAACATTAACTGTGAAGGTTATTTGAAGCCATCCCATATACAGAAGAGATCAACTACCTACAGACCCAGGTGCTAATGAATGGCATCTGTAGCCACATTTTCCACAAGTATTTACTGAATAACTTCTGCATACAAGCAGGTATACCATACTGGCATAGGGCAGGGGCGGGAGAGTGAATAAAGTGATGAATAAGATATCACCTGTCCTCAAAGAATTTATAATCTATCAGGAGAGAGGAGACTTCTATAGAAATAACATCATATGAGAGTAAGTCACACACACCATAAAAGAGGGTCAGAGGCACAAGCCAAAGGGTTAGGCAATATCAAAGGGGGCAAAGGATGAGAAGGGAATCAAGAACAGCTTTGTGGAAGGCAATGGCATTTAAGGTGGTCCTTGAAGGGAAAGGGCATTCTCTGGGGAAGAAACAGCATGAACAAAGGCATGGAGCCAGAAAACGAAAATTACCTTTGGAGACTAGGAAGTAGGTCAACCCAATGGAAGCTTAGGTTTTATTAAGGGGGAGCAATGAAAGAAAAAGTTAGAAAGGCATAACACTGTGAGAAGAAATCTTTAAAGACCTTTTAATCCTACCCTCCCACTTTACAGATGAAGAAACTGACTCAAGATCACAGCTAAGGGTGGAATTAAGAAAAACCCAAGTCAAAAACTGGACAGCTACATGTAAGAGAATGAAACTGGACTACTGTCTAGCCCCATACACAAAGGTAAACTCAAGGTGGATCAAAGACTTGAATGTAAGTCATGAAACCATAAAACTCTTAGAAAAAAACATAGGCAAAAATCTCCTGGACATAAACATGAGCAACTTCTTCATGAACATATCTCCCCGGGCAAGGGAAACAAAAGCAAAATGAACAAGTGGGACTATATCAAGCTGAAAAGCTTCTGTACAGCAAAGGACACCATCAGTAGAACAAAAAGACATCCTACAGTATGGGAGAATATATTCATAAAAAACGTATCTGATAAAGAGTTGACATCCAAAATATATAAAGAACTCATGCACCTTAACAAACAGAAAGCAAATAATCCAATTAAGAAATGGGCAAAGGACATGAATAGACACTTCTCCAAAGAAGAAATTCAGATGGCCAACAGGCACATGAAAAGATGCTCCACATCGCTAATCATCAGAGAAATGCAGATTAAAACCACAATGAGATATCACCTCACACCAGTGAGGATGGCCAACATCCAAAACACAAACAACAACAAATGTTGGCGAGGATGTGGAGAAAAGGGAACCCTCCTACACTGCTGGTGGGACTGCAAATTAGTTCAACCATTGTGGAAAGCAGTATGGAGGTTCCTCAAAAAACTCAAAATAGAAATACCATTTGACCCAGGAATTCCACTCCTAGGAATTTACCCTAAGAATGCAGCAGCCCAATTTGAAAAGGACAGATGCACCCCTATGTTTATTGCAGCACTATTTACAATAGCCAAGAAATGGAAGCAACCTAAGTGTCCATCAGTAGATGAATGGATAAAGAAGAGGTGGTACATATACACAATGGAATATTATTCAGCCATAAGAAGAAAACAAATCCTACCATTTGCAACAACATGGATGGAGCTAGAGGGTATTATGCTCAGTGAAATAAGCCAAGCCGAAAAAGACAAGTATCAAATGATTTCACTCATATGTGGAGTATAAGAACAAAGAAAAAAACTGAAGGAACAAAACAGCAGCAGACTCACAGAACCCAAGAACGGACTAATAGTTACCAAAGGGAAAGGGACTGGGGAAAATGGGCGGGAAGGGAGGGATAAAAGGGAAAAAGGGGCATTAAGATTAGCAGATGTAATGTTGGGGGGGCACGGGGAGGGCAGTACAACTCAGAGAAGACAAGTAGTGATTCTATAGCATCTCACTACGCTGATGGACAGTGACTGTAATGGGGTTGGTGGGGGGGACCTGATGAAGGGGTAGTTTAATAATCGTAATATTGCACATGTAATTGTAAATTAATGATAATAAAATAAATTATATTAAAAAAAAAAAAAGAAAAAAGAAAAACCCAAGTCTCTACTTGGTAAGTGCTTTTTTCACGTGACCACATGGGTTGCAGCCAGATTACAGAAAACTCTGGATAAAAGATTATATATGAAAGTGCTCTTAAAACTAAAAAGTGCAGAGGGTATATGGGAAATCTCTGTACCTTCTGCTCTATACTGTTATGAACCTAAATAAATAAAGCCTATTTTAAAAAACTGTAAAGTGTCAGATAGATATATCATACTTGATTATGCTACATTAAGAAGGTCAAACGAAATTCAGCGGGTATAGGAAAAAGCCTGAAAGTTTTAGAGTAGGAAAATAACAAGATCAGTCCTATAATTTAGGAAGTCTGACCTGGCATTTTCAAACAAGCTGGAGAGGAAAAAAACTCCAACGAGGAGATCAATTAAATAGTCTACTAAAACAATCCACATGTGGGAACAGAAAGGAAAAACTGAGGTTCAACTCCCTAAAGCAGTGTTCTCAAAGCATCCTGATAGAAGCGTCAGTAACAGGAAACTTGTTAGAAATGCAAATTCTTAGGCCCCATCTCAGACCTACTGATGAAGAACTCTGGGGGTGGGGCTCAGGAATCTGTTTCAACAAGCCCTCCAGGCGATTCTGAAGCAAGCTTAAGTTTGAGAACCACTGCTCCAGGAATTATGGTCAGAACCTAACAAATGACTGGAAGAGGCCAAGCTAAAATGTAGAGCCTGAACAACCAAGAAAATGATGCTACCGAAGAAAGAACTCGTCTGGGAGGGGCAAGGAATTCAGTTTTACATATGTGAGCCTCCAGGCACCCCTGGGAGATCCATGTGGAGCTATGTGCAGTAGTTTTAAATGAAGAGCAGGGGAGAAGAGGGAAGTCAGGATGGAAAATATATATAGCAGCAGGGAGGAGATGAATAAAATAACCTAGACAGAAAGTATTAAAAAGCGCACACTGATATAACCTTCTGTAAGTTTGGCAAATGCATCAAGAACCTTAAAAACGTTTGTAATGTTTGAACCAGTTAATTCTACTTCTAGTTTTTTATTTTAAAGATTTAGATATGCATAAAGAGTATGTTTACAAAAATAAGGACATTTAACCTTACTTGGTTTTAACCAAAGCTGAAATCTTTAAAGATCTTTTTAGGTCTTTAAAAAACTGAAAATAGCCTAAATGACACTTCCTAATAGTGGGATGGATGAATAAATTATGACACATCCATTTGCTAGAATACAATAGAGCAATTTAAAAGTACGTATTCAAATACCTAATGAATGGGAAACTTCATAATAAAACATTAAGTGAATGAAACTGGAAATTTTCTATATTATACAGAAATATCCTATTATTGTAAAAACAGTATTTATATATGTATGCTCATAAGCACTCACATGGATATACAAATATATGTATAAAAATTGGAAGAAATTAGATCCAAATGTAAATTGTGGTTATCTGTGGATAGTGTCATTACAAGTGACTTTTATGTTTTCCTTTTTATCCTATCGTTTAATTGTCAACAAAATGACCACAAATCATGTTTATAATTTAAATAATAAAAATTATGATAAAAGTGATTAGAGCATGGACAGCCTAGTGCTGTTAAACAGTTACATTTAGAGAATAAAAGGAAAGCGATGCCAAGGAAAAAGAAAAGACTCCTGAGAACTGTGAGTAACTGAGCAGGGTTACAAATGCTCTGAATGAACCGATGAGCAAAGTTAACTGCCACAGAGTCCAAGAGAAGAAGGACTGAGAAAAGGCCACTAGCCTGGGCAGGTAGTTAGGAAGTCAAGATTGGTGTTTAAAGAAGAGTTTACATCACACACCTTTCTGTTCTCTTTTTCACCTCTCCTCTTTTCCCATCTCCCTTACTCTTTACCATTTAGAAAAGGCAGCATATTTGGTGATTGGAAGTTCAGGCTTTTGAGTCCTCACCCCACCACTCACAAGCTGTGTGATCTTGAGCGAGTTTCTTACCTCTCTGAGCCTCAGTTTCCTCATCTGTAAAATGGGGAGTGATACTAGTACCTGCCTTACAGGGTCATTACAAGAATTCAATTAGTTAATATTGTAGGTATTTAGGACAGTGCCTGACACACAGAAAGCACTCAGTAAATGTTGTGTAGTATTTTATCAATTATCCCTTTAAGTTTTCCTTTCTCCTTCCTCTAGCCTATCTATGACTAGCAGATACTAGCATACTTGCGGGCACTGCTTAGAGAACGACTTAACAGTCCGCTTATACAAAAGCTCTAAAGCCACTGATCCTCAAACCATGGTTGCCAAACCACAAAGTGTCCCAGCCAAGATTTCCCATACTCTTCATTTTCTTTCCTAAAACCATGTGGCACCCATGAAAAAATCCACACTCTTATGATTGTATTTCTGTGTTTTCCTGCTTACTCCCTACTGTATCTCCAGTGCCTAACAGAGTGTGGCAAACAGCAAGGGCTCAAACTGAAAAAATATTTACTGAATGAATATATGAAATTCTTTCTTCCCTACTCTGGTAGACATTGATAAGGTATACCAGAAAGAGCAAGTCGAAAGCCCCAGCTTTTCTATTTACAAGGTACAGGTTCCATGGACTCAACCTCTCTGAAGCCTCAGTTTCCTCAACTATAAACTGGAGGTACAAGTATCTGTAGCTACCTCACTGGGCTGCTGTGGGGATCAAATCAAACAAAATGAGTATCCACTGAAAAAAATAATCATACAGATGCCAGGTATTATTATTATTATTCAGATATACTATATCTTTATCAGTAATAGTGAATCAGTGAAAGAGGAGATAATCTGGTCCTAAGAAGCAATTATTGTTGACTTGAAAACTGCCCGAGAATAGGCTAAGACATGTGAATGCATGTGAAAATGCAGTTTCTGGTTCTTCCCCTACCACAGAACTAAACATAGTACTGAAAATGTCTCTCCTATTGGTATACTCATACCCTCTAAGTAGCCTGAAAATTCCTCCACTGCCCAACAGGCAGCTCTGAGAACTAAAGCCTTTGTCACATGAACTAGGCCATTCTATGCGTTCTCTTGGACTATATGGTGCCTTCCAACCTAGCAGTGCACAGAGCAGGCCTTAAGCCCAGTAGCCAGAGCTAGGAGAGGGAGATGGTATGACTAAAGGAGGCAGAGCACCACTCACTTGGCTGGGGGCAGGGACAACATCTTGTGCATGGTGGAGGTCATTCGGTCTCTGCCCAGACTGAAGGCATCCTTAGTCAGGGACACAGCTTCCTTGGTGAGGTCCATAGTGGCATGCAGAGCCTCCTTGGTGGCATCCTTGGTCATGTGAATAGCACTTGACAATTCTCCCTCAATGTTTTTCAAGGGAATGAGATCTCCCTGTCCATTCACAACAGTATCCCTGCCACCTGAGGGCTTCAATCCAGCTGGTGAGCTAGATGCTTGGGCTCTGCTCAGTCTTTTGGCTTGTAAGGAATCAACTGCCTCATGACCCTTCCCTGACTCCCGCTGTGCAAAAGAATTTGGGTCCTGTAGTTCTCCATTGCTATGGAGAGGCAGAGGCCTATCCTGGGATGCATCTGGGTTTTCAATGCCACTATCCTCCAGAACCCTCTCAGGGCTTGCTGGGCCCTGGTCTGAGGAGGCATCAGACTTCATCTCCCTATCTGAAGGCGAAAGCTCTGAATCTATGAGGCTGGTGGTATCTGAACCTTCAGACTCAGGTTCAACAGCCCCGGGGTCTGGATGCATGAGAAGAGCCACTTCAGCACTGGGGAAGAGGACCCCAATGCAAGCTGTCTGGTCCTGCAGGGGAGACCCAGTCATAGCCTCTGTGTCCTTTGTCAACTGCTCCTGTAGGCCCTGCAGCATCTCCTTCAGACGGAGTAGAGCCAAGTACTGGTAGTGGTCAAGCCTCACACGGACATGTGCAGGGGAGTGTACAAGTATGTGAACATCTGCTACATCCTCCAGCTCTGTTGGAGGCCCTTTGCTGTCCACACAACTGCTGCCTTCTCTCAGAATTTCCGTGACTTCTGTAAAGCCTGACAGACTTTTCAAATCATACTCAGTTTTTGACCTCTGATGGTGCACAGTGTCAGAGGTAAGAGTCTCAGCAAGGACAGGACTGCCAAAGCTGGCTGATGGTTTCAGCCTCCCTTCTGTAGCCAAAAGGAGCTTCCGTGCCTGAGCTTGTTGCCAGCGGAGGGGTAGGCAGGCCCAAATGGACAAGGGGAAGGGGGCCACAAAATGCAAGGTATGGCCTTTGAAGTTCTCTGTTCCCTCAAAGTCCAAGGAGATCTGGGTGAGGTGGATGGACCAGAGATCCTGGGAAGCCTTAAGTCTCTGGGGAGGAAGGGTACTAGGTTGAGGCAGGCGGGAATCCATTTGGAAGGCATGATGCAAAAAAAGCATGTGCAGAAGGCTAAAGCCACCTGGAACCTTGGGAAAATGAACATAATTGGAATGAAAGAACTCAGTAGCAGCAAAACCCCGGAAGAGACTTTGGAGGTCTGGACAGCTGCAATGTAGAGCATGGCGTGTATTGGTGGCAGTCATGCCTGATGCAGAGAAGACAAGGGCCTGGGGACGGTGCAACCCAGCCTGCTCTCTCTTCTCCAGCGGGAAGCTCACCTTCAGAGAGAAAATGACACCCAGTTCAGAATGGCCGTCACAGTATCTCTGCAACCCACCATTAATGCACACGTGAAAAACTTGCGGGCTATGAAACTGTTTTTCTTACTTTTATCAAATGGACAGAGCAGAACCCTGGATTATAACCATGGGAGAAACGCAGCTGTGACTGCCAACAAGGAACAAAGGTCCCACTCTTTCCGTACCTTCAACCAGAAAGCATCCAGTCGGATATCCAAGTGTTCATCTTTCTGGCTTGAATCTTCCAGCTTGTAAATAGCTTTGAATTGTTCCAAGCTATGGTATAAATCCAGGCAAAAGAGGTTTCCCCAGAGCAAACTGACAGGATCCATTGTAAACAACAGACCATTTAACTGAATGTAGAGGTTGGGACAGGGAACTGGAAAACAGAGAAAAAAAGATTGCCACGTACAAAGCAGCAGCTCGACTCTTACTTACCAGCTAATATTCATTTTATTATCAAGAGAACAAAGGTACACATTTATATAAAGAGTGTTTTTAACAAAGATGTGCTGAACTAACTCAAACACGTAGAACTCCAAATGACAAATAATAATGTGAGCAGTGGTCCCAAGGCTGACAAACGCGAAGAGCTCGATCTAGACAGTAAGAAATGACCAGATCAGATGCCTACCTGGAAGCTCCTGATTATCTGGAAAGTAATACTCTGTGAATTCAATATGAATGGCAGAGGCCTGACTGGATAGGTTGTGAAGTTTCCGACTGCAGGAAAGGAGTGTAGACGGCTTCTTACTTGGCTGTCCAGCTGTAGAAACCTACACGATTACAAGCTGCTGTTAGCATCTATGAACCACCAAGAAAAGAACTTCTTCCATTTCCTCTGAGATAGTATAAAACCTCTACTATCCTTCCAAAGTGTGTCTCAGGGATCAGCATGCTTTTCTCACATATTCCGGGCATTCTCACACCTGTTTAACACTATCTGCAAGTTCATGTTTTTCAGTGGAAGTAGGGTATTCAGAGGAAACCGGGGGAATCCCAAGTCCTGATCTCAGCAACCATGCTCAGAAAGAGACAGCCCAAAGTATCAGGCCACTCAGCCCTCGAATTCCACCACCTTGCTCCCCTAGCTGCCTTCCAAATGAACTGATCCACCCCTTTCCAATCATGTTTCCCTGTGTCCTCAGCTCCTCACCTGGTGGATGTCCAAATCATCCACCCGTATTACCAGGCAGCTGGAGCGTAAACGATCCCATGCTAGAGGCCGAAAGGCAGCCTGTCGGCCCTGAGAACAGCTTCTATCAAGGGGGTTCTTTCGAGGACTGGAGAGAGAATCTAAAAAATAAGATGATGGGAAAGAGAAGTAGATACAGTCAACTCTCATTATTGATAGAATTAGTAAAGTAAAAATCCTAAGATCATTAATGCCATATGGAGGAATTTAACATTGTCTAACTCCTGGATAAAACTCAAAAATTGTATTCTCCTTAAGACAAAGGCAACCTTTGTTGCCTTTGATAACAATCTCTCTTCAACACTGCAACTATCCCTGGAGACAAACAGGACTCTGTAAAAAAAATCACTAATGACTTTTTTTACTTTTATTTATCCATGGGATAAAGCTGGGATAATTACCTAGGAATAAGTTGGGATAATTAACTAGTCCAGTGCTTTATCTCCACTGCATATTCAAAGATAAACAACATGACGCTAAGCAATGGGAGTCCTCCATTTCCTCATAACCCACCTGCTTTCCTCCGGACGGGTGAGTCTACCCCCAGGTGCCAGGGTGGTTTCAGACCTGTCTCCTCATGCCATTTCTCCATTTTACTCTGAAATTCCATCACCAGCTTCTGGGCCCACTGGCCTCGGGTTTCCATGGCCTCACAATGCTGTACCCAATGTTTGCAGCTATCTCCTGTACAACAAAGAAGCAAAAAGATTTTAGTCCAAGATCATGATCCCATGTTCCAATTTTTCCTTTTCATTGGTAGAGTCATAGTTCAGAATCTGACCCCCCACCCCCAAACAGAATTATTTGGGTTAAGTAAAAACTATCTATCTAGTATGAGCACTTAAGTTCTTCTGGATTCCATATGTGACTTTTCTCTAAGGCTCCCCAAGAACCAGCTTCTGACTGCCGCTCCCTCTGACCATAGACTACTGCAGAGGCTCTAAAACTAGTGGAAGTAAGGGGTATAGAGTCAAAAGCAACATCTCAGGCACCTCCTCCTCTCCTATGTCTCATCACTGATCAAAGAATCATCAATACTAGACACTACACGTTTCCAGAAGATGTTCTCTTGAAGAGGACTATTCCCAACACCTCTTTGTTCATATGTTGCAATCCTCAGCACCCTCCTCCTGACAGTCAGATGAACCCAGGAATGTGCCCTCAATACCTGGGCCATGCTCAGAATTCTCCTACCTGCCCAGTGGAAGGGGTAATAGTCAAATGCCATCTTGCGGAAGGTAAGCTGCATTGCACCACCCATGAGTCTGTTTGCAGAGACACCTATAAAAAGAAAAATGAAGGTAAACAGCAATGGAAGAAACGAAGAAGCCTAAACACTGCTTGAAGCATTTAAAGTCCTCTTGAGGGTTAGCTCCAAAGCCTGGCTGATATACAAGTACAGCAGAAAGCCATGGTGTCAGGTGATTTACACAAGGCTGACACCCTCCTCTTTTGAATCCTAACAGTCAATGAACAGGCTCTAAAAGATCCAAAACAGTATATTCCATTGTCTTTGTAAATGGCTGTCAGATTCCCAGAAAGGCAAAAGAAACTATAGAACTCATGATTCAGGAATTCTAATCCTAGGACATATCCTATAGCCTTAAATGATTGGCTCCCCCTTAAATGATTGGCTCCCCCAAACCTAACAATACTAGTACTGCTGTCCCATAGCACAACACCTGGAGAGGCATAAGCCAAATTCCTCCCAAAACCAGACCTGCATTATTACCTTTCATATCCTGGCCTCAGAGCTAAAGCTGAGATATTAGACAATCATTACATGTTGTACATAAAAAGTACCATGGAACACTAAACACACTGCACTAATAAGGACTCTAAAATAAACATACAGAATATTGTAGGTAAATTGGCATTTTTAGCAGTAAGTCAAGTACTGTATCATGTTTATCTTGAATTTATATTTAGTAAGAATTCTAAATGGATGAAGTTGCCATGTTTCTAACTTATTTCTCCAGCTAGACTCTAAAGGTAACAGTAGAGAGTATTTCTTCTACCTGGGTATTGCCTGACCTACTCTGTTCAGTACTTCCACCCTGTTACTAGGCTGAAGGGAAACACCATGGGATCCTCTAGGTGTAAGCTGGTATACCTACAGCTAGGAGGGTCATTTCCATCCGATCTAGATTTCACCAACCCAAGTGCTAGACTAATTACCATCCTAATGAGAAATAAACCTATACCAGTGTTCCTGTTTTTCAACCTTTACCACCTCTAAGGAAACTGTTTAAGACGTTTTTTCCTAATTGCCCCTCTCTATGACATTTTAATACCACAGATATACTGCATATTTGCTTATGTACTATATATCCATCTCTGCTTCACACATACAAAGAATAAGTATAAAGTTTATTCCTTTTATTCAGTGCAACGTTAAGAAAGACTAAACAACTCTTCTAAGAGTTAATTTAAGAATTCAAAGCTATCAATATTTAACTAAACTTTACTGCTATTATTTGCTGAGTAACTTTCAATGCAGTTTTTCTTATATAAATTACAATGTATCAAATGATATTCCTTAGTATTTAATTAAATTTAAATTCATATGCAAATCAGCAATTTATATAAATAAATAGCTATATTTTTAATTATTCAAAAATATTTTTCAGAAAAGTTAAATGATAGAAAATTCTTAATTTCTTAAATAATTCACAATTATTTTAGTGAATTTAACTTTTAGCTTTTGTTGATATTAAAAAATAACTGTTAGCTTAACTAGCTGCTAGATATTCAGATAGTGTCAATTTTGTTCTTTTCAACTAACTAAATTGATGATTTAATTAATTTTGCAAGTTGAATTACTTGTAAAATTAAATAATAAGATATAAATTAGCTTTATTTAGCTCTCAAAGTTCAAATCACCAAAGCACTGAGAACCAAACATAAACAACCCTGAGAATGCAGCCAATGACAGCCAACAGGATGCACAGGCCACCTCTCTCATATGACTGAGATTAAGCAATCGATTGAGAGAAAGTTCTCTATTATATAACCACAGCCATCTATTTGCCATAGTTTATAGCACTGACCTTCTATACATATTGTGCATCTTCTATGAACCCACCATCAGTGCTGCTAATGTGATACCCAAGAAAACCCAACAAAATTAAATACTAAGGAATAAAATTTTGTCAGGTAGGATTTAAGCTTTAGAGGGCCACAAATCATTGTCACATTTCTAAGATTTTTTTTGCCCCTATCCCTTACCAAAAAACCAATTTTCAATGTTAAGAACAGGCAAATATCAAGACAGAAAGTAGATCAGTGGTCACTTGGGGCTGCAAAGTGGGGAGTGAAAGCTAATGGGTACAGGGCTTATTTTAGGGAGGACAAAAAAGTGTTCTAATGTCAGATCGCAGTGAAGATCACACAACCCCATAAATACACTAAAATATACTAGTTACATATTTGAATGGGTGAATTGTATGATATTTGAATTATAAGTCAATAAAGATGTTTAAAAGAGAAAAGCCAATTTTCACCTGCTGTGGAATAATTTCCCTGTTGAAAATAAATGACTTAGGCTACTGGAGGGAGAGGGTTTCATAGCCATGCTCCCTCCACTGGAGTTATCTGGAGCTAAAAGAACAATAAACTACACAGACTGAGCATATTAAAATAGGGCATAGAACAAAGTCAAATGTAATTAAGAATTACCAACCTACTTAATTATAAACATATAATCAAATATGAGACATAAATGGCAGTGTAAATAAGTACTAAGTACCTAATTAAAATTCTCCAGTGAGCTGGTTGGAAGAAGCCTAGCCTTAAGAGAGATTAAAGAAAGTTTTAGGCTCACAGGCCTTATCCTAAGGGAAAACAAAAAGAGGCAGGTAATACTCTTTTCCCCATCAACCACCAACCTCCTCTCTGAAGCCTATAGTGTGAGCTGCTCCAGTTTGATTTCAAGGCACAGTGCTGCCCACCTTAAGCCAAGCTGTCTCCAGTGACCCACCCAGTTTCCAATAATTTCACATCCAGTACCAAGAGATAGGTAAGCATATGACTCAACGGCCCCAACATCTGGTCTATAGTGTCCCTTAATGAAAAAGCAGGTAAATGTAGCCTTCAAGGAGTCTCCAGAGCAGCGTTATCCGAAAGAACTTTCTGTGATAGGGACATCTTCTATGGTCGATAAATTATACTGAGTACTTGAAATGTGGCTGGTGTAAATGAGGAACTGAATTTTTAATTTATTTAATTTTAATTTTAATAGCCTTATGTGCCTCATGGCTACCATATGAGACAAAGAGTCCTAGAGCAATGCTCCAATCGAAATTTAATGTAAGCCACCTAAGTAATTTAAAATTTTCTAGTAGCCACAGGAAAAGTGTTTAAAAAAGTGAAATCAATAATATATATTAGAATTTGAACAATGTAAGTGATAGGTGCCCCAAACCCTGCCCCCACAAAAATCTGTATGTAACTCTTGACTCCCCCAAAACTTAACTACTAATATAGCCTACCATTATTAGTAGGTATTGGAAGCCTTACCAATAACATATAGTCAATTAACACAATTTTGTATGTTATATATATTATATACTGCATTCTTACAATAAAGTAAGCTAAAAAAAACAGAATGTTTTCAAAATGTTACAAATCTCCAAAAACTTTTCTGATATATTGAAAAAATCTGCATATAAATGGACCCAGAGAGTTCAAAACTGTGTGTTCAAAGGCCAACTGTGTTTAAACCAATATACACAAAATAATACCATTTTAACATTTAATCAATATGAAAATAATTATCAAGGTATTCTATACATTTTTTTTTGGTACTGTATCATTGAAATCCCAAATGCATGTTACACTTGCAGCACATCTCAATTTGGGTCAGCCAACATGTCAAGTGACCAAAAGTCATATGCAGCTAGTGGCTGCCATAGCAGACTGAACAACTCCAGGGAATGTTAGAGACCTTTCTGTACTACCTAGTTTTCCATGTCCCTTCTCCCTAAATCCAAGAAGAGTCAAAGCCACAAGAACTCTTTCTGCTTCTTGCTCTTTCACAGAGTCATATACCACAGCTGGATATGGTAGACTGGGAGTTATTCCCCTATCAAGAAATATCTAATTCAAAACTTCCTTAAATTCCACCAAATAGATTGATTTAGTTCAATAAATAAATGGAGGCTGCAGAGAAGGCCAATCATTCACATTTTAGTGTAGACTGCAGGCCCCTGGCACATGAAGAGGGCAGTGAGTGCTCTACGCCCCTCACCAAGAAAGAGGATGAAACTCTCAAAAATAATGTACTCTTAATAAAGACTTCTGGAAGGACTGAAAACAAAAAGACCCAGAAAACCCAAAGCCTTTAT